>JAVGWX010000021.1:49405221-49760221 GCA_036924085.1 Ariolimax columbianus
TCGTTGTCCAGTTCTTCACTGTTGTCTTCAACACACTTGTGTCACCATACACTGCCTGCATTCTGCGATGAATGTCAACTGGTCGACATCCTTCAGCTGTTAGAAACCGAATCACCGCTCGCTGATCAACTCTGGACGGATTCCGCATTACACCCGCCATGTTTTCAACGGTCTGCTGAGAAAACTATGAGTCGGAGGATAATGACATTTTGCAAAACTTGACGGTTGGTGTGTGATGTTTGACCAGAAGTATGTATTTGCAGGGTACAGAAAGGGAACTCCAGGAGCTGATTGGTAGATCGGATAGAGCGGCCCAGAGATTTGGTATGGAAAAAAAAATTCAGATAAAACAAAGCTCATGACTAATAACATAGCTGGTTTAAATATGAAATAGAGGCAAATGGGCAGGAACTTGAGGCGGTACAATATTTCATATATATGGGATAATTGATCAGTAAAGAGGGATCGCAGCCAGAGGTAATTGCAAGAATAGCACAAACAAAAGCGGCGCTGACTCGGCTGGAACCTATATGGCAAGACAAGCGGCTCGCCCTCGGCATAAAAGTTAGACTAATGCGCTCTTTGGTGATTTGAATATTTCTGTATGCCTCCGAGACCTGGACCATTACAACAGATATCCAGGACAGAATACATGAAATGGAAATAAGGTGCTATAGAAAACTCCTAAATGTTACATATAAAGATCGCGTCACGAACGTAGAAATACGACAGAGAGTTGAAAACGCTATTTGCCCTTTTGAAAAACAATCAAAAGACGAAAGATGGCCTGATGCGGGTATGTCGCGATGTCCAACGGAATTACCAACTCGATACTCTTTGGTTCTGTACCGGGACAGAGAGGCGAGGACATCCTAAGAAGAGGTTGGTGGACAACATCACTGAGTGGTCAAGCCTTCGTCCCGGTGAGGTACGACAGGCGGCGGAAGACAGAGAAAAATGGCGTGAGATTTTCGGAGTGTCTTCAAGTGTGCCCCAACGACCTGATGGGTTACTGGATGAACTGAACTGAACTGAACACCAGAAGTAACATCATGATGGACATCCTACAAGGACAGTTATCGTTATGGAATCTCATCATTGCCTCTGAAGGTACAGCATGTTCTGTTGTTGCATGAGTGGATACAAGACAGAGAGTCACATTTTCGGGAACGTGTGTAGATCTAGTCTTGCAATGGTATCTGGCAATAAACGGGCTGGCTTTTTAGACTCAATTACGGTCTCGAGATAAGAAGTCGGACTCTGGTGTTGGATGTCGCGTGTTGAAATCCCGGTGGAGACCGGGATGTTTTCACGAGGATTTTCTTTTATTTCCTATGATGTCTGGTTAGAATAGATCGGTCGCCCGTTTTCACAATCCACCGGCTTATTTAGGTGCAAAAGAGTAGTTTTAACGGCCGCTGCCAGGCATAATTAAAAATTATGTTAAAAACCGACCAATTCATTACGGGATCCTCGCCAGTGCTGTGGAGTTCGTGCCTTGTGCTGAGAATCTCCAAAAATGTGGAGAAAAACAGAGCAGTTTTGCGTTTAAACACAGGGTTTCATGGAAAGTTTCGGTGAAAGGATCAGTCTCAGCAGTGATTTGTTGTGTTTTGTACTTTGAATGTGTTGTTACTTCTCTATATGGAGCATGCATTGCTTATAAGCAATATGAGTTTCGTTATTTAGTCGGCCCTGGAATGTGACGTTTCACAGAGATTTTCCAGGTGAGTTAAACGGCTTCTTTAAAGTAGGTCATGGCTCTTCTTCTTCTTCTTCTTCTTCTTCTTCTTCTTCTTCTTCTTTTTCTTCTTCTTCTTCTTCTTCTTCTTCTGCGTTCGTTCTCAATATCCTGCTACAAAGTCCTGAACAGGGCTTTGCAAGTAGCAGGATGTAGTCTGAAGAACGGAATGCGTTGCATCGCTAGTTTACAGCTTGATTCCGATACAAGCACCTATTGGTCCGACACATCCTCCTTCAGCATGGTGGCCGTTGTTAAAACCGTATGCAATGACGTTGATTCTTCGACAGAACTAAGCTAAAGACGTTAATAGTGGGCACTATCGATATAGGTATGTCGATCAGTGAGAGTCTTGGATGTTGGCACTGCAATCCATGCATCAAAATGTTCTAATCGATCATTGTCTGAACAGAGGAGATTCGGGGTGAGGAGGGGGCGTGGGGGTGGTATTTGAGAAGGCAGAACATGAGTATGAAGAGTAAGCGGATTACATCAGATTTCAGGGAGACATCTTCTCTTGGAATGCTTGACGTGAACTGAGACCATCTGGACGTTACCCTTTGAACATTATAATTACAGTTCAGAATTGAAACCATTATCTTCTAAAATTATTTTGTCACATAAAGAGGGGGCCGAGGGTGGGGGAAAATGAGATGGCTAAGAGTGTTAATGGCTTCTCGGTGTGAGAGAGAAAGTTGGTTTCGTGTTTTACGGCGTCATGTTGAGAGGGGTAAAGGAGTATACGGGTTCCATGTTTTTTGATGCCATGTTGAGTGAGGAAACGTGCCATCCTTGTTTTTTTTACATGTTGAGTCAGGGTAGAGACGAAAGTTGGGGTCCATGTTTTGTGACGTCATCTTGAGTTAGGTGGAGGTGGCATCCGTGTTTTGTGGCGTCATGTTGAGTGAGAGAGAGGTGACATCCCTGTTTTGTGGCGTCATGTTGAGTGAGAGAGAGGTGGCATCCCTGTTTTGTGGCGTCATGTTGAGTGAGAGAGAGGTGGCATCCCTGTTTTGTGGCGTCATGTTGAGTGAGGGTGAGGGGAGAGATCTGGCGGAGGCTATTGGCGGGGGGGAGGGGGAGGGTTGCCCATGTTTTGTGACGTCATGTTGAGTAATGTAAGGTTGCGTTTTTTTTGTGACATCATTTTGAGCGAGTGGGGAGGGGAGATAGGTGAGCGAACCATGTTTTGTGACGTCGTGTTGAGAGTGAAGAAAGGTGGCATACTTGTTTATTGATGTCATGTTAAGAGTGGAAAAAGGTGGGATCCTTATTTTGTGATGTCATGTTAACAGTGGGAAAAGGTGGGATCTTTCTTTTTTAGCGTTGTATTGAGAAGGGAGAGGTGAGTTCCATAGAGGAGGTGGGGTAAGGGGTTAGTAGCGTGACTTCATTGATCAACAACTTATTTATCTCTGTATATCGTGATCTCAGATGCTGAATCGAAACATTATTCAAAAATAAAAAAATTTACATAAATTATGAAAAAAAATATTTTTAAACAAAAAATCCAAAAGTAAATAAATTAATGCAGAATACAATTATGCGTGGCTCTCTGTCTGATATACGTAATCGATCTGTATTATGCAATTGTCAAATTCAGCCCATCCTGCTTAAGGCTGCTTATCTATCCATTGAATTCTAAACATGCTTCTGTAATACCAAATCTATGTTGCATCCATTGATTTCATTCGTTGTTTACGCATTGGCTATGTTTAATTTTTATTTTGACAGGATGATAAGTTGCATTGTCACGTATCAGAGTTCCCAGGCTTGAGGTAGTTAAGTTAAGATATGTCAACTGATGATAGAATCGTGTTGTTTTATTTATTATAAATAATGTATGTTAAATCTGATTTATGTTATAAATGTTAAATCTGTCCTCTTATGCAAATCTTGCGTGATGGAAATGCAATATGTTATAAATGACAACTGTTGTAAATGTATGTATTTCTGCTTTTGACGGGGACCTCGCAGGTCTATTTAGGATGCGGTTGGCGTGCGGTTACTGCCCATGTCTGAACGACGTATCACTTCCACATTTGGTCCAAAAGTGCACAATACATATTCGATTTCTGCCTTTGTATTCCAGTTTGGAGAAAGATATGTCCATCTTTTCCCGAGGTTATTTGTAAATAAAGTATTTATGACGAACAATGTGTGGGTTTCTTCGAAGATGGCTAGACGTTCTTGTCGATATTTCTTTCTGGTCATTGGATGAATTTCCCAGAAAGTCCTCGCGTGTTTGTTTGGGGCAAGTTCTGGCATATATATGTCACTGAGAATACTGTTTTTATAGGCAGGTAGGCGTAGGATCTGTTCAAGGGCTGCATAGAAAGATTCGACACCAGCTCATGACCGATATGGGGGAGCGGGTGGGGGAGGGAAGAGGCGCAGCAACGAATGATAAGTGGGTTCTTCTAGGCGCAGCAACGAATGATAGGTGGGTTCTTCTAGGCGCAGCAACGAATGGTAGGTGGGTTCTTCTAGGCGGAACAACGAATGATAGGTGGGTTCTTCTAGGCCAAGCAACGAATGGTAGGTGGGTTCTTCTAGGCGGAGCAACGAATGGTAAGTGGGTTCTTCTAGGCGGAGCAACGAAGGGTAAGTGGGATCTTCTAGGCGGAGCAACGAATGGTAGGTGGGTTCTTCTAGGCGGAGCAACGAATGGTAAGTGGGTTCGTCTAGGCGGAGCAACGAATGATAGGTGGGTTCTTCTGTCCTTGAACATGTATTGTCATTGTTGCAAGCCGTGAGTAAACTCTGTTTACTGATATGACGTTTTTGACATTTTGGTTGAAACAGACACCTTCAATATGGCATTGTCTCTTTCTATCACCGATTTTCACTATTTCTTTATTTGTATTTGAGAATCGTTTTTGAGGAAATCCACTGGTCAGGAATGTGTACCGAATAGAGGCATTTAATAACAGCTTTGACAGATGGACAGCTAGAGTTACACCCTCTCCACCACCCACCCTCCCGCACCCCCCACCCCCTTCGTCCCCCTTTACGCCTTAAAGACGTCTATAGTTATTCCATCATATCCCGATTCAGTGTCCTTATTTGACTGCTTAATGGCATGGAGAATCATCATTTTGGATTAGCTCAATGGGCTATTCTTCTGCTACCGCTAAACTTGTTTTTATTGTTAGCCTGTGATGTATGCAGGTGAGTGTAGTCATGTCTGCATTATGATTCCATGATTTGTCTGTCTGTTAAGACGGTGATGCCGTTCCTTTTTTCGGGCTTTTAGAAGACATCTCTTTTGTTGCATAAAAGACACTTACTGATGCTACTCCTGGTTTTAGTAGCTTTGATTAGTCGCTGTGTTCGATGCTGTTTTGTGTCGTTCTTTAGCTGGAGACGGACTTAACAGAGGTGTAAATAAAGATGGCTTCTGGTTCACTTATTTAAGATTTGTAAAGGACATCGGTCTCATCAATCATACAATTGAGGAAGCCCAACAATCCTTGAACGACCTAAATCAGTTCAACAGAGCCGCTGGTCTGAAGATAAATAAAAGTAAAACAACGAATCAGAAACCTGTATTGTCGAAAGAAGAACATCAAGCTAGGAAACTATCAAGAATGTTACCTGCCATGTGTACCTGGGCCACGAGATCAATGCCAGCCCCAAAATCGACCATGACATCTGTAGACAATGAAAAGCAACTTGGTTTATCTGTAACTCCATTAAGCCATTATTTCAAGAGATGAAAGACACCGTGGCAAGAGATGAAATACACCGCGGCAATAGATGAAAGACGCCGCGGCAAGAGATGAAAGACGCCGCGGCAAGAGATGAACGACACCGCGGCAAGAGATGAAAGACGCCGCGGCAAGAGATGAAAGACGCCGCGGCAAGAGATGAAATACACCGCGGCAATAGATGAAAGACGCCACGGCAAGAGATAAAAGACACCGCGGCAAGAGATGAACGACACCGCGGCAAGAGATGAAAGACTCCGCGGCAAGAGATGAAAGACGCCGCGGCAAGAGATGAACGACACCGCGGCAAGAGATGAAAGACGCCGCGGCAAGAGATGAAAGACGCCGCGGCAAGAGATGAACGACACCGCGGTAAGAGATGAAAGACGCCGCGGCAAGAGATGAAAGACGCCGCGGCAAGAGATGAACGACACCGCGGCAAGAGATGAAAGACGCCGCGGCAAGAGATGAAAGACGCCGCGGCAAGAGATGAAAGACGCCGCGGCAGGAGATGAACGACACCGCGGCAAGAGATGAAAGACGCCGCGGCATAAGATGAAAGACGCCGCGGCACAAGATGAACGACACCGCGGCAAGAGATGAAAGACGCCGCGGCAAGAGATGAAAGACGCCGCGGCAAGAGATGAACGACACCGCGGCAAGAGATGAAAGACGCCACGGCAAGAGATGAAAGACGCCACGGCAAGAGATGAACGACGCCGCGGCAAGAGATGAAAGACGCCGCGGCAAGAGATGAAAGACGCCGCGGCAAGAGATGAAAGACGCCGCGGCAAAAGTACACACTTTCAAATTGATGGTCATTCCAGCAAGTATTTACTTATCCTTCTTCTTCATCATCGTACGCTATTTACAGCGATATTTACGTTGCACTGTTTTATTTTGTTAAGCCTGTGGCTCTTTGCATCCGATTTCAACAGGCGTTTCTGTCGGGTTGCCCTCCTTAGCCTTTGCCTGTCCCCAGCCTAACTGCAAGGCAGCAGTTGTTTTTGGTCAGAGTTGTCTCTCTTTGGGAAGATGTCTTGCAGGACCACTCGTGTCTATAGGGTTTGGCAATGATATTATATGATGGACTATGTACTAGTTTGTACTATCCCGGAAGAGAGGCAGTCCAGTGTGACTGTGTCTCAGGATCGTCACGTCCTGCCAGAAACGTAGCAGATGCATGTGAGTGAGGTATCTCTTTGCTCCTTGTATTTTCTCGGCTCATCTGCAGTGATGGTACGTCTAGCATTCCCCGCCACCTGGGAGGTTGTCACAATAGGGCAGAGGGTGCAATGTCCGATGGACTGCATCTCTTCTGCGTCCTTTGGGATGACTGATAGCAGACAGAGGTAAACAGCAAGGCAGGAGTGCATTTATCCAGGTGCATTTCTGCGGCTCGACCGGGCTGGGCTGAGACGCAAGTCCCAGGTCCCAGCCATATCGTAGCCTCCCATCACAGCGGTGCTGAGATTTAGGAAGGGGTTCTGGCTTAGAGGCGTTCGGCCGTAGTCCCTCAGATGGTAGCTTCGCACCATTGGCTTATCAGCCAAACACGTGGACCAAATGTCAGCGACCTGTGATTTCTCTCGGAGGAGTGCATTTGACCAGGGGACAAGCCTGGTCACGGCACGGAGATGGTGTTCGCCTGGTATGCGGACATATCTCATGGTCAAGGGTTGAGTCTCAGCAGTTCGCAGTGAGGTAGCTGATCTACTGCTTAGGGCACCCCGACCGAGAACTAAGTCTTCTACAAATGGTTTCATACCTCATCGCCGTATGGGGTAAAGATTGAGCAGCTTCCCGCCCGCTTTGATCGGCGGACAGCAGAGACCTCTTTCTGCGGCTCGACCGGGTGGGGCTGGAGCGGGAGCCCCAGGTCCCCACCATGTCGAAGCCTCCCTTTGCAATCGTGCTGAGCTTTTGGGTGGGATTTTGGCTTAGAGGCGTTAAGCCGTAATCCCTCACCTTGTAGCATCGTGCCGTTGGCTTATCAGCCTAGTACGTGAATCAAATGTCTGCGGCTCCTCTCGAGTTGAGCAGGATTACCGTAGCAACGCCCTGTCATTAGTAGGGTAAAACTGACCTGTTCTCCGAGGGTCTATTTCCAGCATCCGTTCAATATTAGGCCGGACGTATCAAGAGAGGGCTTTTTAGTTTGTCAATGGCCAAGTTTCTGGAACCTGTGATTTCTGCAGGGTTAAGACCAGATTACCATAGCAGACGCTCTTTCATTAGGGGGTTAGGAGACTGACCTGTATTCCGTGGGTCTAATACCAGCACATGTTCACTATTAGACCCCACGAAGGTGCTCTCGATTTGACAGTCATTCTACAGTATTGGCGTGTTAAGTCCATTTAAGCCGAAGGCTCCACTCATGGTAGTGCCCTTCCGTCAATTCCTCTATCAAACACTGAATGCACACCAACCGAGCCACAGAGTGCATAACACCAGATCCGAGGGTCTAAATCCAGCACCCGTTCCATATTAGACCCAACGAAAGTGGTCTCGGCCTGTCAGTCATTTCAGTGTTTGCCGTGTTGAGTCAAATTAAGCCGCAGGCTCCACTCCTGGTGGTGCCCTTCCGTCAATTCCTTTAAGTTTCAGCTTTGCAAACACACTTCCCCCGGAACCCAAACACTTTGGTTTACCGGAAGCTGCCCGCAGAGTCATCGAAGCAACTCCTGCGGATCACTTGTCGGCATCGTTTATGGTCAGAACTACGACGGTATCTGATCGTCTTCGCGCCTCTGACTTTCGTTATTGATTAATGAAAACATTCTTGACAAATGCTTTTGCAGTAGCTCGTCTTGCGGCGATCCAAGAATTTCACCTCTAACGCCGCAATACGAATGCCCCCGAGTGTCCCTGTTAATCATTGCATCCAGTTCGGAAAACCAACAAAATAGAACCGAGGTCCTATTCCATTATTCCATGCACCATTATTCAGGCAGCCGAGGTCTGCTTTAAACATTCTAATTTTTTCAAAGTAAACGCTCCGGCCACCCAGGACGCTCAGCGAAGAGCACCCGTGGGAGAGAGCCGGCAGACGGTAGGGCAGGAGACAACGGGCAGTGAACCGGTGCGACAAACATGGTTGGCATGTCACGTACCATCGACATTTGATAGGGCAGACATTTGAAAGATGCGTCGCCGGCACATGAGGCCATGCGATCAGCACAAAGTTATCCAGAGTCACCAGTGGGGACGCCGCAACCCCGCGAGGGGAAACGACGATTGGTTTTGAACTAATAAAAGCGCTCTTTCCGCGAGGGTCGGAGCTTGGTAAGCTTGTGTTAGCTCTAGAATTGCCACAGTTATCCAAGTAGGATCGTGTCATCTAAGGAACCTCGACTGATTTAATGAGCCATTCGCGGTTTCACCGTGAGACAGTGTGAACTTAGACATGCATGGCTTAATCTTTGAGACAAGCATATGACTACAGGCAGGATCAACCAGATATCTGTCGGAGACGTACGAAGCACACACACCGGTTGGCGGAGGATGGTTGTGTAAAAAGCCTCACTGGGACGGCCGCAGGGACTGACTGACGGACAGACGGACGGTTGTTCCCCCCGTGCCTCAGTCCGTCGTCCTAGGACCGTCTGACAGGGGCCTCTACACACACCAGACGACCGACCGACCGGGCTCGCTCGGAGAGGGATGGCAGCGCTCTGTGCAGAACGGATCCCAACGACCCCTGCGATGAATTTCACTGGGACTGGAGACAAATTTGGCCTGCCGGCCTGCCCTTCTCCCGAGGGTTGGTCGGGCGAGGACAAGGCCTTTGGGCAGGATTGCTGCTTTCCATTTGCCAGTCACAGGCTCTTTTCGAGAGTCTGACCACCAGCGAGACGAACTGTCGAGCTCTGCTATAAGCCTTCGAAAAATCACCACTGACTGTGAAAGTTTCTTGTTACGGGCCAGAGAAGCGCTCTTCCGCGGAGGGCATAACAAAACAAACCGCGTCCCGCTAGCTAGTCTGGGAGAGGCTGGCGAGCGTTTTCGGCAAGCCAGCGCTATCGCTCCGTCTGGCGGGACTGAGATCGCTGTAGGAACACTGGGTGAGATTGAATCGCGGCGGCGAGACAACTACCCCATATATTTACTTATACGAAGAATGGATCTTGCCCAAAACAGATGCTGAGAACCTCCGAGTCCCGCAGAAAGCAATTTAACGGCGGGTACTAAAAAGTTCGATACGGGATTCGGTCAGAAACGAGGACATTTGACATCAAAAGTTGTTTCGCAAAATCGGACAAGCAGTGATATCACGCGAACATTGCTGGGCTGGGCGTATGGTACGCATGCCTGACAACAGATGGACACGTAGAACAGTGTTTAGGTGGTCCTATACCTGACAACAGATGGGCACGTTTAACAACGTTTAGGCAGCCCTATGTCTGACAACAGATGGATACGCAGAACAACGTTTGGGTGGTCCTATACCTGACAACAGATGTGCACGTTGAACAACGTTTAGGCGGCCCTATGCCTGACAACAGATGGGCACGTTGAACAACGTTTAGGCGGCCCTATGCCTGACAACAGATGGGCACGTTGAACAACGTTTAGGCGGCCCTATGCCTGTATACGTCTACGTGATCGCCCACCTATTTGATGGTGAGATGAACTGACCAAAGACCTAGACACGCATTGGTACAGCACCGCGAAATATCGGAACGCGTACAAAATGTTGTTGACTTTCTCGCATACACTACTTTTGCCGGACTGACGCAGATCATTGGCGGTGTTACGATTGCCCATAATGAGTAGGTTTACTCCTTTGTGCGCCCTGAAAATGTCGTTAAGTAGCAGGTTGCAGCAGCTTCCTCTCACATCCTGAACATACTGGTGAATGCGGACCAGGGTCCTCTAGGCGGGTGTGCTATGCTTCGCTTCATCTGCGTGTCGTTTACTACTACGGAGATTACGTCGATCCCCCACCACGTTAGCCAAGCTGCCATGTTAAACAGCCCATTTGTATGGAGGGATAGGAGGATGCTAAGGTGATAGCTTTGACCAGTATATTTTACTTGACCCTGATCCATATGTTGTGCATGACCAGACGTCAGGTGATAATGTGATGTAAACGTCTTGATATAAATGGCGTCTGCTATAAATGACGCTATTTATAAATCCTAAGATATGTATTTCCGCTGTTAGAAATGCCATATGTTTAAAATGTTAATTATTATAATAAATGCTTTGGGCTTTGTTCTGTTCCGAAGAATCGACTTCACTGCACTCTGGCTAAACTCATAGGTAAACATGCTCTCCAACAAAGGATTCTATAGACAGAGTGTATCCAGTGATATTAATTATTAAATTATGTGCATATACTCCACTAGTGGCACCTGTTGACCTATCAATTTTTTGTAAATTAATTTTGGTCTGGTCACTCACAATATTTGCCAACAAAACGTATATTTATATATTTACAAGTATACATCATCATTATCATCATGGAGCATGTCCTTTGCAGAACGTCGCTCTCATAACAGCCGCTCTGTAAGACCCTCGATCTCTAGCCAGAACTCCTTTGTCGCTGTCAACTACAGGACCTCCTTCTTTCAAGGCCATTATGACGTTTGAAAAGGCCAAAATATTTTGGGTTTATGAATAAAATATTGTTTATTAACCAATTTTCCTCGATATCCAATTATATTAGGATATCTGCATTTTTCCTTTTCGCTACCCGTGGTATTTTGAGCACCGCTTCTGTAGCTTCTTAGTTTTTTAAAATCCAATCCTTTTCTAAAGCGAATGTGGGGTGGTCCACGTTTCACATCCGTATGATGCCACCGGGAAGATCGAAGGTCGACGGATTTTAATGTTCGAAATTTTAATAGAGTTCTGCCATATGTTTATACTTTTATTTAAATTTTCCATTGCCATAACCATTCTCCCTCTGACTTTCTGGAGGCAATCTCCATTGTTAATTATAATTGAGCCTAGGTACTCACAACTTATGACGTTCTCAATCTCCTGTTGATAAAGAATAACTTTAAGTTTGGTTTTTGCCTAGTCTGTGCTCAATATCTTGGATTCACTTATATTCAGGTATAGATTTTGTTCTTCGCTGTGTTGTTTTACCGACAGGATCATCTGTTCCAGCCGCACAGTGTTCTTTTATAGATAAACTCTGCCATCTACATTTCTGAGCTCTGGTATCTCGTTCCCATCAACTGCTAATGGCTCGAACTTGTATACTATTTGTATATATTTATATTAAATCCCACTCTCGCGTAATCTCGTGAAAACTCGTCATTCTTTAGTTTCCGAAAATGTTGAATCTTCTTCTTCTTCTTCTTTGTACGCTATCAGACGTAAACTTTAACGTGTTCGAAGAAACCAGCTGTCATCCTGTGGCTGTCGACACTGCGTGTCTAGTGTTGCCACTGGTGACGGCCACATGTGCTTTCTCTGATCCTCGTATGTCGGGCAATTTTGCAGTAGATGTCCAGTGGTCGTTTTCCCTTTGCCACAGGTGCATTCGTCAGTGCCACCTATCTTCAGTTTATTGAATAGATGGTACCTCAGTCTGTTGTGGCCTGTGCGGAGTCTGAAGACCACGACCTGCTCTCTTCTGTTCAGCTGGTAATAAGCATCATTTTTTGTGTAGCCAGTATGTTCTGTTTCCCATTTGGCCATGTATCTGGACCTAATAAACCTTTTGGACTCTTCGTAGGTCACACTAGAATCTGGTTGGGGTAGTCTTGCACCTTCTTTTGCCAGTCTGTCTGCCTCCTCGTTGCCTTGGATGTTACAGTGGGATGGAACCCACTGTACCACTACTCTTTTTGGTGCGGACTGCTGGCATAGTTGACAGAGTACTGCTCTTAAATCATTAAGTTAAGTAGTAAATGTTGAATCGAAGTTCGTGACAGGTTTGTGTAGAGTGAAAACACAAATTAACAACATATGTTAGTATGAATAACAGGTTTTACTGGAATTGTACTTTATTCAGATTGTTTGTTTGTTTTGGTGTAATCCTCTCACCATATTGGACAATAAAACGCAAGGATGACGTCAGTTAGTTTATATTACTCAATGTCAAACAACATCGCATGCGCAACCCCTTCCATCTACGGCGCCTGTGATCCATTCTTGGAATTACATGACGTCTGTTAATTACCAACAAAGAGGAGCACTCAGGTACCGGTGTCCCAAGCATGTACATTCTACTCAGGGAGCGGAGACTACGATTTCTAGGTAATGTTCGACGACTGGAAGATGGTTGCATTCCGAAAGCTATCCTCTATGGACAATTGGCGGAAAGCATGAAAACAGCCTGCCGACCACAGGTGCAAAGATGTATATAAGCGGGACTTTGAAGCTTTGGACTGGGCATGTTTCTGGTATTCTGAGAAGACGAAGCACCAGCCCGATCCAAGTGAAGATGTGCAACTGTGCGCTTGAGACGGGCGTTAGGTGATGGATTGCAGAAGCTGTCCTCACATCCTGAACGTGAAGGTGATGAAGGTGAACAAAGATCAGCCATGCTGTTTTTCTATGTTTAGCTTCATCTGCGTGTCGCTAAGTACTCAGGGGATTACGTTGATTCCCACCACGTTAGCCCGACTGTCATGAAACAGCATTTTTTCAGGGAAAACTACATATAAGTGAAGTGGAGGTTTTTGTCAGCACATTGTACAATACCCTTACTAACATAGCTTGGTTAACTGTTGTTAATTTTTTATCTGAAAAGACGAGGAAACTGTTTAAATGTATTAGGAAAGCCATTTCTGCCTCCTTTAATTATTTGAATCACAAATATTTGCGCTTCTGGACACACTATTACAAAATGTAAAACTCCCGGTATGTAGTAAATTGATCAATACGTGAACAGTTGTTATTGAACAGAAAAGTGTCATTGAACAGACAAGTGTCATTGAGCAGAAAAGTGTCATTGAGCAAAAAAAAGTGTTATTGAACAGAAAAATATTATTGAACAGAAAAGTTGATATTGATATAAAATAAGAAAACAGCTAAACGGCACGTGTGGAAAGAAAACTAACGAAAAAGACAGTTATTATTGATTAGAATTGATTCGTTTTTGTGAAGGACCATTTTTTTTTTGGTGAAAAATAAGTTGTTAATAAGAAGCTTTTTGTTTGAATAAAGGTTTCCATTTCTGTTCTGGGAAAGGCGCGCTCTTTCTTGCCACAGAATGAAATCTTTTTGGCCATATCATGACGTATTGACCAGTGTATGAATGCGTGTCTGTATCTGCATAAAATGCGGACGTAATGGCTAATGTATGAATACATGTCTGTATATATTTGGAACGCGGACGAAATGGCTAGTGTATGAAAGTATGTGTGTATATATTTGGAATGCGGACGTATTGCCTAGTCTATGAATGCATGTGTGTACATATTTGTAATGTGAATGTATTGGCTAGTGTATGAATGCATGTGTGTACATATTTGTAATGTGAATGTATTGGCTAGTGTATGAATGCATGTGTGTACATATTTGTAATGTGAATGTATTGGCTAGTGTATGAATGCATGTGTGTACATATTTGTAATGTGAATGTATTGGCTAGTGTATGAATGCATGTGTGTACATATTTGTAATGTGAATGTATTGGCTAGTGTATAAATGAGTATTTGTATATGTATGTAAAGTGATACACAATGGGCGTTTTTTTGGAGTACAGTAGTTTTGATAATCCTTTATGTACGTAGATAAGTGGTCATACCAAGAACATTTCGAGATATGACCAGTCAAACTTGAAGCGATTTGGATCCCGGCAAATTGGGATGGAAAACCAAGCTTGCGCTCTCTTTAAGCCCATAAAAACCGAGCACTGCTTCCGTATTGAGAAACGTTTACATAAATGCATTGTAAATCTTCTAGCCAATCTATCAGCTGTTAGAAAATGTAATCCACCTAACACTACTAACTAGCAAGACAAGCCGACATGTCAGTTAGTCTGATAAATGTATGTCTCCAGGTCAAACTGTCTTTTAAATCTGTTTATATTTCGAATTTTTTCTAACAAATAAACATATATTGCTGAGTTAGTGCCCTGAACACAAACAAAACGAGATCTGCTCAACAGGTAGAAATACCTTTGCTAGGGTCACAAAATAACGCAGATGAAAAACACACGACGAATCACAAAAACAATTAAATTAGACACTATTCGAATCTGACAACGACATTTAGCCCAAAAGAAAGCTGAAGTCCCTAGCACTTGCAAGAAATAATATTAGTGTTAATAACTTAATATTCACCATGGTGTACCCAAATGGCGGCTGAAGTGGCTCAGCAGTTAGTGCACTGGATTCCCAGATGAGCGATCGGCGTTCAGTCCTCAACTAGGGCGTGATTTTTCTTACCGCAGAAACGGACCCTAAGGTCGACCCAGCCTAAGAAATTGGGTACCAGAAAAATCTGGGAAAGTAAAGGTGTCCGGCGGATGTTCGCCTCAATACCCGTAGTGTGCCGTTTGTCCAGAAAATATGGATCTAAAATCATATTCACAAAATGCCAAACAGACGTGCTAACGAGATCTTTGCTTCTAGTTTACTTTACCCATTCAAAGACACACACACACACACACACACGCACGCACGCACTCACGCACGCACGCACGCACGCACGCACACACACACACACACTGACACGCTCGCACGTCGCCTGAATGTTGCGTAATATCGGAGCTGCAACAAATCAGCTACTTTGTCGAGTAACGCCAAATCTGTCCCTATCTGAAAGCTTGAGTCTCGCCCAACTTCAAAGATGGGTATGAAGTCGTTTATGAAATCTTACTATAGTGTCCTGTTCAGATCATGACTTAATGTCCTGATATTGGTTTAGAAGGCCTTACAGAGCCTATATATATACACACACAAGTTTCTTGGATGGTGGTTTAACGGATGTGCGAGTCCATCTCAATATACTCAAACACGAACTAGGTAGACCCGCAGCCTCGCACGCGCCATTTATAGTACCTTTTAACAAACCAAGTGAGAAAGGTACAAATAAATTGGGTTAGATTTGTTACTTGAATTTTGTCCGTGCAGCGGCCTTTAAGCCTACTCTTTTCGGTTTCCAATTGCCAGGACATATTTAACATGCTCGACACTGAACACGGGAGTCCGATCTCACTGACATGTGTTACCATACGATCCATGTGAAGAAATCCCGGTTTTCAACTCGCCACTCCCGACACCCAATGAAAACACTTTATCTCGATACCATTGAGTCTCATCATCATAATTTGCTCAAATTAACCACTCCCTCCGCTTTTCCACATTCATATCTCTTTCGGATGTCCTGCCTTTAGAAATTTGGAATGCCTGGAGTCGATGGCACGTGGAAATTCACCAGTTGAAGATGACATCACTGAGGAGGACCTCTAGACTGGCGGTCTATCCCTTAAACAAGCCACAGCCTAACTGTTACTGGTTATTTTCGTTCGGAAGAAACAACTCCAGCTTGACGCAACTGAAGGACGATAATCCTACACAAGAAGGGAGATAACAGAGGACTTTGGAAACTATCACCCAGTTTCTCGTCTCCAGGTTCCTTACAGTTTACTGTTTACGAAATGCATCTTTGGCAGAGTCCGCACGAATCTCCAAGACTCGCAGCCAGCGGACTTTCGGCACTCGTACATACCATTGGGTCACATTTAAACCTCAGTTCACTTCATCCCGTAACCCATCAGGTCGTTGGGGTACACTTGAAGACACTTCCACCATCCCACGCCATCTCTCTCTGTCCGTTGCCGCCAGTCGTGCTTCAGTGGACGAAGGTTTCACCACTTAGTGATGTTGTTCGCTCATCTCTTCCTTGAACGTCCACTCCCTTTCTTTCCTTGTATGGAACCAGGCAGTATCGAATTTGTAATTCCTCTGGACTTCGTGACGTGCCCATACCAAGCTATATTTCGCCTGTTGATAGCCGTGAACAGATCATCAACATCTCTCTTCTTACCTCTTCCCCTTCTCTCTCTTCTCACCTCACTCTGTTTCATTTGACTCTGTCCTACAGTCACACCCTTGCACAACTTTCACACGCGCCCTCGTGGTAAAGCCCTTCCATTGCACTTTGGTTGGGCTAGCTTCTGAGGGCGCACAAACCTAGCATAGGTACATACAGATGCACACATGCATCCAAGCACTGGTTTATGCGTCCTGATATCGCCCAATTGACTACGGTCTGGGGTGGAAAATGGCGCGCCTCCGCCAGTAGAAACTAGTGAGGCAAACATCTAAGCAAAAAAAAAAAAAAAAAAACAGATCATCAAAAGGCCTAATTGTGTTTTCCACTCTTCATCGTTCGTGACAGGATCCTTATATGTAACATTATGAGTAATGGTCCAAGTCTCACAGGAATACACAAAGACCGGGATCACCAATGAGCGCATTAGTCTAACTTTTAAGTTGAGGGCGAGTCGCTTATTTTGCCATATGTGATTACAAGAAGACCTGCAGCTACATTATTGAGTCAACCCGAGAGTTCCAGACACCCTTGATTATTACTTTCATTAACTACAAAAAAGAAAGATACATGTACACATGCACATGTACACATACACACGCATACATACACATACACATGTATACATACACACATTTACACATCTACATTAAAGGTATGTTCAAATGAAACCTCTCCCAGTGGACATAATACAAAGAGAAGGAACATCAGCAGGTATTGAATTAAACAAATCAATTGTCGTGAAACAAGAATGCACTGAGGTTTGTTAGAATAAGTCGCCATAGGCATTCAGACAGGCACCTCACTGCTTTGGTAGACGTCGGATGTCGTACTAGAAAAATAACGCAGGAAGTGATTCAAACTCTACCCCATGCGTTCTTCCTTATAGTGGTCGACCAGCATCCGTTGGACCAATTCTAAACACAGCTTAAGCGTTCTTTTTTATCGTGGTTGACCAGCATCCGTTGGACCCATTGTAAACACACCGTCCGATACTTCAGTTTCGTCCTAACCACCCTAAACAACCAATTGAACTGTCCCAAGCGACACAGCGAATGCATTCGGCGACGGCGATGGCGACGGCTTCTTCTGTCGCAACAATAAGCACCTGACCTATCCGCGGAAAATCTTCCTTTAACTATGAGTTATTAAGCTATGAGTCGCTAACTGACGCAAGGAGCCAGCTATGAGTCAGTGACTGTCGCAATGAAACAGCTATGAGTTGCTGACTGACACAAGCAGCCAGCTATGAGTCGCATAATGATGAAAGCAGCCAGCTTTGAGTCGCATACTGATGCAAATAGCCAGGTATGAGTCGCTAACTGACGCAAGGAGCCAGCTATGAGTCGCTAACTGACGCAAGGAGCCAGCTATAAGTCGCTAACTGACGCAAGGAGCCAGCTATGAGTCGCCAACTGACGCAAGCAGCCAGCTATCAGTCGCTTTCTGATGTTAGCTGATTCGCGTAAAGGCCAGCCCCATGGCCACAATTACCGTCTAGGATAAAGATAACATTTGGTGTACTAAGCCTCAGACCGTGTCAGGTAGGGTGGCCAGTTTCATACTAAGCCTCAGACCGTGTCAGGTAGGGTGACCAGTTTTATACTAAGCCGCAGACCGTGTCAGGTAGGGTGGCCAGTTTCATACTAGGCCGCAGACCGTGTCAGGTAGGGTGACCAGTTTCATACTAAGCTGCAGACCGTGTCAGGTAGGGTGACCAGTTTCATACTAAGCCTCAGACCGTGTCAGGTAGAGTGACCAGTTTCATACTAAGCCGCAGACCGTGTCAGGTAGGGTGGCCAGTTTCATACTAAGCCTCAGACAGTGTCAGGTAGGGTGACCAGTTTCATACTAAGCCTCAGACCGTGTCAGGTAGGGTGACCAGTTTCATACTAAGCCTCAGACCGTGTCAGGTAGGGTGACCAGTTTCATACTAAGCCTCAGACCGTGTCAGGTAGGGTGACCAGTTTCATACTAAGCCTCAGACCATGTCAGGTAGGGTGACCAGTTTCATACTAAGCCGCAGACCGTGTCAGGTAGGGTGGCCAGTTTCATACTAAGCCTCAGACCATGTCAGGTAGGGTGACCAGTTTCATACTAAGCCTCAGACCGTGTCAGGTAGGGTGACCAGTTTCATACTAAGCCTCAGACCGTGTCAGGTAGGGTGACCAGTTTCATACTAAGCCTCAGACCGTGTCAGGTAGGGTGACCAGTTTTATACTAAGCCGCAGACCGTGTCAGGTAGGGTGACCAGTTTCGTACTAAGCCGCAGACCGTGTCAGGTAGGGTGACCAGTTTCATACTAAGCCGCAGACCGTGTCAGGTAGGGTGACCAGTTTCATACTAAGCCGCAGACCGTGTCAGGTAGGGTGACCAGTTTTATACTAAGCCTCAGACCATGTCAGGTAGGGTGGCCAGTTTCATACTAAGCCTCAGACCGTGTCAGGTAGAGTGACCAGTTTCATACTAAGCCGCAGACCGTGTCAGGTAGGGTGGCCAGTTTCATACTAAGCCTCAGACAGTGTCAGGTAGGGTGACCAGTTTCATACTAAGCCTCAGACCGTGTCAGGTAGGGTGACCAGTTTCATACTAAGCCTCAGACCGTGTCAGGTAGGGTGACCAGTTTCATACTAAGCCTCAGACCGTGTCAGGTAGGGTGACCAGTTTCATACTAAGCCTCAGACCATGTCAGGTAGGGTGACCAGTTTCATACTAAGCCGCAGACCGTGTCAGGTAGGGTGGCCAGTTTCATACTAAGCCTCAGACCATGTCAGGTAGGGTGACCAGTTTCATACTAAGCCTCAGACCGTGTCAGGTAGGGTGACCAGTTTCATACTAAGCCTCAGACCGTGTCAGGTAGGGTGACCAGTTTCATACTAAGCCTCAGACCGTGTCAGGTAGGGTGACCAGTTTTATACTAAGCCGCAGACCGTGTCAGGTAGGGTGACCAGTTTCGTACTAAGCCGCAGACCGTGTCAGGTAGGGTGACCAGTTTCATACTAAGCCGCAGACCGTGTCAGGTAGGGTGACCAGTTTCATACTAAGCCGCAGACCGTGTCAGGTAGGGTGACCAGTTTCATACTAAGCCTCAGACCGTGTCAGGTAAGGTGACCAGTTCCATACTAAGCCTCAGACCGTGTCAGGTAGGGTGACCAGTTTCATACTAAGCCGCAGACCGTGTCAGGTAGGGTGACCAGTTTCATACTAAGCCTCAGACCGTGTCAGGTAGGGTGACCAGTTTCATACTAAGCCTCAGACCGTGTCAGGTAGGGTGACCAGTTTCATACTAAGCCTCAGACCGTGTCAGGTAGGGTGACCAGTTTCATACTAAGCCTCAGACCGTGTCAGGTAGGGTGACCAGTTTCATACTAAGCCTCAGACCGTGTCAGGTAGGGTGACCAGTTTCATACTAAGCCGCAGACCTTGTCAGGTAGGGTGACCAGTTTCATACTAAGCCGCAGACCGTGTCAGGTAGGGTGACCAGTTATTACTAAGCCTCAGACCGTGTCAGGTAGGGTGACCAGTTTCATACTAAGCCTCAGACCGTGTCAGGTAGGGTGACCAGTTTCATACTAAGCCTCAGACCGTGTCAGGTAGGGTGACCAGTTTCATACTAAGCCTCAGACCGTGTCAGGTAGGGTGACCAGTTTCATACTAAGCCTAAGACCGTGTCAGGTAGGGTGACCAGTTTTATACTAAGCCTCAGACCGTGTCAGGTAGGGTGACCAGTTTCATACTAAGCCGCAGTCCGTGTCAGGTAGGGTGGCCAGTTTCATACTAAGCCTCAGAACGTGTCAGGTAGGGTGACCAGTTTCATACTAAGCCTAAGACCGTGTCAGGTAGGGTGACCAGTTTTATACTAAGCCTCAGACCGTGTCAGGTAGGGTGACCAGATTCATACTAAGCCGCAGACCGCGTCAGGTAGGGTGGCCAGTTTTATTCCTTGCTGTTTTTAACCTTCACACCAACTCCTACGCGAGATACCCATTTGCAGCTGCGTCGACTGGAGGAGCGGTCGCAACAGGCACATTCCACGACCCATTTTGTTTTTTGTCCGTCCGTGAATTCGAACCCCGGTACGCTATACTTCTAGTCTAGAAAGCCAGCTCACTGACGACTACGCTACACGCCCGACGTTGACATTATAAAAGGGAGGGATGATACATACAGACGCACACAACAGCCAATCACTGGTTTATGCGTCTTAATATCGCCCAATTGACTACGGTCTGAGGTGGAATACGCGTGCCACGTCAGTATAAACTAGTGAGGCAAACATGTAAAATAAAAAACAAACATGACAATTTTTTAAAATACAGCTGGAATAGAGTTAGTGAGAGATAGATAGAGAGAGAGAGAGAGAGATAGATAGAGAGAGAGAGAGAGAGAGAGAGAGAGAGAGAGAGTGTGTGTGTGTGTGTGTGTGTAAGACAGAAAGAAAAGAAGAGAATGAAAAGGTGTATGCATCTGCGTTAGTGTGTGCGTATGTGTGTGTGTGTGTGTGTGTGTGTGTGTGTACAGGAGAGGACAACGGAACCCGCGTAAATCTACAGTATTCAAACTGTAGGGCTTAGTCCGTCTCGTAAAAATATAATCCCATTATCGAGCTGGTGTTGATCATCCCGAAAACAGGAGAGGATGTCATTGATCCTGATATATTCCCTTCCCTGATGCTCAGGACCTGTAGTGGTAGGCTCCAGGAAAACTAGGCATTCATAAATATGGTTAAAGTGTTGACGGAAGCGATCACCGATTTGAAGACATCTTCCCGGTGTATTTCATGTTCCACAGTTGTAAATAAACCATTCATTATATTGTATTTCAGCCATAGCAATAAAGCAAGATGTTTTAACATAACACACGTTTATAATTGGACGTTTGAGTGTCCTTTTTGACGCCAAACAAGCTATTAGTAGTTCGCTTCTTGTTAGGTCTTTGGGCAAAAACTGTCAAAGCGTTCAGTACCTCTCACGAATGATGCGTTCTTTATGGACAACAGTAAACTGCCTTCACTTGATCTGGACTACGGCCATCCTTTGAATAGTGAGGGTTTGGTTCATACATTTTATTTCATTTTGTATTATTATTTGCCATATTATGCACGCCAGGGACTTCCTTTTATCACGGTACCGATGCGAGATTCTATATATAAATATATTTATATATACACATAAAGATGGCGCCGCAACTGGCTCATTCATACGCTGAGAGATGTCCATACGACGTCTTCTGGTTATGGAAAAGGCATGACACAAAACATTATATGTCATCTCCCCTCCCCATCCGCTGCCTTGCGGAATACCTGTTAAATGGAAGGCTTCGTGAGTAAACCCTGAGGAAAAATATGCATCCTATGCTATCTCTAGTCGTCTCGATAAATATCTTGCCACTGGCCAAAGGTAGCTCAGGACCAGAGAGTGAGGTTGACAAAAGGCGCTGTTACATTCACTCGTTAATCCAAATCACCGCGCAGGTCACCCATTTCAGTGGACACAAGAAGAGAAAAGACTGTTCACACAGCTAAACAAAGAGAGTGGCCTTGATCACATGTGATGGACGAACATCATTCATTCATTCATATATATATATATTTTTTTTCTTAGCTCTTAGTTCGACCCAACTCAGGATCAGGTCGTGTCTGTCGCGGGCGCCTGTTGTCCAGTGTGATAGTAGTCTGTTAGTTGTGCGGCCGTGAATGTTGTATTTTTGAAGTGAATCTTGCTAGCGAGTTGGATTCCGTCCCCGAAGTCTCTTTTTGTCGCGCGGGTGATTATGGTACTCCATCTTTCATCTTGTCTTCTGGATATCTAACCAGCCCAGCTGTGTTTCGAATGGTTGAATTGCTGTAGGCCATCCTTGGTGTGTGACATTCTCCGGATTTCTCTTCTGCAGTCTTAAAGGACACATTATGCACACTCGCATTGGGTTACTGTCGAATTAAGAGAACTTGACTTAATTCACTTGTTAACTAACAACAAGAACGTACTCCATTAACTTCAATACAGAAACAGACACCGAAAGCCTCAGCTGAGCTTCCTATCCAAGATAAAGATATCCACCAAGAAACCGGTGTCCCTGATTGATGCCTTGTCAGCATTAGCTTCGTTAAAAGAACACAGATATGAAGATATAGAACAATGTATGTACTTCATGGCACAGCCCTCAGTAGAATACCTAAGGCTGGTCACACATTGGATTCCAAAATACTGCAACACTGGTGGCAATGAAGCAGCAAACAAACTAGTAAAGCTTGAAGGAGAATCCCCACAATCAGGCATGAGCATCACGTATCATGAGGACCAGTGCATAATTAATACGAACTTTAGAGGAAAATTGGAAGATAAATATCCCGACTTCTGACCAAAAAAAAAACCAATATCTTTAATTGAACAAGAGAAGAGCAAGTCACCATCTTCAGACTGAAAGCTGGGCATAACAGACTCAGTGGTTATATGTTGGGAGCTTATCATGTCGGGGAAATAAATCCTAAAAAACTGCAAGATCACACAGGAAGAGAGAGAACAGTACTGGCCTCACGAGACAGATATGAGACAAGAAGCTGGATGGAGATAAAACAGCCTTACAAATAACCGTATCCTTTGTAAGAGAAACCAGTACCTTATTCTTAGGACGAATGTATTTGTTAATCTGTTAGATCATTTTTTTTGCTGCGTTCCCCTTATTTTTCGAAATCCCCAAGACTTTGTGCGTTGCACTTTGGTTTTATTTTGCGCCTGTCGGCCCTGTCCATCCAACTTCAGCATGCATTGTATGTAAGGGTCTGCTTTATCCTGCATTTTCTAAGGGTTTGCTTGTCTGGGGTAACGGTTGGAACCCAGCACCTTCTGGTTGTGAGCCGTGCCACTTAACCACTAGGCCACGCTATCCCCATAAGATTAGTTTTAAATTATTTGATCATAAACAGAACATACGTAAAACATGTCGTGGCTCATATAGATAGACGTTTTCTGGCCCAGTTTGAGAAACGCTGGTCTATGAAATATCTCGTCTGGATTTTTAGCTATCTCTTATGGGCTTTAGTTGTATTTTTAACCTGAATATTTTCACATTTATTATCTTCCCATTTAGATGCACTGTTTTCCCACATTTCCAGCTTATAAATGTTTGATTGTATTTATCATCATCATATTTCCTCGCTGTCTTCTTCCAGTATATCAGCTTATGAATTTTTGATTGATTTTCCTTCCCCACTGAATTTGCTTCAACGCTCTCTCCGCATAAGGTTAACCCTTCCGACTTGCCTTTGTCTCTCTGTGCTGTCAATTTGACATGTTCTCTGTCCCTGGAGCGTTCATTTAAGATCTTAAGTGTCCCATAAACCATTCCAGACAGGCTAATTCGCAACTCAATGAACGCGCCTATTTGTATTTCCGCTAATGCTTTGTCATAAAATTAAATATCAAACTGTGAGTGTATCTAACGAAAGCGTTATCACTTTATCACCACTGTAGAAAGTAACGTCATTTATCACATGTTCTTACATTGAGAATAAGGGAATACAACTGCAGTGAACATTCTCGTTGAACGCCTGGGACCGCCGTTATGGGATCTTACAGTTCTTCTCTCTTTATCAGCTTAATTGAATATTTTCTTATTCTTCTTTCGTTCGCTTAAAAAATATAATATTTATATATGCAATGTTGATATTTTTTTGAGTATGATCTTCACTTTTTGTGTAGTTCACAAGCAGACTCGTTATTTTTCACTTCCAGTATTGTTTCTAACGGCCAGTAGGTTTTTCTCTGTACATCAAATTCGGTACATATCTGTAGTTTGTGCTGCGCTGTATGATGTGTTTGTCGGCTTGTACATATCTTCAATTGTGTGTACAAATGGCTGCTAGGCAGGAGCCGAGGTAGCGCAATAGTTAGTTCACTGGCGTCCCAACAAAGCGATCGCGGTTCTGTCCCCACTCGTTGCGGGATATTTCCCATCGCAAAATGGGTCCTTGGATCGACCGATCCTAAAAACATGGGTAGAAGAATGATCTAGGATAATAAAAGAGGCTGGTGTGATGTCGACCACAACACCTGCTAACTTAACTTAACGTGTTTATACTGGTTTAGAAGACACTACATAGTCAGTATACAACCAGTTTCATGGAGGGTGATTTAACCGATGTGCGAGTCCATCTTAACAGACACAAACACTAGAGCTAAGTAGTCCCACAGCCAGATTGGAGCCTCCTATAGCTGCCCATAATGAACCACGTGGGAAAGATAAAAATAACTTTTTGGGTAGATTTAAGACTATAACTTTTTGGGTAGATTTAAGACTATAACTTTTTGGGTAGATTTAAGACTATATCTTTTTTGGGTAGATTTAAGGCTAAAACTTTTTGGGTAGATTTATGGTTATAACTTTTTTGTTTAGATTTAAGGCTATAACTTTTTGGGTAGATTTAAGGCTAAAACTTTTTGAATTGTGTACGGTCTTTTCGATTTCCAACTACCCAGGCATATTTAACGTGCTCGTCACTGAACACGGGTGTCCGATATCACTAGCCAGAGATCAGGGGATTCTCTACCTGAAGGTCAACGTGATAAAAAGCCCGGTCTCCACCGAGATTCGAACCAGCACCCTCTGGAACCCGATGAGAACACCCTGCCTCGAGACCACTGAGTCCCCTGTAATGTTGGTCATGAAAAATGAGGGCCTAACACCATATTCCCAAAATGCCACACTGGCGTATTAATGGTATCTTTACTTTACTGTCATTATGGCTGTGGAGTCTGTTGTGTCATGCTCTGATGCACAACACACCAGTTTGCTCTTGTCTGTGTATCGTATGATAACCATCTTGATAATCCATAGGACCAATATACAACCAAAGCCACCATTAGTAAGGGAAACAACCTCAATGATTACTCACGTGAACTTCTTTTAACTGAGAACCAAACAATAATAGCAACCTCAGAAAGAAACAACTGAAGGAACATATCAACATACGTAATGAGGCGTGTACTGAATACAGAGGGAAAACCAACGTAGAGAATACCTAAGTTATGATGGTTTGAAAGAAAAGAAATAAAAAACAAATATGTTTATGCACAACTTACAAGTAAAACAGGTGAAACATTACACATACCTGGGTAACATAATCTCAGCAGATGACAAAGGAGACCCTGAAATCCAATTCAGATGTAACAAAGCAAGTCACATCATTGGGCAAATGCTTCCGATATTAGAATGCGAACAAAGGATAATGGATACCAAAGAAAAATATACAAGATGCTACCCACATTCCTCCAGTAATTGGACATTAACAAACAAAGATAAAAGAAACATTGTAGTAACAAAGTTGAAATGTCTACGAATAATTCTTGGAGTAGCAAAGATGAAAGAATCAGAAGCAAAGATATTAGGAAACAAGTAGGTACAACACCAGTTCTAGACCTCATCAAGAGACGGCAAACCGAATGTTTCAGCCACTTGACACGTCAAACAATATATAGTATCCCTCAGAAAGCTTTGCTATACAGAAACAATGGATACAAAGTCAAGGGCCGACCACGAAAAAGATAGATAGCAGAAATAGCCCCACAAAAAAAAACAACTGAATAAGACAGTGAGTATTAGCATCAAAGATGGCGCCGCAACTTGCTACAGGTTTACATTGCTCTGCTGATTTAGTTCATTACTGAAGCCGCAAATCCACAGATTTGGCGGCAATATACACTAGTCGACTCCTTACACTTGTGTTGACGGAAACGTGTTGTTTCGATTTGGACTGGTTAATTCGTTCGTTTTGTGTGTTTTCTTCCGTACGATTTTCCTGGAATGGTCATTGGCTATATGAATAGCACTTCACTTAAACATGTGTCATATTTCACAGACTAGTTCACACGGCTGAACTTCACAGGATTGGCGCCCTTTGCCCTAGCTGCAAACAGTGTCAGCTTTGTTGTATAAAATCTAGACACAACTATAATGAACTGCCACCTGGAGAGAGATGGGCTCCGTCAGGTGTGTAGCGGCCAAAGATACATCATTGTTGTATGGCAGGAGGTGGTACGACAAACTACAATAACGGTGCCTCAACGACCTTCTAGGCTATGAGACTGATGATGATGATGATGATGATGATGAATAACACGTTTAGTAAGTTAAGGACAAATATACATTTTGAAATAAAGCTTGGACAGACGAACACTTGCGAGGTAAAAGAACACACAGGCAACCAAATTTGATGGGTCTAGCTTCTTCTTCTTCTTCTTCTTCGTACGCAGTCAGACAGTAACCATTATTTTTTCGAAATAAGCGGCGGTCATCCTGAGGCTGTCGCCACTGCCATAGAGCTTGTCTTGCAGTTCCACTGGTGATGGCCACATCTGCTCTCTCTGATCCTCGTATGTCGGGCAGTTCTGCAGCAGATGTTCAGCGGTCATTTTACCGGTACCGCACGGGCATTCGTCGGTACCACCTATCTTCAATTTGTTGAATAGGTGGTACCTCAGTCTATTGTGGCCAGTGCGAAGTCTGAAGACAACGACCTGCTCTCTTCGGTTCAACTGGTAATAGGTATCGTTTTTGGTGTAACCGGTATGTTCGGTTTCCCATTTGGTCATGTATCTGGCTTTGATAAGCCGTTTCGACTCTTCGTACATCATACTAGTATCTGTTTGTGGTAGTCTTGCACCTTCTTTTGCCAGTCTGTCTGCCTCCTCGTTGCCTTGGATGTTGCAGTGTGATGGAACCCACTGTACCACTACCTTTTTTGGTGCGGACTGCTGGCACAGTTTGCAGAGTGCTGCTCTTAAGTCATTAAGCTCAGTGTTTTTCTGGCTTTTTAGCGCTGTGACTACGGCGAGAGCATCTGTAAGCAGGACTGTATGGTTTTCATTTTCTTTGTGTGTCAAAGATACTAGAGACAAACACATGGGTCAAGTTTGAGTTCCTTACAAGCAAAGATACTAGAGACAAACACATGGGTCAAGTTTGAGTTCCTTACAAGCAAAGATACTAGAGACAAACACATGGGTCAAGTTTGAGTTCCTTACAAGCAAAGATACTAGAGACAAACACATGGGTCAAAACTAATAAAATAGGAACCACGAACATAACGTTATTTTTCTTGTTTCCTTTTCCTTTTCTGAGCTCCTTATTTTTTTTTATTTTTCTCATTCTTCTTCTTCGTCTCCTCCTTCTTTGTTCTCTTCTTATTCGTGTTCTTCTCCACCTTTTTTAACTTAACTTATCTTCATTTTACTGGTTTAAAAGACTAGAGAGTCTGTATACAACCAGTTTACTCCACTACACCGATACTGAAAATATTGTGAACATCCAACCTTTTTTTAGTGCATTTTCTGACTCTACTTCCACTAGATCCTACAGCAATGCATTACAAGCATTCAGCCCTCTCTGACTAAACAAATATTTCTTAATATCTAAACTGGACATATCTTTCAACAATTTGTAGCTGTGTCCACTTGTTCTTGTCTGTCGTACATTGGACAAACTTGGTATAGTCGAATCTATCCATTCCGTTTATTAATTGATAAACCTGTTTTGTCACCTCGAACTCTTCTTTGTTCGAGACACTGAAGACCAGTTGTTTTTACTCTTTCATCATTACTATAATTCTGAAACCGCGCGATCATTTGTTTTGCTCTTCTTTGTATCCTTTCCATCATTTTTATATCCGTTCCATGATATTGACTGCACACCTGAGCACTACTCCCATTTTGGTTTCATCAATGATTTTTATAGTTTGACTATCACTTCCTTGTTCTTATGTAAATTGTTTCTTGTTTTCATGCCCGACGTGGCATTAGCCTTTTTCACTGCCACCTGGACTTATTCTCCCACCTTTTACCTGTATGTTTTATTAAACTCTTAAGTCTCTTTCCGCTTTCATTCTCCTAATAGTCTTCCCCCCCCCCCCCCCAAGTAATTACATTCATTATTGAATCTTCCCATGTGGAGGACTGTACATTTGTCTACATTAAACTCTATTTGCTAGCTCTCCAACCATTTGTGAATCGCAGCTAAATCTTATCTTAATAGATCCACCTCTGCCAGAGAAGAGACCCTGCCGCATAATTTTGTGTCATCCGCGAACAATGCAATAATTGATCTGATTTCAGCCCAAATAATGTATATATATCAAAAGCCTAAGTGGTCCCAATACCGTTCCCTGAGGCACACAACTTATTACATCACACCAGTCAGAGTACTCCTTATGTAAGCCCACTCTCGGAATTCTGTCCATTAACCATTTTGTTTATCCAATTGGCAACTCCGCCACTTTAACCATGTGAACTTACGAAACAATCTTTGAGTAGGTACGCTATCAAAAACCTTTGGAAATTCCAGATAGAAAACATCCACTGGCTCTCCGCCATCTAAAACTCTTGTATTTTCTGGTTTTTGTTATTGTTATTTTTCTTTTTCCTCTTACAAATTCGCACTTTTGAAGAATACAGCTACATACAGCTACCATACAGCTACCATACAGCTAAACTTTAAATTTTGTTGTTGTTGTTTGCGTTCGCCTTATTTTATCTATTCCCCAAGGCGTGTGTGCGTTACACTGTGGTTTTTATTTTGCGCCTTTCGGCCCAGTGCATCCGACTTCAGCATGCATTTTATGTAAGGGTCTGCTTCCTCCTGCATTTTCTAAGGGTTTGCTTCCCCGGGGTAACGGCCGGTGCTGTGATGGGGATCGAACCCAGCACCTTCTGGTTGTGAGCCGTGCCACTTAACCACTAGGCAACGCCGTCCCCTAAACTTTATATGATATCCCCCTTCTTGTTGATGATGTTGTTGTTGTTGTTGTTGTTGTTGATGATGAGGATGTTGTTGTTGATGATGATGAGGATGTTGTTGTTGTTGTTGTTGATGATGAGGATGTTGTTGTTGATGATGAGGATGTTGTTGTTGTTGTTCTTATTGATGATGATGAGGATGTTGTTGTTGTTGTTGTTGATGATGAGGATGTTGTTGTTGATGATGAGGATGTTGTTGTTGTTGTTCTTGTTGATGATGAGGATGTTGTTGTTGTTGATGATGAGGATGTTGTTGTTGTTGTTCTTGTTGATGATGAGGATGTTGTTGTTGTTGATGATGAGGATGTTGTTGTTGTTGTTCTTGTTGATGATGAGGATGTTGTTGTTGTTGATGATGAGGATGTTGTTGTTGTTGTTCTTGTTGATGATGAGGATGTTGTTGTTGTTGTTCTTGTTGATGATGAGGATGTTGTTCTTGTTGATGATGAACATGATGTTATTGTTGTTCTTGTTGATGATGAGGATGTTGTTGTTGTTGATGATGAGGATGTTGTTGTTGTTGTTCTTGTTGATGATGAGGATGTTGTTGTTGTTGATGATGAGGATGTTGTTGTTGTTGTTCTTGTTGATGATGAGGATGTTGTCATTGTTGATGATGAGGATGTTGTTGTTGTTGTTCTTGATGATGATGAGGATGTTGTTGTTCTTGTTCTTGTTGATGATGAGGATGTTGTTGTTGTTGATGATGAGGATGTTGTTGTTGTTGTTCTTGTTGATGATGAGGATGTTGTTGTTGTTGTTCTTGTTGATGATGAGGATGTTGTTGTTGTTGTTCTTGTTGATGATGAGGATGTTGTTGTTGTTGTTCTTGTTGATGATGAGGATGTTGTTGTTGTTGTTCTTGTTGATGATGAGGATGTTGTTGTTGTTGTTCTTGTTGATGATGAGGATGTTGTTCTTGTTGTTCTTGTTGATGATGATGTTCTTGTTCTTGTTGATGATGAGGATGTTGTTTTTGTTGATGATGAGGATGTTGTTGTTGTTGTTCTTGTTGATGATGAGGATGTTGTTGTTGTTGTTCTTGTTGATGATGAGGATGTTGTTGTTGTTGTTCTTGTTGATGATGAGGATGTTGTTGTTGTTGATGATGATGATGTTGTTGTTGTTGTTATTCTACTTCTTCTTCCTTATCCTCTTCTTCTTCTTCTTCGTCTTCTTCTTCTTCTTCTTCTTCTTCTTCTTCTTGTTCTTCTTCTTTTTCTTCTGCTTTGTCTTTTCGTCTTCTTCCCATTTCGCTCCTTTGTTGAATATAGCTACAATACAGCTAACCTTTACAGGACGTATTTTCTAATCTTTTTAGGGTTCAGTAGTGCTAGTTAATGGAGATATTCGTCTTACATGATGAGAGATGGACAGCCCTATGCACACTACTTGTCAATAGTCTGTTACCCCGTACTTATAACGCTTTGTTATTCTGCAGTAGTCAGTAGTAAACTAACTTTAACTTCCTAACTTCCATTTATTGAAGCAATGGTAGGACACTGCATTTAGCTCAGCTAGTTACCTTTATTTAAGGAAAGACTATGTCCAGAATTTTGCTAAATGATAGATCCAATACTGCATTTGCTTCCTTTAATCAGTTTCTAGAAATGTTATAGAAGACGTGGACATTGACAGTTTTGATACATTTACGATTGGCCGGTACGAGATTCCAGACGATGCGCAGACGACACAGTGATACTATCAAGAAGTGCAAAATGGCTATAGCAGCTAATTTCAGTTGTAAATGGACATAGTAAAGATCAAAATCTGTTATAAACATAAACAAAACCAAGATAATGACCACCGACAAAATACAATGTCAACATAAATTTACAGTGGGTGGTGGGGAAATAGATCAGGTCACACAATTTGAATATCTGGGCTCCAGAATTGACAAGAAAGGCAACTGCTCGAAAGAAATCTGAAGTAGAATAGCCATAGCAATGCAGAGACTGAACAGCCTGGAGAAATTATGGCACAACACTAGCATAACGTCAAAAGTAAGTTTTGAGGGCGTGTGTTTTTCCCGTGGCAGCTTGTGGCTGCGAATCATAGACGATTACCAAAACTTCTAGACAAAGAATCGAATCCTTCGAGTCAAAATGTTACAGAAAGATCCCCAGAATACTCTGGACAGAGCAAAAGACAAATGTAGACTTTCGGCAAGAGTTGAGCATAGAGGAGAACTGGTTTATCCATTCAATTATATCAGATAATGTAAACACTTTGGTCAAATCAAGATACACAACGGTCTCGAGAGAACAGTGATAGAAGGCATGTGCCACTCAAAAGAGATAGAGGTAGACCAACAAGATGATGGTATCAAGATATCCAGGAATGCCTTGAATATGACTGTGGTGGAGACTGTAGTTTTGGCAAGGGAAAGAGTTTCTTTCAGACAATACTGTGATGGGAGCGACGTTCTATAAATGGCATGCTAGATGATGATGATGAACCAATGTTTAGGAAACCATAAGTTTAACTCTCCATTTGGTTCCCCTCCCCTGGCCAATTATTTCAAAATTATGTTTCCAGAATTGTGTTACACCATAAGTTAAACTCTCCATTTGGTTCCCCTAACCAGCTTTAATGAAAGCCTAATTCGAGTCATATGTTGAAAGCATGGGCAGCGACAACAATGAGCAGATTAACAAACAGAGTCTGGGAGAACAAGTAGCTCACTGTTAAAATAGAAACTCTTGTTTACCAGGCCTTTGTCTTCAGCACCTTTATTTATGGTAGTGATGCATGGTCTAACTGCACCAGGAGAAGCGGCTAGACAGCTATCACATAAGGCCCTGCCCAGAATCTGGAGAATGGATGACAAGACAAGATCACCAGCACAGAGGTGTTGGAGAGAATAAGCACTGTCACAATCTTGTCCGTGGTTAGTCTTCGAAGGCTCCGATGGCTGGAACACTCTGGGGGGAAGGGTGATGACAGAGTACCAACATATTTTCTCTATGGGGAATTACATTTGGGGTCTGGGTCGGCCACTACTTCGGTACAAGGATGTATACAAGCGGGATATGAATGATGCAGGCATCGATTTGGAATAATGGGAACAGGACGCCATGGATCGTCTTACCTTAATAGGCATGATTAAGCGTATAATACAGACAAAGGTGATACTGATTGCCGATTGGATAAGGACTCAGCGTTTGAGAGGACACACACCACGCGACGCTGCAAATGGTCTTGATTTTCCTTGCACACACTGTGGAATACGCTGCTCATCTCCGATTGGTCTGACAAGTCACATTCGCTATCGCCGTGGACTACTTACATCCCTCTTGTTAAAGCACAACTTACTATCGTCTGACAGGACGGAAAAAGACAATGCTCTAGTGGGCTTCAACACTGGATTTATCTCCCCTAATGAGCTTTCCATAAGGGATCAAGATGCTGAGCAGCGCATTAGCTGCACTGGTCAGCGACTCATAGCTGACTGCTAGCGTCAGGGCCTGTGAACCAAAGCTGCCAAGACACTCTACGCCTCCACGCGGTGATGCTGGACAACTAGCCGCAGCAGGGCAGACTGGTTAAGAAAAAGTGATCGAAGAGGGAATGCTAACACGGTCTAAAAAAATGGTTGCTGAAGTCGGATGTGTTGGACCGAAAGGTGCAAATATCGCAGTCAAGCTGTAAACTACGACAGATCGCATTCCGTTCTCTTGACTACATTCTGCTACTTAAGCCTTTTCAGTGATTGGTAGTGGTAGATTGAGAATGAACGAAGCCAAGCCAAGCCAAGCCAAGCCAATCCAAGCTTTCCGGAAAGCCCAATGCCATTGTATTCATTGTAGTTCTAAAGCAACCGTCTATACATAACAAGTTTGCCAACCACAGGTATAGCCCTATGTAACCGTCGGTCACGACTTCCAAGTAAAGAAATAGTCGATATATTATGTCTGCTGTTGAACTCTTAAACCAGTCACTTATTTATACATGATGTGAGTGTGCTCATTATCTGCAAAGTGCTAAATTGTTTTTATTAAGCTCCATTTTTTAAACTATTTATTTTGTTCTGCGTAAAGTGTTGTTACTTTCTTTCCTACATGTTCAGTTTTTCTGACAATGTTACATAAGAGCAGGGGTCGATAACTTATAGATAGATAAGGGTCGACAACTTAGTTCTTGGTAAGATCGACAACTCTCTTCTGGATAGGGACCGACAACTTTCTTCTGGATAGAAGTCGGCCACTTTTTTCTGGATAGGGACCGACAACTTTTTTTCTTGATATAAGTCGGCGACTTTTTTCTGGATAGGGACTGACAACGTTCTTCTGGATAAAAGTCGGCGACTTTTTTCTGGATGGGGAGCGACAACTTTCTTCTGGATAGAAGTCGGCGACTTTCTAATTTAATATAGACATGCCGATCCATTTCTTTCTCCTGGGAATATCGGCTGTTTTTCAAGCAGAAAGAGACCCGATTTGTGTCACGAGAAGAGAATATGAGAAATGCTGAGATGCAGATGTAATATATTCCGAAAGAGGTATTTCTTAAATGTTTCCAACAAAGATGGGACCGCTGGTAGTAGTAATGGGAGGAGTCTCAGAGATAGTACTTTGAAGGGTTTCAAACTTCCAAATGAGTAATGTTATTTTTCCGGCCCAAATGTCGGATACTTTTTGAACATTACTCGTGTGTATGTAGCTGTTGATCATTGACATTTGTTACACATATTGATGTGCACAGACCCTTGGCTTGGTCTTCCTTTTTATTTTGATCGTGACCAACTATAACTTGATGTTTGTTATTTTGTTGCTTCTATTCTTGATAAAGCAACTTGTACCTGAGTTAGGTATTCTTGACAACTTTCTTTGGTGGCGGGTTACAGTGGCTCTCCTTAGCCCACATTTCTAAAGTGTACCTGGATCATTCTTGCTGTTCTACAATTTGAGGTTTCAAAGTAGCCTCAACACAATGGAGATCACACTGCCGTTCTCGGCCAAGTTATCTACATTGACACGAAACAGCCAGTTTCCATTGAGAACTGCTTGGAAGTGAGACCAGGTCTTGATCAGTATATTTCAGTTTACACCGGCTAACATACCCTGATCAATATGTATTGCTTGAGAAGATGTTAGATACCACTCGCCATTGTTGCTGAATCTGTTTCTTCTTCCTCCTCGTTTCTCCTCAATCCCCCGCTACCAAGCCCTGAATTGGGCTTTACAAGTAACAGCATGTAGACCGGAGAACGGAATGCGTTGTGTCATAGGTTAAGGCAGGATTGCGATGTTTTCACTTGTCGGTCTGATAGAAACCGCTGTGGCATGATATTTGTGTGAACCGGGTCAGCGTACTCTCTACGATCTCGTCTGCTTAGCCAGTCTGTATTGTTGCAGACTGATATCCACGATGACCACTTGAAGGCGGGGAAGGGTCTTGACAGTTCTGGATCGCTGGCGCTGACACTAGCAGTCAGCTTTTGGTCGCTAGCCCTGACGCTAGCAGTCCGTTTTGTGTCGCTGGCACTGATGCCAGCACCCAGCCTTGGGTCGCTGGCCCTGATGCTAGCACCCAGCTTTGTGTCGCTGGCCCTGACGCTAGCAGTCAACTTTGGTTCGCTGGCCCTGACGCTAGCAGTCTGCTTTGGGTCGCTGGCCTTGACGCTAGCACCTAGCTTTGGGTCGCCGGCTATGACGCTAGCAGTCAGCTTTAGTCGGTGACTGCTACAGCTTATGCGCTGCTCATCATCTTGGCTGCTTTATAAAGTATCAACTTTCATAAATTGAAGGTACTCCATTTTCAACCCAGGCTAGTTTCAAATACAAGATACCCACCGAAAACACATCAATGAATGAGTTTGAGTTGATCTCAGCCGACGACTCATCGCTGGATGCTTCCGTCAGAGCTAAGAGGATTGGCAAAGAGGATAGGTATCGAAGAAGAAAGACAAATAAATGCTAAAAAAAATCAAGTTTTAAATTGGATGTATCCGGCCGAAAGATAACCTCGCTATAAACTACGACATGTCTTTAAAAAGACGAGTAGCAGAAAGAAAGAGATGATAATAACGTTCTTACCGTCTTACAATAATCCATTTTACGAGTTTTCACATTAACGACCTTTTCAAAATTCCCCCCAAAAATCTATAGGAATGAAAAAAAAAATACAAGCAGAATTGCAACTCATTCACATAAAATTGCATCGTCTGAGAGTACTAACAAGCACTATGCGCGTGTCTTTCTTTTCTTGTTGTATCGCTGTTGGGGTAAGAACAGCACCAATAATTATTTAGTGTGCCAAGTTGGTTTTCTGGTGAATTTGCTCCCAAATATTAACGTGTTACACAATTTTACATAGTGATGTTTCTCATTAATAATGATATGTATTTGAATGCCAAAAGAAACTTAAAACACTATCAATTGTTTGAAAAAATACGATGTGATTTGGCCTAGATGTGCGAAAGACGTTCTGTTTACTGCGGTCTGCTCAATCAACGATCATAAAATAAATTGCACGCTCACGGGAATAGGAAATGTGTCGACACAAAATAAAAAAACAACATGACAGTGTTTCTCAAGCGGAACGCTATGGTTATGCAAGAAATAGGGATCAACATACTAATTAAATGAAAATGATTTTTTTTTTAAATTTTTGAGTTAAATATAATATTTACAATTTTAATATACTCGTACGACATATTCTTAAAGAATTCTTGGGTGTTATTATCAAGTCTTCAGTCTATTATGTCCTTTAGAAGAACGAGACGTGTTCAAATAAAACCGGACCTAACTGCACCAAGTGAACATACGTACGATGCGCGTGATGACGCAAATACGTCACTTCTGATGTAAACGGCCATACCGACAGTAAAGTTTGCAAAATTTCATTATCCTCCGACTCAAGGCTTCCTCAGCAGACCGTTGAAAACAAGGCGGGTGTGACGCGAATCCGTCAAGAGTGGATCAGCGAGCGGTGGTTCTGTTTCTATAAGCTGAAGGATGTCGACCAGTTGCCATTCATCGCAGAATGCAGGCACCAATATGCGCCTGACCTGCTCTCGGAAGATCATTCCTTAACTTCCGTCTTTCTGTAAACATCGTTGTCCAGTTCTTCGCCGTTGTCTTCCCCACACCCTTGTCACCATACACTGCCTGCATTCTGTGATGAATGTCAACTGGTTGATATCTTTGAGCTGTTAGACACCGAATCACTGCTCGCTGATCAACTCTAGACGCATTCTGTATCACACCCGCCATATTTTCAACGGTAAAATATGAGTCGGAAGTTAATTAAATTTTGCAAACTTTACAGTTGGTATGCGATTTTACATCAGAAGTGACGCCATCACGCGCATCGTACATATGTACACTTGTTCCAGTTTGGGCCGGTTTCATTTGAACACGCTTCGTATAATCGGTCCAGAATTAAGAATTTGTGTACCTGAAGACAAGGACAGATTTCACATTCGAGAAGTACAATTTAGTATCTAAAGTGGCTTAAAAAATAACATCTCATTGACACATATGATATTTCATATGGTATTTGACTTTGTTTATCGGATTATGTCTTTTCGACATGATCAATAAACGATTCAGTTGTTGTTGTTGGTATTATTTGTTTTTATTCTGTTGATATGTTTATACAAAAAGGGTTATTTATGTTTATTTTGTGAGTTTGTTCACATCTATCAGGTTAATTTGAAGTCTTTTGAAAGGGTCAGTCTGATTTTAGTAGTTTTTTGTTTTTGGTATTGTAAATTTACTTACGAAAAACGTAAGTTATTGTTTGCTTGAATCAGCTATCAGACAAAAATGTATCATATTCACCTAATGAACCTTTTACAAACATATGACGATACAAAATACCACAGACAACATCATCCTCCTGAAACGAAGATATTACAGCGCCATAGCGACTTCACGCTCAACAGATACAACTTAACAGTCAGTTGAACAGAACCCAACCAGAACAAACTCCTGAGTATGCACATCCCTATGAAATTATCGAGAACAATCATTTTTAATGTCCTGCGCTTGCCATTTTATGAATGACCGTCTTTCTCCGAGGCCAGACAAATGGGATACTTTGTACAGAACTAACAACAGTTCACAAATACTTGTATATGCAACTATATGGTATTTGGCCAATGGGCAGGATCAGATAGATAAATAACCAACCAAATTATCAAACTTATAAACTTGAAGTTTGTAAAGGAGAAGGGAAGATATTAATAATGATAAATAATAATTTGTTTGAAGGCGTTCCCTGGGGCATGAGAACTATTTGAAGGATGCCTAGTGAGTAAATGGTTGAGAAACGCTGCTCTAGAACAACGTATTAACAAAGTGAGAAAATGAAAGTAATGGAGAAATTGTTGATGTTTTGTGTCGTGGATATGAACCAAAATAACGTTCCAATGACACAGTTTGTTATTCTGGACAAGATGAAGTCATAAATTTACAAAACATGTAAGGAGTCAGCAATATTCATGATCAGCTTAGAGCAGTTTCATTACTTTAGAAACAGTTCTAAAATAACAATGGGAGACAATCTGATGAGACTCTAATGCTTTTATATTTATTTAAAAAGACGAGAATATTCGTTCGCCATCGTTGTCATTAGTGACTTAGTCATCGGGCTGGTGTTGCTGTACCACTCCAGTATTCTTCTTCTGTTTCTTCTTTTTCTTCTTCTCCACCCCCTTCCCCTTCTCCTGCTCCGTACACCTCTTCCTCCTCTTCTACTTCGACTAACTGATGCTATGCTTCTTGCTCGCTGATGTTTCCGAATGAGACTAACTTTCAGGTCTTCTCCGGTCCCCCACAGCTTTACGAGCATGGTCACGCTTTCTCAGACCAGACTGCCTCTCTTTGGTCTGCAAAAGTGGGGGCAGTCCTGCAGGAAATATTCTAGTGTTTGCTGTGGTGCTCCACAACCGCACTTGATGGTGTCTCAAAGACCCATTCTGAGTCTGCAATGTCCCGTTCTGAGTCAGAAGATCGTTGTCTCTCTGTCAAGTTTGTCTATGGTGTCATTTTCTGGCTTGTATTCTTTGTGCTGGTCGTTTCATCTCAACCTCATGGATCGTTTGATGAGTGTCCTTCTTCTTTATAACTCTGTGGATGTCGAGTGTACTTGGCGCTACTTCCGGCTTTTGCGAGCTCATCTGCTTTTTCGTTTCTAAGAATCCCACAGTGCGCTAAAATCCACTGAAGGACTAGATCTGCTCTTTGGAACAACCCAATATTCTATTTTTTATTTCGTGTGAGCGTCTATTTTGTTGGAACTTGGGATGGCTAGGAGTACCCAAACCCCCCCCCCCCCCCCCCCCCCCCCATTGGAGTATATTTGAATGTGCGTCACTCGAAAGGCATCTGTCCTCTGCCGCTCTAATAAGTTCTACGTTATTTTTTTTTTGCCGTAATTTTTTTTCGTGATACAATATCATCGTCGTCATTTGGTATGGCACACGGAAAAAGAGAACATAATAGCTTCGCTTTATCCTATTCATTTTTGATCTCTGTCTTCTCTTTCATGTGAGATATATATCTTTCTGAACCAAATTTCTTGACTCGTAATAAATACAGTTTGTGTATCTTTGTCTGGCGTTATTAACTAAGCAACGAACTCTCTAGATAACTCACTTTCAGACCGGTTCGAATCTTTGTCAAGGGATAAAATTCACATGAAAGGGAAATAGCTTTTTTTGTTTGCGTGTTACACCACACCAGGCATTCATAGTGATCATTATATTCACTCAACGTAAGCGTCTCTGTCTGCAGTTTGGGTTATGCGAGAAGGGAGACAACTTAAAGGTGCACCAGAGTTATCCTTCGTTCCATCACTTCAAGTTTATACTTTTCATATCAAGATTTCTATCTTTTTTTTTTAAAAATGAAACTGAATAAACGAATTACCCGCTCGTTTGTTTCTTCTGTATCACGTGCGGGGTTTTTTGTTTGTAAAGCTTTCTTTCGTACTCAGGATGGCTGATCATCAATTAGCAGGCGGCTTTTGGTCTATATGAAAGACATTTGTCATGAGTTGGAGAGAATTAGTTTTCTTCTTATTTCGTTCTCAAACTCCGGTTGCCTACCCTGAAAAGGGCTTTGCAAGGAGCAGTATGTAGCCAGGATAATAAAATGCACCGTGTCGTAGTTTACAGCTTCACTGCGATAATTGCAACTTTCGGTCCGACGCATCTGATCTGGGCCACTCAATATATGTCGAAATGATATTTTTCTTCAACAGGTCCATGAGTTATATAGGCAGTGTATTGTCGGCAGACGGTAGGATCGACAGGGAAATTAAGACTATGTGTCAGAAAGCATCTGCGGTGACTTATTAGCTGTCCTCACTTCTTAGACACCCGGGCAGTAGTTTGACAACAGAGCAACAGCTGATAAACAGTATATTTATGTCGACTCTGTGCTACCAAGTGCCAAACATGGCTTCTGTCCAGGACGCGTGAGACCGGAATTTCGACTTGTGAAATGAAGTGTTTGAGGAAGGTCGTCGGTGTTACCAGAAGAGACATAATGCGGAACGACGACATTCGAAGTATGGTCGGCACTACGTCTTGGGTCGAATACATTTCCAGGCAGAAAATACATTGGTTTAGTCATCTCATGAGAATAATACATCCTCATCAATTTCCACTGATGGCTTACAATGCTGGTAGATCTGGCTACATGGTAAAAGGGCGGCAGCTAGGTAGGTGGGTAGATGACATTACAGCGATTGTGCAGCGACAAGGGCTTACATTAACCGACGCAACGCACTTGGCGCAAGATAGAAGACGTAAGATCCCCACGACGCTTAACGGCACAAGTGGAAAGAAAACTAACTAACATCTGACTTGAGCATGGCATTTCTGGATGTCAGGTTAACCTTTCTGCTTCACTCTCTTGTCCTTAGCCAGTCTGTCCTGTTACAGTAAGTTAGCCATGTTCATCCCGTGGAGGGCGAGAGGGGTCATCGCAGCTCTGGGTCGCTGGCCCTGACGCTACTATCGCTAACCTCTACAGCTGATGCAATGTCCAACATCTTAATCCCCTAAAGGGGTTGGATCACACTGTCGTCACGTCTGTGTATCCGCGGGCTTATCCACATCTCAGCCACATACCGTCTCTTCCCTGAAGCGCTCTTTCCGTCTTGCATTTGTTGCAGTCTGCTGTCCTTTTGTTCTGAAGCGTTTCTTGTATCTGTCTCGCTGAAGAGTGAGTGAACTGACTGACAGCTTTCACTGACTTGTGCCTGACTGCAAGCATCAGTCAGCGAATCCAAGCTATCCAAGATCATTTCGTTTTTCAAAATGACTACCCTGGAAACAGGCTGCGTCACTGCAGTCTGGCTAAGAGAATCGGGATCTAAAAGGAAAAGCAAGATTGGGCCAAAACATATTCAGTAATTAGTGTGTCGGGTTGAAAGGCGCAGGTATCGCAGCCTCGGTGCAAACTATGCCACCACATAACACATTATCCACATCAGACTGAACAACAACTAAAATGAAGTGTTCACTCATTCACAATTCATCTCACCTCATAAACACACACATTGATTACGTACCTCACACTCTAACCGGTTTACTCCCTCGCATATACGCATGCATACTCTCTCCCTTTATCACTGAGTGACTCACATGTTAGATATGTATTCCCTTCTCACTCCCTCATTAGTTCACACACTTATTTCCTACCTCATTTGTTGCTGTTGGTGTTGTGGTTTTGCGAAGGCCCACAATGAGTAGGTCACTCTTTTGTGCGCCCTGAAAAGGACGTTAAGTGACGGGTTGCAGTAACTTTCGTAACCTCCCGAGCGTCCTGAAGAAGGTGGACCTGGGTTGTCTAGGTGGTTGTGCTATGCTCGGCTTCAGTGTTGCTCAGTATTACAGGGATCACCCACCTTGTCAGCCAGGCTGCCACGAAAACAGCCCGTTTCCATAAAGGGTTACAAAGAAGCCAGGGAAACTCCCTCAGTCGACTTCTAACCCCAATAAGGAAATCACCTAATCACTCACTCGGTAAACAATTTACCCTCTCAGTCACCTACTATCCCCAATAAAGAACTCACCAAGTCACTCACTCATTAAACAATTTACCGTCTCAGTCACCTACTATCTTCAATAAAGAACTCACCAAGTCACTCACTCAGTAAACAATTTACCGTCTCAGTCACCTACTATCCTCAATAAAGAACTCACCAAGTCACTCACTCAGTAAACAATTTACCCTCTGACTCATCGCCTCACTAAACCCAATCACTGATGATTTGTGTCCGCTTGACTGACTCGACGATTAGCACATTCTCCGAGGGGACAGCATGGCGAGGTGGTTAAGTGGTACGGCTCATCATCCGAAGGTGCTAGGCTCGATTCCCATCACAGCACCGGCCGTTACCCCGGGGAAGCAAACCCTTAGAAAATACAGGAGGAAGCAAACCCTTACATAAAATGCATGATAAATTCGGATACACTCGGGCGACAGGCGCAAAAATAAAAACCACAGTATAACTTACACCGCCTTGGAGATTAGAGAAATAAGGCGAACGCCAACATTTTTTTTTCTTAAAGTACGTTATATCATTAGCAACAAGCTGACGCATTTCGTTCTTCACTTTCAGAGCCCTGACTCCGTTTGTTATATAATCTTATCGAATATCTGAGCGAGTTTACGTTATCACAGCCTCGCTGTAACGTTACACGTACCTTTCGGACTGAATACTCTAAACAATACGAACGGATTTCTTAGTGGACGTAATCTCTGCAAGGTTTCTAGCAAGTTTTAGACCTGATACGGTCAGGTTTACTATGATAAACTAAAAAATATATACATGCTCACAAATCTGTACGTTTCATTTTCGGCGGAAAGGTGTACGGTTCGAGCCCCAGATTCAGTTCAGTTCAGGTCATCCCGTAACACATTAGGTCGTTGGGGCACACTTGAAGACACTCCCACAATCCCTGGCAATATATGTCTGCTTGCTGCTGCCAGTCATGCCTCACCGAGACGAAGGTTTGACCACTCAGTGAAGTCTGCCTATCTCGTCCTTGGACGATCCAGCTCTCGCTTTCCTAGTATTTGATTGTATCTTCATGTGTGGATCTTGTATCTTCATGTGTGGATCTTGTATCTTCATGTGTGGATCTTGTATCTTCATTTGTGGATCTTGTATCCTCATGTGTGGATCTTGTATCTTTATGCGTGGATCTTGTATCTTCATGTGTGGATCTTGTATCTTCATGTGTGGATCTTGTATCTTCATGTGTGGATCTTGTATCTGCATGTGTGGATATTGTATCTTTATGTGTGGATCTTGCATCTTCATGTGTGGATCTTGTATCTTCATGTGTGGATCTTGTATCTTCATGTGTAGATCTTGTATCTTCATGTGTGGATCTTGTATCTTCATGTGTGGATCTTGGGCTTAGAATCTCTTGGCGGCCCCCATCTCCTCTCCACGCTGTGATGGGCAGACATCTGCATCTGACCGGGAGGAGTCCACCCCTATCCCCGCCCCCCTCAGGTGAGCCATTGCCTCGTTAACATAAAGACTCGTTGCTCTAGTTTCCCAGTGTGCACTCCGAGGAGGTGATGTTGGCTTGTGAATTTTCTTTTCACCCTACATAAGAAGAGCTAAGCCGACCCTAGCACCGCTGGATTGCGATGCTGAACATTAACACACCTTAAGATGGCCTGGTGCGGGCACGTCGCGAGGTCCAACGGAATTACCAACTCGATAATCTTTGGTTACGTACCGGGACAGAGAAGACGAGGACGTCCAAGGAAGAGATGGGTGGACAACATCACTGAGTGGTCAGGCCTTCGTCCCGGCGAGATACGACAGGCGGCGACAGGCAGAGAGGGATGGCGTGGGATTTTGGGAGTGTCTTCATGTGTGCCCCAACGACTTGATGGGTTACGGGATGAACTGAACTGAACTGAACTGACACACCAATACCAGTTTCAAACCAGGAATGCGGGACGGCGTGGGCTAGTGGTTAGGTGACAAGGCTCACAACCAGAATGTGCTGGGTTCGATCCGCATCACAGCACCGGCCGTTTCCCCGGGGAAGCAAACCCTTAGAAAATGCAGGATGAAGCAGACTCTTACATAAAATGCATGCTGAAGTTGGATGCACTGGACCGACAGATGCAAAATAAAACCACAGTGCAACGCACACCGCGTTGGGGAATAGATAAATAAGGCGAAGGAACGAAGGAAAAAAAAACAACGTATAAATGGGTACATGGATCATCATTAAGGAGAATGAAGCTAGAAAGGCAGAGACTGTCTTCTCACTATTAAAAAACTGAGAAATAGTTAAAAGAAGTTTGTGACACTTCATCCTCGAGGATGGTATCTGCTTTGTAATTACCTTGACCTGTTTAACATGCACTAAAGCATGTGTGTGTGTCTACATGCGTTTTACAAGCATGCGCACTTATTGTTATGTTTACTTAATTTACATGTTTATTTGTTGAAATATTCACTGAAATTGTGTCGGATGGTGGACAGAGAAAAACACAGATTGTAAGAATAAAAGCATCTAAGAACAATTAAGTTGTGCATGAAAGACTTGGCAAATAAGAGGTAGATTCATTCATATTTCTTGATAGCATTATAGGCAAAGTCGGACGTACTAATGTTGAGATCAAATTCAGAATACAAAACGCGAGACGGGATGCCATTGATTTGCGGAATGTGTGAAGATCGAAGGATGTTAAGTCGACCACGAAAAAAAAGATTTAAAAATGCAATGTCCAGTCCGCCCCAGTGTAAAGCTCTGTGCCGCAGAGAACAAAGAAAAGTACAGCTAAAATGGCTCAAGACTTCACCAGTCCATGCCTGTGGCAAATTGATGTAATAAAATGGTCTCGAATTGTCAGCCGGGGTCTTTATGTATGACATGGACACTAATGACACCACTGCCCTAACAGAGAACTTGTCACACGAGGCGACATGGCATAACACCGATCATGGTTAGATGGTTTGTTAAGTGCAGCAGGGCTGGCGCCAAGTAGCTGTGGATCTACTTTGACCTAGTGTTTGAGTCTATTAAGATGGACTCACACATCGGTTGACCACTTTTCGCGGCACTTATCCTAATAAAGTGAATTAAAAAATTGGTCGACCCTAGCCTACTAACCAGGAGATTCTCCTACAGCTCATGCTAGAGTTGAAACCTGCACAGGAGTATTCGCCCCTGTAAAAGTACAGGTCGACTGAAAACTAAAAAAAAACCTCAGAAATGGAATAATAAAGTCACTAATATATAGAACCTCAGAGGTTTGCCGGGATCTTTTTGTAAGACAAGGACAACAATTCAACACTGCTCCAAAGAGAGCTTGTCGTAAGAGGCGACTAATGTAACAGTTCCCGCCGGAGCAGAGAGTTTAGGACAGGGGTGATGTGGTTGCAGATAACAAAGGTATCTGAATGCGTGTCAAGGTCACTCACCGCCTCAACAAAGGAGAACAGAGTTGGGGCAAAGAATGTGGACAGGTAGGAGTTGACCACTGGCCTTCCGATTTGTGTAGGGGGAGAATGAGTGACAGACGGATTGGCAACGGAGCTTGCTGCGATAGATGAGTGACAGGCGTGCAAAGTATTTCGTTCCAATAAGACTGAATAGAGCCATCCCCTGAGATCCATTGGTCAAGCTCTGACTTTGCTTGAGTGTATTTAACTCGAGACAAAGTTTAGCTCAGGAGGCTGGATGAGAGAGGCTGGATGGAAAGAAGGCTGGATAGAAAGATGAGAGCGAGAGAGAGAGAGAGAGAGTGAATGTGGATAGGAGTCTAGTTTAGCTCACCGACTTAGATAGAGGAGCGATTGATAGACTGTTGCACGAATGTTAGTGATAGAACAGGATCGCTCAAATATGTGTGAGTTTTGTATTAATAGATACGCTGAACGTGTGTTGTAAGCAGGGGACATTGTGAACAAGGTATGTCCAGATCGCTGCCTGAGGGGATTTGAGTGAGGAAGTTTTTGATAAGGTGTGTGGAGGATGCAGTTAAAGAGCTGTGTGTGTGATGTGAGTAAGGCAATAGTACCGGGTTTTAGATAGCTAGGAATTCCATCAATAGCTAATGCTTAAAATTCCTGCTTTAGTTAATATTTATATTAACATATATATATAATATAGAAATACTTAGTTAAGTGGAAATGTATAATTTTGTGTTTGTAATTTCACTACTCATTTTTCTGGTATGAGTATTATATAATAAATATGCCATCTGCTGTGTATTATATTATTTGCTGTGTGTGGTCATGATGATGTGGGTGAGTGTGGTAGCGTTCTGCGTTAGAATAAGGACCAGAGCAAACAGTGGGGTCTGCCACACTAACTGTGGGACATGACAAAACACCGGCCATGATTGGGTGGTTTGTTTAGAGCATAATGCATGGCGCTTAACAGTCTGCGGGGATACTTTGCTCTAGTGTTTGAGTATATTATGGTGGACTCACACAGCAGTTAACTACCCTCCATAGTGGAATATTAAGCTGCTCGAGCCTAGCTAGCTAAGCAGGAAATCCTCCTCCAGACTACATCCAGCTCACACCAAAGATGGGACGTGTACAGGGACGTATACAGGGACGTGTACAGGGACGTGTACAGGGACGTGTACAGGGACGTGTACAGCGACGTATACCCTTGTAGAAGCACAGGTCGAATAAGACTAAGACTAGTACATAACGATTTTATGAACTGAGAGCTCAGAATATGATCAATGGCAATAGGGCTAGACGTTACAATAGCGCGTTGGTAATTTTAAGATTTTCATAAATGGGTGAACAGCTGACATCATTACAAAACAATCACAGTTTTGGTATCCTCAGGAGAGGAGAAGTAAGGCAGACATAAACACTGATGGAGAAAGAAAATTGAGACAAACAGGAAAACGGCAGGAAATACATTGGTAGAACTGGCAGTGATGAAGTTTGATAGGAAGAATTATTGACACTCCACAGGGAGTGAAATGGTTGTTATAGAACACTTTGGTGTCACATTATATAGATCTGCAAACTCAATCTTGGTTTTTGTATTAATTTCAATATTTGTCTTTGTGTGCTGATCTCAGCAAGGGCTTTGTTTTGGGTCTTATGTCTGTCTAACACAATCGTTCCATTTAAACGCTTCCAAGCTTTTTTCATCCTTTTTGCTAGAGTCGGTGTATCAGCCCCGCATAGTGCAATTGGCCCTACAGGGAAAATTGTCATTCTTTTCCTCAGTTCTAACCTGATATTCTCTGAGCTCAGAAAATCTCTGGGTTTGTTTTTCTTTCTGAACGCCTTTTTTACCAATGCAATCCTTATCTTAATTTCCGAGCCATTAGTTCGTGTAGAATCATTTCCTGTTTTGCCTAGCCTTTCTTAAGGATCATTCCATGTTTTACACATTCGTGGACACTCTCTGACGAATCGTGTCTGCTGTCTGAGGTGTGAATCGGTTGTTAACTTCTTTGTCTTTACTCATCTTTTAGTGTTGTTTATCCCGACGAAGGTCTTCTAACTGGTAATGTAGGTTCTGCTCGCTTCTATCCGGATTTCATCTTTGAACCTTTTTGCTAGGGGACCCATTGGTCTCGAGGTAAGACGTCGGCCTCGGCCGCAGGAGGTCGCGGGTTCAAATCACGGCGGAGACCGGGATTTTATTTACGTCGACGTTCTGATAGTTCTGTCGATCTTTGAGTAGTAGAGATCGGACGCCCATGTGTAGTGTAGCGAACATTAAAAATCCCCGGCAGTTAGAAATCGTAAGAGTATGCTTAACGGCCGCTGCCCGGGCAAATTACAAAATTATGTTAAAAATCTACCCAATTTATTACGGGATCTTCGCCGGTGCTAAGGAGTTCGTGCATTGTGCTGGCATTCTCCACATAAAAAAGTGTTGACATACAGAGCATATATTGCTTAAGCCGTGTGCAATGACAAAGATTCTTCATTAAACTAAACTAAAACGAAACTGAACCTTTTCTTTCCGAGTACGGGTCAGGTATCCGTTTGCGACTTGTTATACTAGATAGTGGTGCAATCGTTGTTTCAAACTCCTCCCATGTGTGTGTGTGAGTGTATGTTTCCCTCTCTCTCCCTCTCTCTCTCTCTTTCTCTCTCTCTCTCTCTCTTACACTCTCTCTCTCTCTGTATATATATATATATATATATATAAAGAAACTGGAATATGCTTTTCAACCGGTAGAGGTACACTCAGTTTTCGAATCAGTTCAGATCTTCTCACCAAACTTCCATAAAACTGACAACCAAGCTTTACAAAACACTTCATCTTCTACAGCAACCACTCTATTTGCTATAGTTCTGTTGTTGGGTTAAACTGTTACTCCTAATGACGTACATTCATCATCATCATCATGTGACGTATTTTCTTCTAGAACGTAGTCTCCGTTACATTAGTTCTGTATTCATCACGGACTAACCACAGCTTAGACACAAGTGTTCTGACTCACGGAGAAATCCATTTTAAACGTTACTGTGACTGACCAAATAACTGTAAGTGCAATTATAAAAGGAAGTTCGGTACTCAAAGATGGATATCCAGTTGGTTTCAAGGCAGGATTCTGTGAAAGAATCACTCTCAACACTGATTTGTTGTATTCTGTACTGTAAACTTGTTTTATTTCTACGTAGGGAGCATATATTGATTATAAACCTAGGCATGAGTTCCGTTATTTAGTCGGTGGGGGAATGTGACGTTTCAATGGGTTTTCCCAGTGAGTCAGGCAGCATATCTAAAGTAAGCAATTGTTTAGCACGAGTCGGCCTGCGCCATGCAAAAAACATCTCCAGATAGTCTGAAATTTCCTGATGGCATCTTCGTCACAGTCGACATTTTTTCCTCCATTTTTTCCATCCATTATCATTCTATACAGATGGTTATGTATCTTTACTAGACTTAAATATTTAACCTGTGTTCCTTGTGATGTGGCCAAAAATCTATTTTTCTGTAACATGCAACGCACATTTCTCTTTTTGGCTTTGTATTCTTTCCGTGATATCTTGAACATCTTTTTTGTAACACTTCATTTCAAAAGCTGTTATCTTGTCTGCAATTGATTTGTTTGATGTCCATGTCTCACAACCGTATGTTGCCACTGGGAAAATGCATGCTCTAATCAGTTGAATCTTTGTCTGCCTTCTTGTGCCTTGGCATGCATTTTTCGTCTGTGTTATTTGGCGTGTAACGAGTAATTTAATAAAGATAACATTGTTATAGCGTTTAAGCAATGAATTGTATCTTCACAACTCATAGCATTTTCGTCTAAACTTAGAATATTTGGAATACTCTCATACAAACTAGCAGGTGCATACCTCTGCGAGGCACCTGAACGATAGCCGTGGTATGTTATAATTGTTGCTGTTGTTATTTCTACTTCTTTCACCTTACTATACCTGGGAGAAGAACGGTTGAGTTTTGGGAAGGAGTTTCATTACGTTTAGATTTTTGTCCGGATAATATCATCTCCTTTCGATTTTCAACTGCAAGAAGTCATTTTTCGCGAACAGGATGTACACGGAGTGTCCGAGTTTTTCGTCCATCTCCAATAGGACCAGGGGCCTGTCCCACCTTTCTAGAGACCAGAGGACGCTTGCAGTTTTCGTGATTTAAAACTCCATCGTTGTGCGTGTTTGTTTCTTGAAAGAAAAGCGCATTGATTCGTCTGCATTAACTTTGTTAGAATGCGATGGCACGATCCTATTGACTTTTCACAATCTTATTTCCAGATCTCTCAGACCTAGATTACAACTCACCATGCCACTAACTTGGGCAAGCTGGAGCGGAGCCAAATGTCGTAATCTTTTGACTACTTAACATCCTTAAATCGCTTGAAACATTCAAGGCGAGTATGGCTCTTATACTGGTCTCCATACACTAAATTATTCATTGTGTTAGTCGTTATTTCGAGCTTGAAGCAAAACTTGATGTTGATTTGCTGCTCTTTTTGTTGTTTTGAATGTCCTCAATGAGAAGGTTAACTCTTTTTGTACGCCCTGAAAAGGACGTTAAGTGGCGGGTTGCAGTAGCTTTCCTCACATCCCAAGCGTGCTGTTGAAGGTGTTCTGGGGTCCTACAGGCGTTTGTGCTATGCTTGGCTTCATCTGCGTGTCATTCACTACTACGGGGATCACGTCGATCCCTCACCTTGTTAGCCCGTTCCCAGGAAGGGCTACGAGAAAGCCCAGGTGAGGATCTTGGCCATTATATTTTGCTTGACCCTGACCGACATGGTTGATCAGTATGTTATGCCTGACCAGATGTTAGTCTTCCTCACCTCGCTACTCACGAAGCTCAGCCATCAGGGGACAATTAGCTATGGGACAATATACAATGACAATAGAAATCTTTCAGCACCACAGACCGGAATTTTTTATCACCTCGCATTGGCACGGAATTTAGAAAACTCACGAACTTTTTGAACATTCGTCGTGCAAACTTATCAATTTACCAGTTCACCAAAGAAATACCAAATTTTTTTTTAAAACGCACGCATATAGTCCCAAAAACAAAACAAAAAATATGTCCTTCTAAAAACGAAAGCTTATTTTGAAAAACGTAGTTTTTATGTTTTTTGTTGTATTTATAATCGTACCATCCTCAGTTGTAGAAGTCGCTCCAACGTATTGGAAACCTCACATCGGCATTCACTTAAAGGAAAGAGCCACTAAGTGACGAAGAAACGAAGGGGATTTTTGAAATGTATTTAAACATGGAAACGTTAAGACAGTCTCGAAATAGACACTGATGGTGTGGATGAAGTGTTAAAGTGTATTACTTTTATTTTATATTACAATGGAAGGTTGCCAATTTCCTTCCTCGCTGTTTTACCTTTCCTTGCTAAGTATCCATTTACAGATGGGTGGACTAGATCGTATACCACATTAGATAGTGATACCAGTAATATGAGAGTGAACAGAGTGCTTTCACTCAGAAGTGTAAAGTAGACGAATTGCAATCATGTCTGCAATTGTGTTTGTGAATCACCATAAACTGCCTATTTGTCTTGGGCATACGGCTGCAGCTGTCTTGTAGGAAATATGTATCAGAAAGTGGAAACATCACAGCCAATCTGTAAACTAGAGACACAACGCATTTCGTTCTCTTGACTACATCATGCTACTTTCAAAGCCCTGTTCGGGGCTTGGTAGCGGGAGATTGAGAACGAACAAAGAGGAAGAAGAAGAAGAAGAAGAAGAAGAAGAAACAGAAGGAGGAGAAGAAGAAGGAGCAGAAGAAGAAGGGAAGAAGGAAAGAAGGAAAGAAGGGAAGAAGACGGAAAAGAAGATGAAGATGAAGATGAAGAACAAAAAAAACTTTTTTTGTACAACATTCGCTCCCAACTCATGTCTGGAAAAAGAATGCCAAAAGCAATGCAGGTGTTAAATAAAAGGAGAAAAAAGAATAGCAGAAAACGAAACAAAAAATAAAAACACAAACATTCTGAGACTATTTATCTTCCATGTGGCAGGCAACGTACGAACGCTGGTCGTGGATCGTCGTCAAAACACTAAAGAAGAAAATGGAATCTTTCGAACTAAAATTTTGCATAAAAGTTCTCAGAATACGATTGACACAAAAAAAACACACATAAGTTCTAAAAGAGCTGGATAATGATATTTTGTTCAGGTAAATAAAATATTTTGGTAAGTAGCACCAAACACTGCAGTTTGGAGAAAAATACTCTCCTGGAAATCTTCAAAGGCAGGAAGAAGCAGACCAAAGAGACGATGGGTACATGGCATCAAGGACGTTCTTAATGTTCGTCCATAGTATGTGATGAAGACCACTCTCTTTGTTCAGTCGTATGGACTGTCTTGTCTCTTGCTGTATCCGCTGAAATGGGTGACTTGAGCGGTGATTTTGATAAAAGTATGGAAAAAACTGCGCCTTTTGTCAACCTCTTTCTTTCTGAAATGCATCTGCCCGGTGATAAGACATTATTGATACGACTGGAGATACCACAGGATGCAGATATTTCCTCAGGATATACTCCTGAAGCAATTCCTATAAACATGTATCCCTATTCTTCTTCTTCTTCTTCGTACGCTGTCAGACGTCAACTTGAATTTGTTCGAAGAAAGCAGCTGTCATCCTGAGGCTGTCGACACTGCCATAGAGCTTGTCTAGTGTTGCCACTGGTAATGGCCACATGTGCTTTCTCTGGTCCTCGTATGTCGGGCAATTATGCAGCAGATGTTCAGCGGTCATTTTCCCTGTACCACAGGTGCATTCGTCAGGGCCACCTATCTTCAGTTTATTGAATAGATGGTACCTCAGTCTGTTGTGGCCTGTGCGGAGTCTGCAGACCACGACCTGCTCTCTTCTGTTCAACTGGTAATAGGCATCATTTTTTTGTGTAGCCAGTATGTTCTGTTTCCCATTTGGTCATGTATCTGGCCCGTATAAACATTTTGGACTCTTCGTAGCGCACACTAGAATCTGGTTGTAGTAGTCTTGCATCTTCTTTTGCCAGTCTGTCTGCCTCATCGTTGCCTTAAATGTTACAGTGTGATGGAACCGGCTGTACCACTACTCTTCTTAATGCGGACTGCTGGCATAGTTGACAGAGTACTGCACTTAAATCATTAAGTTCTGCATTTTTCTGGCTTTTTTGTTCTGTAACCATGGCTAGGGAATCTGTAAACGGGGACTATCTGGATTTCATTGCAATCGCCTGTTAGCATTGCTTCTTCTGCAGCCTGCATTGCCTCTTCCTCCGCTCTGAAATTGCTTGATAATTTTCCAGTTGCCACTGACAGTGTTATTTTTATACCGTTTGTTGACTCAGGAATACCCCTCTCCCTCCATTCTGTGTTGTGTTTGTTGCAGAACCGTCGGTGTATGCATGGGTCCAGTCCATGCTTGGGTAGTTTTTCGGCTATGTACCTCAGGGTAATGTCTCTTCCTTCTTTTTCAGTCTGCCTGTTCTTGTTTCCAAAAACAGGTATCACACAAGGCAGCGAATGGTGGACAATATATGGTTGTGTGTATTGCCTCTCCCATAACGACAAGAGGTCGTAGTGATATCACTCAGCGTGTGAGTGAGTTGGACATCTCTCCTGGGCTGTGTTCTAGTCCCTTATAATCACGTGTTTACATTTCATACACACCAAAATCGACATTGTCTGCAACTGGACGAGGAGGCAAACTTCGTGAAGCTAAGCCGCGTGCACTAAACCTGGGAAATTCATCACGTGTTTAAGCTTAGTATTAATTCATATAACCGATTTCCAGGCCAAGATAATCGGACGGAAGAAAACACACAAAATGAACGAATCAAATTGTCCAAATTGGAAAAAAAAACACGTTTCCGTGAACACAAGTGTAAGCCGTCGACTAGTATGAATTCCAGGAAAATCCGTGGCATGCAGCGTCCATAGTGAACTAAAACACCAGAGCAATGTTAGGCCCGCAAACGGTACGGCGTCATTTTTGCTCCTCTTAAGATCTTATTATGGTCGTGACGAAGATTGACAGTCTTACCAGCCGGTTGTGATGAAAGTAATTTCTCAAAAAGACGGTCCACATGATGAACAGTTGTTGATGAACTCATGCCTTTCTTACTGCGAGGTGGATCCGTCACCGAGATTTGAATCATGATTTTGGTCGAAGATGCAGCAGATATCAGAGCCTGTCTTTGAACTACCACACAATGTCACAACGACTTTTTCAAAACGAACACCTAAGTAGAAGAATATGTTTTGCCTATAACTGCACTTTCTCTGCTATTGCCTATCGTGTGCGTTCTGCGAATCTTTCAAATATCACTGTCTTAACAATTTATGTAAATATTTTGTTTTAATACTGTTGGCTCATGTAGTATGCTGATTATACACACTCCCATCTTGTCCCCACGGACGTTTATACCTTAGTTCGATTAAAAAGTTCTGCAGAATTAAAAAAAAATAATTTTTACTCATCGAATATACGAGGCATGTTCAAGTAAAACTGGACAGAACTGCACCACGTCAACATACGTACGATGCGGATGATGACGTCAATTCTGATATAAACAGAACATACCAACCGTCAAGTTTGCAAAATGTCATTATCCTCCAACTCATAGTTTCCTCAGCAGCCCGTTGAAAACATGGCGGGTGTGATACGGAATCCGTCCAGAGTTGATCAGCGAGCGGTTTTTCGCTTTCTAAGAGCTGAAAGATGTCGACCAGTTGACATTCATAGCAGAATGCTGACGGTGTATGGTAACAAAACATTGTGTATTAATGTGTATTATCTCTTAACTTAGTTTATGTGACTCTTTGTTACGCATGATGATGTTGTCAGTTAGCACATCCCTATCTTACCACTATATCCCAACTATATGCAAAGTCAATTTCTATGTTCTCGTTGTTTCAACCTTAAAAAATAGTCACAAGATCCATATTTGTCTGCACTTAGGGTCGTGTACGTGTTGCATGTAACTCGGTCTCGTCTGCACAAAATGTGTGTATAAATCTCTGTGTATTCTTGCGCACGTCTGTTCGGTTTTGAAATGTTCATTTGCATTGCAAATGGGAAATAACCAACTCGACAATCTTTCAATGATTTTGGCTCACTGGTCGGTATGTGCACTATTCTGTTAACGGGTACCTTTTTATTTTTTTTGTTTTACTAGCATTCCGGAGCTTCCAGCTCCGTGTTCGATCATTGTAATGTCAATTTGAGGGTGTGTGAGCTAAGGGAGGACTCACAAACTCAACCTGTCATTAGGGATGCATAATGAAAGCAAAGAGAGTGATAAGGGATGTATGAACATAAAATTATAGTGGCCGTGTTAAACTAGTTGAAATATAAGGGCCCCCATCCGAAGGTTCAATGACCGAAGGGACACGTGACACGTTCAAACACCACGGGATATAATGACAAGATCATTGATGCAAGGTCCACATGAAGAGAAGTTTGGTAAGGCTAGGTCCACATGAAGAGAATTTTGGTAAGGCTAAGTCTACATGAAGAGAAGTTTGGTAAGGCTAGGTCCACATGAAGAGAAGTTTGGTAAGGCTAGGTATCCATGAAGAGAAGTTTGGTAAGGCTAGGTCCACATGAAGAGAAGTTTGGTAACGCTAGGTCCATTTGAAGAGAAATTTGGTAAGGCTAGGCCCACATGAAGAAAAGTTTGGTACGACTAGGTCCACATGAAGAGAAATTTTGTAAGGCTAAGCCCAAATGAAGAGAAATTAGGTAAAGCTAGGTCCACATAACGACACATTTGATGATAACACGTTCACATAAAGACTCAGTTGATGACAATAGGTCCACGTGAAGACGCATTTGATGCCAGAAGGCCCACAGGAAGACACGTGCAATGACAAGAGCTAAGTCAAGGAAAGGTAGATGACCCGAGACCGTTATGAATGTATCATCTGTCACCCAATTACCGCACTGCAGTTAACCCATGACAAACCTTATTCTAAGCGCCATTCATTAGTTATTATCTGACGTAAAACTATTCACCATTGATATCCCTTTTGCTATGACTAATGCTATAATTATTGATATCGTCATTACATCTGATATCACCATTGATATCACCATTGATATCACCATTTCTATGAACAGTCATATCGCAATTACGATCACCATTGATATCTCCATTCATGTCACCATTTATATTATCATTTCTATCACAATGTATATCACCATTAATATCACCATTAATATCACCATTAATATCACCATTAATATCACCATTGATATCACCATTCATGTCACCATTTATATTATCATTTCTATCACAATGTATATCACCATTAATATCACCATTGATATCACCATTAATATCACCATTGATATCACCATTGATATCACCATGTAGCATTGTCCATTTTAGGCTGGTTATCAAGCAGACAAAACACATTCACACAATCCCGTCATCATAATCATTGCCGTCGCATAGGCCAAGGACAACACTCCTCCAACAAGTTCAGTCTTGAGCTGTCCTTTCTGCATCTCTCCAGTTGAAGTTCACTGACCAAAGTACAATTTCAGTTTCCTCTTCATGTGTTTCTTGAACTACCTCTCTTCTTCTTCTCCTGTGACATTGTGCCAGGACCTGTCTGGTTACGTTTGATGGTGACTTCCATATCGCCTGTCCTACCCCACCACCCCACCCCCCCACCCCCGCCTTTCCTACGTTGGATCTGTTGGGTTATTGTTGGTTCCTTTCCCATAGGTGAGCTTCACTCCTCACCATGTCTTGCCAGACTGTAGAGAAATATTCGCCATTTATTGACGAACGAACGACTGGAGTTCCGTCTGTTGTTCTCGAAGTTTCTGGAGTTTCGTTTGTTGTTCTCGAAGTTTCTGGAGTTTCGTCTGTTGTTCTCGAAGTTTCTGGAGTTTCGTCTGTTGTTCTCGAAGTTTCTGGAGTTTCATCTGTTGTTCTCGAAGTTTCTGCTACGAACAGCAGTACTGGATTGACATTGGAATTAAACAGTCTTAACTTGGAATCATTCTTAGTTTCCCTGCATTGTCATATGTTTCCGGCAGCAGGATTTCTGGGCCTGATTTTATAATTACAGCTCCATGTGTCCCCTGAAGTATCAATGCTGCTGCCCAAATATGTGAAAGTCTCCGCCTCTGCCAGAATCTCACCTCCAAACATGAGTCTGTTTACTTAAGGTGTTGATTATAAAAAGATTCGTTTTCTCCTTGGTAATACAGTTTATTATGCGCTAACAATAGTTGACTGACAAAGAATCAGCAGCAGAAGAAGAAGAAGTGGAAGAAGAAAAAGAAGAAGAAGAAGAAGAAGAAGAAGAACCAGAAGGATAAGCAGAAAGAAGAAGAAGGAGTAAATGACGAAGAAGAATAATAAGCAAAAAAAACAAACAAAAACATGAACAAGATCAAAGATGAGAAGATTCAACTACTAATTCACGTTTCAATTCTGAACCAGTAAGTCTACAACATGAAATTCAGCAATCTTGAAGAGTAGCAGAATCGTTTAGCTACTGGAACCTTTCACACTGTATAGATTGGGTCGAACAAGTTGCTAATATGCATTTTCTGATTAATAACAGCTGCATAATAATAGCTGCAGGTCAGCGGTTTTCCACGACTGATATACGTCTCAAGCTCTTTATTATATGTGATAATCTCTTATTTAAGGTAAATATAAGCCTTATCGTTGACAATACTATTCGGCAGGAAGTGTGAACAATGCGTGTGTTCTTGTTCTGCCCGTTATTTGAGTTGGGGATAATCAGTTCATTTCCTTGATGACTGTCATCTTTAAAATATGTAACGGTATCCATTAGTTTGGATTATACATACACATAAAGAAAACACAGACTATGATAATTGCGGAAAGTGACAAGAAAGCATGTACGAAGAGACAAATCAAAGATCAACTACTGGAATAGGTACAGAGTTTCTCCTATCTAGGTCATATAATAACGGAGGAAGACAGATGTGAAAAAGAAATCAGAAATAGAATACGAATGGCCAACATGGTATTCGAGAACATGCGACACAGACTGACATCCAAACAGGTAAGTCAGAATTTGAAAATGAGAATTGTCAGGTGTTATGTATACTCGTCACTACTTTATTGCGCAGAAACATGGACAATGAATAACAAGTTGGAAAAGAGTAGTGAAGCCTTCGAAATGTGGGTACATAGAAGATGGGGCCCCAATTCTTGGAAAGAGAAGAAAACAAAATTTGGAGGGATTGGAAAAGTTGGGTGTGAAAGGAGAATTAATGAAGGAAATCAGAGGTCAGACAGTTACGTTATTTTGGTCATATAACAAGAAATACCTCCTTGTTGAAGACCCTATTGGAAGATAGGGTGAAAGGCAGTTGTTCAAGAGGCAGACAACGCTTTTGGTGGGTGGATAATCTCGAGAGAAAGACTGGGAAAAGCCTCTCAAATTGCACAATTACGGCAAGAGAGTGTACACTGGTAATCCATTGCAGCGGACCTTTGATGCGGAGATGGCACCTGAACATAGACGTCAAGGATGGAAACCTGGTTATGTGAACATTTTTGCATCCTCAATGCCTACAGCCCCCCCCCCCCCCCCCTCACTCATAGGGTCCTTGGCGCAATGGACGATAGTCGGGGACCGTCTACCTACATGCATTGCCAAGAAGGAAAGCGAATGGGGAAAGAGTTAAGGAAATACTGAAGACAAATTTGGTGAGCAATTAACACCCATATGCAAAGTTCGTATAAAAGACTGTTATGCAAGTAACAGAGAAATGACGTTACGGGGTGGGAGCTTGAATCCTTCATAAATGCTGCTACATTCATCATCATCATCATTATTATCATCTTCAATCCACTTGTGTCGTTAGAAGTCATTGGGCGGTGTAGTTTTCTGTCATGTGCCAACTTTACCGCGCCGATGTTGTTGTCATTCCGTGTTTCTTCAGTTTCTCACTGACACCATCTATCCATCTGTTTCGTGGTCTGCCTCTTGCTGTTCGGCCTTGATGATGTCTGGTATTGTGAATACGAGCAGTTGGTAACTCTAGTTGAATTCTCTCTGAATTCTGGGCATTTTCATGTATTCCATGCACGATATTGCACCAACCATCTGTCTGATTACTGGTCTGTACTCTACTCAGCCTTGCGACTCCGCCAGCCTTTCTCAAACACCTCATTTCGCATTATGATTTTTCTCTCTTGTGCCCTTGTGAGAGTCCATTTCTGACACTGGTAGCAGAGATTTGGTATAAATCAATCATTTATTACAACAAAATGGGTCTTCATTTTTTAACGATTGAATGGCATTGAGAAGAGCTGGACCACAGCACACCTAGAGAATATCTCAGTGTAAAGTTGGATCGCACACTGTCCTACGCGATGCTGTGTCAGGAAACACAAGATACAAGCAAGAAATAATATGAAATGCTCATTGATTGGCACAGCACGGAGAGCACAGCCAGATGCCATCCGAGTAACAGCACTTGTCATGTGTGTCATAGTGGCTGAGTGCACCGGCGTCATGTGTGTCATAGTGGCTGAGTGCACCGGCGTCATGTGTCTCATAGTGGCTGAGTGCACCGGCGTCATGTGTGTCATAGTGGCTGAGTGCACCGGCGTCATGTGTGTCATAGTGGCTGAGTGCACCGGCGTCATGTGTCTCATAGTGTCTGAGTGCACCGGCGTCATGTGTCTCATAGTGGCTGAGTGCACCGGCGCCATGTGTCTCATAGTGTCTGAGTGCACCGGCGTCATGTGTCTCATAGTGGCTGAGTGCACCGGCGTCATGTGTATCATAGTGGCTGAGTGCACCGGCGCCATGTGTCTCATAGTGGCTGAGTGCACCGGCGTCATGTGTCTCATAGTGTCTGAGTGCACCGGCGTCATGTGTCTCATAGTGGCTGAGTGCACCGGCGTCATGTGTGTCATAGTGGCTGAGTGCACCGCACCGGTTTGGAAAACAACTCTGCACATGTCATACTTTAATGATATAGAAATGCCTGAGACTGACTGGATAGTTACACTTTCCCTAAATCCTTCTACAATTGAAAATAATTTACCTCATGGACGGCGTAGCATCATCAGAGACATGAAGAAATTAGCTGAAAATAGAGAAACACTCAAACGATCTAAGGTACTCAAAAAGTGTTTTGAACGTAAGCTCCGGCGACGGTCAACCATAATTGAGTATCAATTTTGGCGATGGCATCTTCTGACGCAACAATATGCGCCGGGCCTGGTCTCGGACGTGAGTTACCTCAACAATATGCGCCTGACCTGGTCTCGGAAGATCTTTCGTTAACTCACGTCCTTCTTTAAACATCGTTGCCCAGTTCTTCGCTGTTGTCTTCGATACACTTTTGACACCATACACTGCCTGAATTTTGCGATGAATGTCAACTCGCCGACATTCTTGAGATGTTAGAAACCGAATCACCGCTCGCTGATCAACTCTGGACGAATTTCTTAGCACATCCGTCATGTATTCAACGGTCTATTGAGGAAACTTTGAGTCGGATGATACGTACATTTTGCAAACTTGACGGCTGGTATGTGGTATTTACACCAGAAGTGACGTAGTCATGCGCATCGTAAGTATGTTCATTTGATGCGGCTAAGTCCTGTTTCATTTGAAAACGCCTCGCATTTACAGCCAACACAGTCCTTACAGACTAGTCCGGTAAAAAGCCGCATCGGAAAATGAAATGAAATAACGCAGGTTCCATGGATCAAGCTAGAAGAGGGACCTGCCCCCGGACACCACTTGCTTTTACAAGATGAAGGCCACTAGACGGATTCCGAGCTGGTGTATCGCGATGTAGGAAGCGATTATGGAGATGAGGATATGAGGATGATGTGGCTCGCAATACCTGATGATCATCCCAGATCTTTTGGAAATGTGAAATATGGATGACTCGTTGAGGGAGAATGGCGGGGGAATACACGGGATTGAACATTGGAAACATGTCGTCTGATGTGGCGACCGGGGCAAGGGAAATAAGCAGTTACGAGCAGGTACGATAACATGGATGGATGTACAAGCAGTTGCGCAAACAAGCACTGGACTCGTTCCCAAAAGGAAAGATAAGAGAGAAGCGGTTAATGAACTCTACATTTGTCTTGGAAGGGTCGAAAGGGAATCACAATAAAGATGGAGCTGAAAGGTAATTTCAAATTGAAATCACCGAAGAGCACCCATTGCATATCTATGCTTCAGGTGGAAAATAAGAATTGATACAAGACAAACACATGTATATGAGGCCAGTCATCCTTTCCCCCTAGGCACGGCACATAATGATGATATGACTTAAACCGCTCAGCTATATAGATTAACTCAGGCAGGGAAAGAGTTTATTACAAAAGAAAGTGCACAAAAACTCAAATAAAACCTAACCTTACAAACGAAAAAACTCATGGCAGCGATCGAAATGGCTTTTTTAAAAGTATTCTTTGTTAGGCTTTTAGAAAGACAGATATGAAGGCTTTGGGCTTAGAAAATATACAGAAGACAGACAATTGCCTCATTGTCTGATTTTTAACGAGCCTACGGGCAAGGTATGTTTATTAACCTTTCTAGGTTTGACAAGCTGACGTGAGAATAGGATCAGACAGAACGACAATTATGTCTATGTACTGTTTTCGAATTTTCTTCTGTAGGTTTCTAGTTAAAGAAATAGCGGTTGTAGGAGAGTATTAGGTTTGCTGTGATCGGTAGGTGAACAAAGCGGATGGGAGATTAGTTTGGTGTCATCTGTCAGGAGCCGTAATGGAAGAGCTAGAGCTGAGATGGAAAGAGAGACAGGGAGAGAGTGTGTGTAAGTGTGTGTGTTTGTGTGCGTATCGGTGTGCGAATGCTTTGTGTTTCTGTCTGGATGTGTGGATGGTTTTGTATATGTGTGTGTGTGTTTGTGTGTGTGAATGTGTGTTTGTCTGCCTGAAGATCGACTGTAACTAGTGCCACAAAGAAAATAGAAAAGTTCAATTAACTAAATACTAGTGGATTTCAACGTGTATACTATTGCGTGTGTTTATGTCAGTGTATGTGTGTGTGTGTGTGTGGATATGTTTGAAGATGTGAGTGTTGTGGAAGTACGTACGCGTATATGTGGGAATATGCGTATATGCGTATATATGTGTGTGTGGATGTGTGTGTAGTGGTGTAAGGTGTCCTCCTCGGGTTCCGGAAGGTCGTATGTACTTCTTCCTCATCCGTCCTCATACCTCAACCCAATGACCATAACGAAGGAAGCAGCAGACTCAAGGCTCTGTACGCTCCGTACAGCTTCCCGTGGAAGGACACAAGCTGTTGCCAAATGCTACTTTTATTGTCGGTATACAATGGACAGGGCTGCAAAATATGTTCTGCCGTCATAGAGGCTGTGCCGCAGGCAAAAAGGTCTGTAGTGCCAATCTTGAGCTTGTACAGATGACACCCAAGTATGTTGTGACCTGTGCGTAGCCGAAGAATGATCACCAGGTCTCTCCTGGAGAGTTGATGGTAGACATCGTTTTCTAAGTGGTCATGGTGGTATTTTTTCCATTGTGCACTGTGCTCGAATCACGGTGCAGACCGTGAATTTTTGTTCCGTGGATCTTCCTGTAACAATTCCCATGATCTCTGGGTAGTGAGATCGGACACCCGTGTCAGTGTCGAGCACATTGACAATGCATTGACAGTTGCAAATCAAAAGAGTAGGTTAAACTGCCGCTGCACGACAAAATTAAAATTAAACACCTACACAAGTTATTTATTACAATGCCCTGACGGTTTGTTTAGAGAAGCTATAGATGGCGCCTAACTGGATGTGGGTCTAATTAGCTTTAGTGTTTGAGTCTATTAAGATGGACTCGCACATCCGTAAAAACCACGCTCCAAGAAACTGGTTGTATACATTCTCTGTAGAGTCTTCTAAACCATTATAAAGACCGTAAAGTTAAGTTAAGGTAGATGTGAGTATAGTGGGAATGTGTATGTTTTGTTGTTTGCGAAAGCTCACAATGGGGTAATGTTAAGTTAAGGTAGATGTGAGTGTAGTGGGAATGGGTATGTTTTGTTGTTTGCGAATGCTCACAATAAGTTTGGTTACTATTTTGAGCGCTCTGAAAATGATGTTAAGTGGCTGGTTGTAGAGGCTGTCCTGACATCCCGATCATGTTGATGAGGTGGACCGTGGTGCTCCTCTCAGATCTGCTGTATTTTCTTTCATCTGCGTGACGATCACTACTACGGGGATCACATCGATCCACATCTCGTCAGCCAGGCTGCCTTCAAAACAGCATGTTCCCAGGGAAGGCTCCACGGAAGAGAGGTGATGGTCGTGGTCAGTGTATTCAGCCTGATCCTGACGCGATGTTCTGGTCAGTATGTTGTGTATGTGTGTATATGTGTGTATAACTGTATCAGTGTACATCTGTATATGCGTGTATGTATGTATTTGTAAGTATGTGTAAATATGCTTGTCTGTGACTGTGTGTAAATGTGTGTATTTGTGTAGATATCCGTATGGACCTTACTGGGGAAGACATAGTATCCATCGTTTTGTAACAAATAGATAGCAAATTGTAAGAACATACCGCGTGCGTAGGACCTAACGATCTATCGTATATGACAATCATCATCATCATAAGTCCCCTAACCTAAACGGCACCAACACTGCAAATTGCTGTACCAGCTTACGCCACGCCACTCGGTTTTGCGCCAAGATATTTGTTTACGTCCACTCTCTAATGCTGTTTTTCTATCTCTTTTCTGCCTTCCTCTCTTACTCTTCCCAGGCCCAGTACCTTGTAGGATTGTCTTGGTCAATTCAGACTGACTTGATACATGCCTATACTATGTAAATTTGCGTGCTTTGCTATATTCAATAGGTCTTGATATTGGACGACCTCTCTTGTATCGGTCTCCCAAATATCCTTATTCGTAACGGGGTCTAGAAAGTAAATGCCGCGGATTGGACGCATACATCTCATCTGCATTGCATACATTCTACTCTCTAGAACTGCTGTCATGGGTCAAGTTTCGCGCGTGTAACGGAACATGGAAGTGACAAATGCATACATTAAACTCAACTTAGATTTCAGGTTGATGCGATTGTCCCTCCATATCGGCCTCAGTTTGGTCAGAGCAACCAAGATCTTTGCTGTTCTTGTCTGAATCTCTGTTCTAGAACCTTCCACATCCATCAGTGTTCCCAGGTATTCAAACTGTTCACCTCTTTGGAATTGCTCGCCTTTGATCGCAATCGGACTTGTTAGGCCCTCTAGGACATCGACCAATATCTCACTCTTCTCTGCCCTAATTTCCATTCCACATTTCTGTGTGGTATTATCAAGGTTTGAGATTAGACTTGCAAGTATTAGCACTGTTTCAGCTAGCCCGGTAATGGCATCAGCAAACTGGAGATTGGTGAGTGTATGACCACCTATGCTGACAGTACTCACGTGATCTCCAGATCTTCGGATATGATACGTTCAAGAAAAACGTTGAATAGGGTCGTTGAAAGAAGGTATACTTATCGTAAGCCAGCTTACGTGTGGAACTAGTCTACCATCTGTGCCATTAAAAAAAGAAGTAAACCAGAGAGTAGAAAAAGAGAAAGGAATTTTAAAAAATATGGAAACGAAGAAGAATAAGTATACGAATAATAATAATCATGATTATAATAATTCATTTATGAAGAAGAAGAAGACGAAGGAAAACAAGAATAAGAAGACAAAGAAGTGGAACAAGATACACAACAGATAAAATAATAATAAAAATGGCAATAATAATGTAATAATAATGAGAAGAAGAAGAAGCAGAAACAGAAGAAGAAGAAAAAAAGAAGAAGAATAAAAAGAAAGAAAAAAGAAGAAGAAAATAAAGAAGAAGAAAACGACGAAGAACATTAAAATAATAATAAGAAGAAGAGTGGAGGTCGCTGTAGTCAAGAGCTTAAGGCACTCTCCTCTCACAGTGATGAAAACGGTGGGCGATCAAATCCCGCAAGTTTCAAGCGACCCCTGGTCTCACGGGAGGTAAGACCAGAGTACCTGCATCCTGTGTTACCTCCAGCCAATAGTCTTGCCACTGATCCAAGGTAACTCGGGAAAGGAATGAGATTGATGACCAGCGCAACAAACCATAATCTAAATACAGCGCACTTCACATTATTAACACAAAACCGTCTGATGTTGTGGCCATCACCCCTTGCGATGGGCAATATCTATAAGAATAAGAAGATGAAGAAGAACAAATCCGAAAAAAATAAAGTAGAGGAGGAGAACTAATACAGAAAATGAGAAGCAGAGAAACGAAAGAAAACGAAACAGAAGAAGAAGAAATAGAAGACGAAGAAGAGGACTAATTTTGTTTCTTGTAAAAGCGTAAACTATTATCAGACGGTGAGAGTGAGCCAAAGCAATACGCGAATCCGAATCTAAATACATAAGGTAAACCGTTTCAGGAGGCCTGCGTGGCTCAATTGTTTAACTAGGCTTCTGTCACGGGTGTTGATAGAATCCTTACTTCTTGCTGTGAACTGATATGAAATACTTCTACATACACATACACACCTATACATACACGTAAACACGAGTTTATTTTGCCTTCTTTTAGGTGTTGGTAGAGGATAAAGCTGGAGATGTTTGTAATTACTACGAGAAAATTACTCCTCAGGTGTAGGACTAGTTGTGTTTGTGTGGTGGGGCCGTTATCTTAAGGATAGATAATAATAGCCAACCCGACAGGTTAATAACTTTCTTCTTCTTCGTCGTCCGTTCTCAATCCGCTGCTACTCAGCCATGAGCCGTGCAAGCTGCATGATGTAGTCCGTAGAACGGAATGTGATTATCGTAGTTTACAGCGTGACTGCAACGTTTGCACCTTTCGTTACGACACATTCGACTTCAGCATGACCTCTGTGGGTACAGAGTCAGCCTTCCCTATTCAATCCCCTCTTCTGAACATGTCTGCCGTGTCGCAGCCTGCTATCTGTGATCATCACGTAGAGGTGGAGATGACTTTTGACAGCTCTGGGTCGTTGGCCTTGACACTAGCATTCAGCTTTGGGTCGCTGACCGCAACAGTTCATGCACTGCTCAAGATCTTCATCCCAGGTAATCAAACAATAATACACTCTCAAGATCGACATCCCAGGTAACCAAACAATAATACACTCTCAGGAACTGAAACACACGCGAACGCACGCACGCATGTTTGAGAGTGAACAAAACACACACACACACACACACAAACACACGTGCACACACACACGCACGCACACACACACGCACACACACACGCACACACACACACACACACACACGAGGATATGTCACTAAGTATGTCACAAACTGATATGAAATAACTGAGAAATATCATGCGCTCTAATGAGCGGTTGGAATTGACCAGTTCTCTGAAGCATGCAAAAATTTTCGCCTGACCATAAATGCCAAAGAAACAGAGGTCATGTACCAACCAGCACCAGGCATGCCGTACACAAAACCAGAGACTACAGTCAGAGGGTAGACGTTGAATGCCGTAGACAAATTCACATATCTGGGCAGCACGCTGTCGAGATCTGTCAGCCTAGACGATGAGGTGGCAAGCAGAATAGCAAAGGCCAGCACAGCCTTTGGTAGAATGCGCTCGATGGTCTGGGCACGTCGTGGCATCAGCGTCAAGACCAAACTCAAAGTCTACCGTGCAACCATCATTCCAACCCTACTATACGCTTGCAAAAGCTGGACTGTATACTCTGGACATGCAAGGAGGTTAAACCACTTCCACACAGGTTGCCTGAGGCGAATATTCCACATCCGATGGCAAGATCGTGTCACTGACATCGAGGTTCTCTCGAGGGCTAACATGCCCAGCATCCATGCACTGCTAGAAAAAGCACGACTAGGATGGGCCGGACACCTCGTCCGTATGTCAGACGAGCAACTCCCAAAGAAGCTTCTCTACGGCGAGCTGAGAGAGGGATGGCGCGAGAGAGGGCGCCCAAAGAAACGTTTTAAAGACGGTCTGAAGGACTCACTAAAAAGTTGCCAGATAGACATCGACACCTGGGAATGTCTTGCTCAAAACAGATCTGACTGGAGAAGCGCAGTCAAATCGGGTGTAGCTACCGGTGAAGATGACCGTATTGTGAAAGCCCAGAGCAGACGCGAGACGCGGAAATCCCGAGCAGCGGGAACACCAACCCCTTCTACAAACCTCGTGTGTCCGATATGTAGCAGATGTTTTCGTGCTCGCATTGGCCTGTTCAGCCACATGCGCACCCACACCCAACAGGGAAATCTGTGACAAGGATGATATCGGCGGTCCTCATCGACAACGATGGACCGCTATATTAGATAGTTTAGTTTAGTCGAAGAATCAACGGCATTGCAAACGGTTGAACCATGACCCACTGCTTAAAAATCCTTTTGAAACGTGGCATTCCACCGTCAACTGAATGACGGAACTCTTATTGGGGCAAAGTTTATAAACAGTCCATTTTCCACAAAGAAAAGAAAAACCAAATTCACTGTACATCCTATTTACAGAATCGTGCCTTGATACCAACTGCATATCCATCCATCTGTGATTCCCCGAAAACACTGTTACAATTGCACTGATAGTTTCCACATGCAAGTTCCATTATTTAGTTAGCCAGTAGAATGTGACGATTAAAAGAGATTGCGTCTGGAGTCAGACAGCTTATATCTACAGTATACTGTGGTTTAACCCATGTGCTCTGTTTTTACACTAAACAACGGAAGGTTAATCTCTACTACTAAGAGATCTGAGGAAATGCAAGAAGAAAGTCCACATGATAAAATGTCGGTATCCATCGTGAATTGAATCTGCGACCTCCGGCACAGGAGGCCGAGGTCTTACCTCCAGACCACTGAGTCCCAATTCAAGACTACTCAGCCTCCGCGCAAGACTACTCAGCCCTCACTCTGCCCCAACACAAAACTACTCAGCCCCCACTCATCCCCCACTCAGCTCTCACTCAACACTACTCAGCCCCCACTTAGCCCCCACACAAGACTACTCAGCCCCCACACAAGACTACTCAGACCCCACTCAGCCCCCACTCAGCCCCTACTCAGCCTCCACTCAACCCCTACTCAGCCTGCACTCAGCCCCCACTCAGCCTTAACTCGGCCTCCACTCAGCCCCAACTCAGTCCCTCAGCCCCAACTCAGCCCTCAGCCCCAACTCAGCGCTCAGCCCCCCTCAGCCTCCACTCAGCCCTCAGCCCCCACTCAGCCTCCAGTCAGCCCCCACTCAGCCCCCACTCAAGACCACTCAGTCCTCACTCACCCCCACTCAGCTCCCACTCAGCCCCCACTCAGCCCCGACTTAGCCTCCACTAAGCCTCTACTCAGCCTCCACTCAGCCGCCACTCAGCCCCCACTCAGTCCTCAGCCCCCAATCAGCCCCTCTCAGCCCCCCACTCAGCCCTCAGCCCCCACTTAGCCCCCACCATAGCCTTCAATCAGCCCCCACTCAACCTCCACTCAGCCCCCACTCAGCGCTCAGCCCCCACTCACCCCTCAGCCCCCACTCAGCCCTCCTTAGCTCCCAGCCCCCACTCAGCCCCCCTCAGCCCCCACTAATCCCTCAGCCCTCTCAGCCCTCATTCCCCACTCAGCCCTCATTCCCCACTCAGCCCGGACTTAGCCTCCATTCAGCTCCCACTCATCCTCCACTCAGCCCCAACTCAGCCCTCAGCTCCTAATCAGACCCCCTAACCCCCCCCCCCTCAGCCCCCAATCAGCCCCCACTCAGCCCTCACTCAGCCCCTCTTAGACCCCCACTCAGACCCCACTTAGCCTCCACTCAGCTCCAACTCATCCTCCACTCAGCCCCCACTCAGCCCTCAGCCCCCACTCAGCCCTTAGCCCCTAATCAGCCCCACTCAACCCCCCTCAGCCTCCAACCAGCCCCCATGCAGCCCTCACTCAGCCCCCATGCAGCCCTCACTCAGCCCCCTCTTAGACCCCCACTCAGACCCCACAGCCCCCACTCAGCCCCCACTCAGGAATGTAGATAGCAGGCCCTAGGTGTCACATTCACTTGAGCTGCTAAAATTTGAAGAAAAACAATAAAACACACATACACACTTGTCTGTGCGTGTTTTGTAGAGGCAAATACAGTTTTTGCAAAGGATATTTATAAGAAAAGGCAACCTGTTCACGCTCAGAAGCACGTGTAGCGTAATGCGTTGCGTAACTTGATCAATACATTTTCTCAAGGTCTTTCAAATTATGCGGATGAAACGCCGCCTGGATGTTCTGTTCATATTGCAGTAGGGATCAAGATGCTGAGCAGCGCATGAGCTGCAGTGGTCAGCGACCAATAGCTGACTGCTAGCGTCAGGACTAGCGAACCAAAGCTGCCAAGACCCTTCTTCACCTCCAAGCGGTGATCCCGGATAACAGGCTGCAGCAGAGCAGACTGGCTAAGAAGAAGGGATCGAAGAGAGAATGCTAACCCAGTACTCAAAACATGGTTCCTGAAGTCGGATGTGTTGGAGCGAAAGGTGCAAATATCGCAGTCAAGCTGTAAGCTACGACACAATGCATTCCGTTCTATGGACTACATTCTGCTGCTTAAGCCCTTTTAGTGCTTTGTAGTGGGAGATCGAGAATGAACGAAGCCAAGCCATATTGCAGCAATATTATATGTGTCGAGGATGGGGATATGATTCGATCTGACAATCGAATACCGACAGTGTATCACCTGCAAAAGAGTGTTCGCGTGGTTTAGCTTACATAATGTATGATCGATTGAATTTCCGGAAAGTATGCTAACGGTAGGTACACAGACAATTGACTGACGAACAGACAATGAACCGAATGGATCTGCCCTTGCACTGATGAAGCGATGAAATAAGTGTTTCAATGTTGATAATCATTTTGTTGATTTCAAAGTAAGGGCGATGGCATTGCAATAAGACATGGTTTTAAAGTTCATTTCTCATTTAATTATTGTTAACTGCCATTTGTGGAGTCACGAACGCAGAAGAAAAACCGGCCTACAGTGTCTAGAAGAGAGAAGAATTCGTGGTGACTTAATACAGGTTTATAAGGTGATCAGAGAAAGGGGAAAATTGGAATATAACAAGTTGTTTTTTTAAATACAGCCACCCACAATAACAAGAGGGCATAGCTACAAGTTGACTAAAGAGAGGTCCAGATTATATATTAGGAAATATTTTTTTAGTCAGAGAGTGGTTAATGCTTGGAATACATTGCCAGAGGAGATAGTGGAGGCAGGGACAGTTAATGCATTTAAGATTAAATTGGATACGCATAGCTTTTAGAGCAAGGTGATGTAAATGAAACTGGCTGTATACAGACACTACAGGATCTTCTAAACCAGTATAAAGACGTTAAGTGTAGTTAAGTTAAGAAGAAGATATAAGGTAAATGGAGGGTACAGATGATGGATGTCTCCGTTGGTCAGAAATGAAGTGTTAGACACGTCAGTATACTAATTCACAGCTTGTATGAGTTGGAGTAGCCAGGTAGCTACAGTAATCACAAATCTAGATGTTTCTGTTGCCTAGTGCATTAAAAGGTTACGGTCAGTCACTTTGCCTCAACTGCCGCCGGGTAGGAAGATAACTCTATATGTACTGCGCCGCAGCCTATGTAAGGTGGGGTGGTTAGTTCCATTCATTGCTGTTTTGACCTTCCCGACTCATACGCTATGTACCCATTTACAGCTGGGTCGACTAGAGAGGTGATCGTGCCAGGCTAGCTGTAATCCATGTCTAATGAACCAGCTCACTGGTGCAGTGCACGAGTTGCAGGGATCCAGCTACCCGGAGCGGACTGCTGGCGTCAGGACCAATGACCCAGAGCTGCCAAAACCCTTCTACGCCTCCATATGGTGATCCTAGATAACAGACTACAGGAGAACAGACTGGCTATGGAGAAGGAATATAAGAGAAAAGGCTGACACGGTACCCAAAAATGTTATGCTGGAGTCGGATATGTTGGACCGAAAGGGGCGATATCGCAGTCAGGCTGTAAACTATGACACAACACATGCCGTTCTATTGATTACATCCGACTACCTGCATATCTCTCTTCAAGACCTGGTTGCCTGAGATTATGAACGTCTTCATAATGGCTTAGAAGACTCTGCAATGCATGTATACAAATCAGTTTCATATACAATTCCTTTCTCTAAAAGCTATGCGCTTCCAATCTATTCATGAATGCATTAATTGGTTTTGCCTCCACTACTGCATGTGGCAATGCGTTTCAAGCATTCACCACTCTCTGATTAAACAAAAATATTTCCTAATATATGATCCTGACCTTTCTTTAGCTAATTTGTAGCTATGCACTGTTGTTCTTGTAGATGGTTGTATTTTAAAGAAAAAAAACTTGTTATAGTCTAATGTATCCTTGCCTTCGATTATCTTATAAATCTGTATTGTCACCTCGAATTCTTCTCTTTTCTAGATACTACAGGCCGAATTTTCTGAGTCGTTCCTCATAACTGTAATTCTGGAATCCCACCATCAGCTTTGTCGCTCTTTTTTGTATTCTTTACATCATATATATATTTCCTCTACGATAATGATTCCACATCTGTCCACTTCTTAATAACTATCACTTCCTTGCACCTATGTTTAATACTTCTTTTTATCATACCTAACATGTTTTTCTCGTATTTCACTGCTACACGGACTTGCCCACTCACCTTACCTATATGATATAATATAACCACTAGGTCCCTTTGCTATTCTTTCAATCTGGTATTGTTCTCGTCCATTATGTAATTATGTTCCAAATTGGTTCTACCGATATCTTTTCCGAAAACTTCCAAAACATCATATACGAAGACAGAGTTATAAATGAGGAAATGCGAGAAAGAGTTACAATAGCAAAATGCCCTTTTGAAGACATCTATAGGCAATGGTTTGGAAACGGAAATTCACTTGGAACGGCCACTTATCGAGATCAAACGGTCTTACAAATACGATCCTGCACGAAAAGGCACAAGCCGGACAACGAAGAGGTCGCCCCAAAAAGAGATAGGAGGACAACATAAAAGAATGCATCAAACTCTGACTAGAGGATGCACAGACAGCCACAGCTGGCAGAGACGGGTTCCGGGGTTTTGTGGGGGTATCTTCATGGATGCTCCAATTACCGCAATGGTTACATGATGACCTGACCTGACCTATTTTAGTCCCCCGTCACATCTGTTGGGGAAGCAAATTTTCGTTGGGCATCTTTACTTTACCCAGGAAGGATCTCACTTGTGTTTAGATAGTTCAAGCGTAAACCCTTCTAGCTCAATCGTAAACCCTTCTAGTTCAAGCGTAAACCCTTCTAGCTCAATCGTAAACTCCTCTAGCTCAATCGTAAACCCTTCTAGTTCAAGCGTAAACCCTTCTAGCTCAATCGTAAACTTTTCTAGTTCAATCGTAAACCCTTCTAGCTCAATCGTAAACCCTTCTAGTTCAAGCGTAAACCCTTCTAGCTCAATCGTAAACCCTTCTAGTTCAAGCGTAAACCATTCTAGCTCAATCGTAAACCCTTCTAGTTCAAGCGTAAACCCTTCTAGTTCAATCGTAAACCCTTCTAGTTCACGCGTAAACCCTTCTAGCTCATTCGTAAACCCTTCTAGCTCTATCGTAAACCCTTCTAGCTCAATCGTAAACCCTTCTAGCTCTATCGTAAACCCTTCTAGTTCAAGCGTAAACCCTTCTAGCTCAATCGTAAACCCTTCTAGTTCAAGCAAAACCCTTCTAGCTCAATCGTAAACCATTCTAGTTCAAGCAAAACCCTTCTAGCTCAAGCGTAAACCCTTCTAGTTCAAGCGTAAACCTTTCTAGTTCAAGCGTAAACCCTTCTAGTTCAAGCGTAAACCCTTCTAGTTCAAGCGTAAACCCTTCTAGTTCAAGCGTAAACCCTTCTAGTTCAAGCGTAAGCCCTTCTAGTTCAATCATAAACCCTTCTAGTTCAAGCGTAAACCCTTCTGGTTCAATCGTAAACCCTTCTAGTTCAAGCGTAAACCCTTCTAACTCTATCGTAAACCCTTATAGCTCAAGCGTAAACCCTTCTAGCTCTATCGTAAACCCTTATAGTTCAAGCGTAAACCCTTCTAGCTCTATCGTAAACCCTTATAGTTCAAGCGTAAACCCTTCTAGCTCTGTCGTAAACCCTTCTAGTTCAAGCGTAAACCCTTCTAGCTCAAGCGTAAACCCTTCTAGCTCTATCGTAAACCCTTCTAGTTCAAGCGTAAACCCTTCTAGCTCAAGCGTAAACCCTTCTAGCTCTATCGTAAACCCTTATAGTTCAAGCGTAAACCCTTCTAGCTCTATCGTAAACCCTTCTAGTTCAAGCGTAAACCCTTCTAGCTCAAGCGTAAACCCTTCTAGCTCAATCGTAAACCCTTCTAGCTCAAGCGTAAACCCTTCTAGCTCTAACGTAAACCCTTCTAGCTCTATCGTAAACCATTCCGTTTTCACAACTATCGTTTTGATTCGTGATGTGTTTTTTTTTTCATTTACTTTTTCATTCGCCTCTGATAACAACTTTCGAAACTACTAAGTCATATTTATTCCAGTTAGTATTGACGTGTGCAACGCTCAAGAACAAAATAGATCCAAAACTCGAAGAACAATGTTGGATGAAGCACAGCTGGTCATGAAGATAGACATGCCCATTATAATTATTCTTGCGAGTTACCCTCCCAGAGCTCCTTGTTTTGCAATGTTGTCATGTCGTTAAGTGAGCGTGACGTTCTGTGAACATCCGCTAATGAAAGTCTGGTTCAATGAAGAGGTACTGAATATTCTCGTTTCTCCTGAAAACATTGACATAAAAAAAATTTATTTTTTTGTGTGTGGCTATTCTTAGTTTAGGCTCGGCGTATGAATGGCAGCGCGGATGGCATGCTTGTCTCTAACAATAAAGGAGCTGGGTTTGTTTATGTAATGTATGACTGCACACAAAATAGCAGACAGAACAGTTGAATATTTCTGCAGCAGAAATAATGTGTACCTTGTTTCTGTGTGAGTTAAGGAACGCAACAAATAAAGAACCCCATCACGAGAACTAAAAATGTGATATATATATATATAATTAAAATAACCTGCAACATGTCATCTTTTGCGGTATTATCTTTTCTGGAACTACGTTTATCTGTCGCTAGCTTCTTTTTTTTTTTCCTTCTTCTTCTTCTTCTTCTACTTCTACTACTACTACTACTTCTTCTGCGTTCGTTCTGAATCTCCGGCTACCAAGCCTTGAACAGAGCGTCGCAAGTAGCCGGATGAAGTCCAGAGAATGGAATGCGTTGTGTCGCTAGTTTACAGCTTGACTGCGATATTTGCACCTTTTGGTCCGACACATACGTCTTTGGCAGCTGTTTCTCATTAAAACATCAAAGTAGCAAGTTGGTTAGAGAGGTGACTATTCACAACATATAAATATAAGGGTTGAATCTCCGGTACCGAAACGTTCTTTCGATCCAGATGTTAATGGGCACATGACGTACCATCATGAAATGAATAACTGAGAGACAGGAATATGGTCAATCATTCTCATAAAATACTTGTGTCTTCTGTTCTCTTCTTTTTCTAAGAATCTACTTTAGTGAACGCCCAGCATACTCATAGGTCATAAGTCTCTCTCAGAAAACTGCGAATCCTGTGGGTGCTCATTGTTCCTGTAGTTTTCTGGTTGTACACACTCCTACTCCATACTCTCATTGTGCCCCACCTCGCTCGAACCTCATTTTCGAAGTCTGATTTTTCTAATGTCATGGGATAATCCAACAGAGGGTCAGTGATATAAATCAAAATATTCAACTTATCCATATCATGTGTGCCCTTGATGGATAGCTTACAAGCTATGATCTCAGATATGGCCTTGCCGTAAACTCAAACATGACCAGGACCGTAGAAGCACACCTGCCCCAACTGAAGAGAATCATAATCCTTGGCGCCTCAGTATCTGTGGATCGTGCACGTGAATTTATGTGAGTTTTGTCCAGCTACGTTTTCTGTATTTCAGCTCTGTCTGCTATGATTGCAAAAGCCAATGACATTCACTGCCACAGAACTTACAACCCTGCTCATGAGGTTGGCTTATCCGGGTGTCCATCGATCTCTTCAGTATTTCTCTTTTTTCTACAGCCAGAAGGCCTCTACGAGCATTGGCAGCCATGATGCCCCTTCCAAGTAACTGTCTCCAAACAGCTCGATCCCTAGCAATCGTTTCCCCGCCCTCGAACGAGATGTTGCTTGAAAAGCATGATGATGATTAATACAAATCATTCACTAACACGTAATCTCAAACAGTAATGCTTGTTATAGGACCGATGTGACTGTCTTGTTACGAGTAGAAGAGACGCGCTTAGGGGTGGGGTATAAATTCAGTGTAAAAACAACTGTAATAATAATTGATTCCCCCCGAGAAAAAAAAACCGAGTGCAATAGAATGCGGACAATTCCGAACGATAAACCTAATATCACATGCATCTAAAATGCTATGAAAGATAATTAAGGAGAGAATCGACGGCAAGATAGAGGAGGTGTTAAAAGATAACCAAGATTTGGCAAGGCCTAAAGTACACGGGATGCCGTCAAGTCATAGTGGCGTCTCGCTGAAAGAATGATTGATCAAGGACATACACTGTTTATCTGGTCTATTGACTACAAGAAAGCCTTTGAACGAGTGACATGGAACAAGCTTTCACATATGTTGCAACACATAGGTATACAGAGACAATTCATTTGGTTAATCCACAACCTGTAACTAAATAATGAGGGAGTTTTTTTAAGTTAAAGGAGGTCTTAAAGATCTAGTTTCAATAAAACACGTTGGCAAGACAAGGTTTCTTGCTTTCATCGCATGTTCGGATACGTTGCTCAAACTCGTAACAGGGCTGTCAAGTCTAAGTGTGAAAGTTAATGCTATTAACTTTGCCAATCATCAGACTATAATTGGGAGACGACTACCAACTTTGTAGGAACTGCTTGACAAAATTAACAATAAAGACAAATAGTTCGACTAGATAACAAACACACTGAAGACAAAGACTATGGTAACAGACAAGCCACACAGAAAAATGAATATACTAATTAATGAAGAAACAGTCGAACAAGGACAGAAGTTTACATATTTCGGGCAAACCATAATAGATGATGCCCGCAATGAGACGGATATTAGGGCAAGGTTTACAATGGCAAATAAAAATACCTTAAGAGAAAACCAGAAATTGTTAACCCCAAGAAATATTGGAAAAGAACTAAAGAATGTAATACTGACTGCTAATGTAATTGCACTTTATGCAGTGAGACGTGGACTCTGGCAAAGTGGATGAAAACAAATCTTACAAGCATTTGAAATGTTGTGCTAAAGTAAACTGCAAAGACGTGAGTTGAACAGCAGGAAGATACATTGATAATATCTTCACTCAGAAAGGCACTCAATGACAAATATTAAACATGATGCAGAAACGAAGATTGAGTTGTCGAAGACACAATATGTGACATGGAATTCTTCCACACAAAATAATAGAGGGAAAGATCCAGCGAAAAAGGAAGGGGACGTCTAAGATTCGCCTTTACATCTATAGCATACAGAGACATTAAAATATGGACCTTTGCGAACATGACAAAAAGCTGCAAAGGATATGGTTCATTGGAGAGACAACCAGTCTTAAAATTAATCAACCAGAGGTTATGGTCAAATGAAGAGACATTCTCAAAACCTTACAACCAGTCTTAAAACTAATCAACCAGAGAATATGGTCAAATGAAGAGACATTCTCAGACAACCTTACAACCAGTCTTAGAACTAATCAACCAGAGAACATGGTCAAATGAAGAGACATTCTCAGACAACCTTACAAATAGTCTTAGAACTAATCAACCAGAGAATATGACCAAATGAAGAGACATTCTCAGACAACCTTACAACCAGTCTTAGAACTAATCAACCAGAGAATATGGTCAAATGAAGAGACATTCTCAGACAACCTTACAACCAGTCTTAGAACTAATCAACCAGAGAATATGGTCAAATGAAGAGACATTCTCAGACAACCTTACAACCAGTCTTAGAACTAATCAACCAGAGAATATGGTCAAATGAAGAGACATTCTCAGACAACCTTACAACCAGTCTTAGAACTAATCAACCAGAGAATATGGTCAAATGAAGAGACATTCTCAGACAACCTTACAACCAGTCTTAGAACTAATCAACCAGAGAATATGGTCAAATGAAGAGACATTCTCAGACAACCTTACAACCAGTCTTAGAACTAATCAACCAGAGAATATGGTCAAATGAAGAGACATTCTCAGACAACCTTACAACCAGTCTTAGAACTAATCAACCAGAGAATATGGTCAAATGAAGAGACATTCTCAGACAACCTTACAACCAGTCTTAGAACTAATCAACCAGAGAATATGGTCAAATGAAGAGACATTCTCAGACAACCTTACAACCAGTCTTAGAACTAATCAACCAGAGAATATGGTCAAATGAAGAGACATTCTCAGACAACCTTACAACCAGTCTTAGAACTAATCAACCAGAGAATATGGTCAAATGAAGAGACATTCTCAGACAACCTTACAACCAGTCTTAGAACTAATCAACCAGAGAATATGGTCAAATGAAGAGACATTCTCAGACAACCTTACAACCAGTCTTAGAACTAATCAACCAGAGAATATGGTCAAATGAAGAGACATTCTCAGACAACCTTACAACCAGTCTTAGAACTAATCAACCAGAGAATATGGTCAAATGAAGAGACATTCTCAGACAACCTTACAACCAGTCTTAGAACTAATCAACCAGAGAATATGGTCAAATGAAGAGACATTCTCAGACAACCTTACAACCAGTCTTAGAACTAATCAACCAGAGAATATGGTCAAATGAAGAGACATTCTCAGACAACCTTACAACCAGTCTTAGAACTAATCAACCAGAGAATATGGTCAAATGAAGAGACATTCTCAGACAACCTTACAACCAGTCTTAGAACTAATCAACCAGAGAATATGGTCAAATGAAGAGACATTCTCAGACAACCTTACAACCAGTCTTAGAACTAATCAACCAGAGAATATGGTCAAATGAAGAGACATTCTCAGACAACCTTACAACCAGTCTTAGAACTAATCAACCAGAGAATATGGTCAAATGAAGAGACATTCTCAGACAACCTTACAACCAGTCTTAGAACTAATCAACCAGAGAATATGGTCAAATGAAGAGACATTCTCAGACAACCTTACAACCAGTCTTAGAACTAATCAACCAGAGAATATGGTCAAATGAAGAGACATTCTCAGACAACCTTACAACCAGTCTTAGAACTAATCAACCAGAGAATATGGTCAAATGAAGAGACATTCTCAGACAACCTTACAACCAGTCTTAGAACTAATCAACCAGAGAATATGGTCAAATGAAGAGACATTCTCAGACAACCTTACAACCAGTCTTAGAACTAATCAACCAGAGAATATGGTCAAATGAAGAGACATTCTCAGACAACCTTACAACCAGTCTTAGAACTAATCAACCAGAGAATATGGTCAAATGAAGAGACATTCTCAGACAACCTTACAACCAGTCTTAGAACTAATCAACCAGAGAATATGGTCAAATGAAGAGACATTCTCAGACAACCTTACAACCAGTCTTAGAACTAATCAACCAGAGAATATGGTCAAATGAAGAGACATTCTCAGACAACCTTACAACCAGTCTTAGAACTAATCAACCAGAGAATATGGTCAAATGAAGAGACATTCTCAGACAACCTTACAACCAGTCTTAGAACTAATCAACCAGAGAATATGGTCAAATGAAGAGACATTCTCAGACAACCTTACAACCAGTCTTAGAACTAATCAACCAGAGAATATGGTCAAATGAAGAGACATTCTCAGACAACCTTACAACCAGTCTTAGAACTAATCAACCAGAGAATATGGTCAAATGAAGAGACATTCTCAGACAACCTTACAACCAGTCTTAGAACTAATCAACCAGAGAATATGGTCAAATGAAGAGACATTCTCAGACAACCTTACAACCAGTCTTAGAACTAATCAACCAGAGAATATGGTCAAATGAAGAGACATTCTCAGACAACCTTACAACCAGTCTTAGAACTAATCAACCAGAGAATATGGTCAAATGAAGAGACATTCTCAGACAACCTTACAACCAGTCTTAGAACTAATCAACCAGAGAATATGGTCAAATGAAGAGACATTCTCAGACAACCTTACAACCAGTCTTAGAACTAATCAACCAGAGAATATGGTCAAATGAAGAGACATTCTCAGACAACCTTACAACCAGTCTTAGAACTAATCAACCAGAGAATATGGTCAAATGAAGAGACATTCTCAGACAACCTTACAACCAGTCTTAGAACTAATCAACCAGAGAATATGGTCAAATGAAGAGACATTCTCAGACAACCTTACAACCAGTCTTAGAACTAATCAACCAGAGAATATGGTCAAATGAAGAGACATTCTCAGACAACCTTACAACCAGTCTTAGAACTAATCAACCAGAGAATATGGTCAAATGAAGAGACATTCTCAGACAACCTTACAACCAGTCTTAGAACTAATCAACCAGAGAATATGGTCAAATGAAGAGACATTCTCAGACAACCTTACAACCAGTCTTAGAACTAATCAACCAGAGAATATGGTCAAATGAAGAGACATTCTCAGACAACCTTACAACCAGTCTTAGAACTAATCAACCAGAGAATATGGTCAAATGAAGAGACATTCTCAGACAACCTTACAACCAGTCTTAGAACTAATCAACCAGAGAATATGGTCAAATGAAGAGACATTCTCAGACAACCTTACAACCAGTCTTAGAACTAATCAACCAGAGAATATGGTCAAATGAAGAGACATTCTCAGACAACCTTACAACCAGTCTTAGAACTAATCAACCAGAGAATATGGTCAAATGAAGAGACATTCTCAGACAACCTTACAACCAGTCTTAGAACTAATCAACCAGAGAATATGGTCAAATGAAGAGACATTCTCAGACAACCTTACAACCAGTCTTAGAACTAATCAACCAGAGAATATGGTCAAATGAAGAGACATTCTCAGACAACCTTACAACCAGTCTTAGAACTAATCAACCAGAGAATATGGTCAAATGAAGAGACATTCTCAGACAACCTTACAACCAGTCTTAGAACTAATCAACCAGAGAATATGGTCAAATGAAGAGACATTCTCAGACAACCTTACAACCAGTCTTAGAACTAATCAACCAGAGAATATGGTCAAATGAAGAGACATTCTCAGACAACCTTACAACCAGTCTTAGAACTAATCAACCAGAGAATATGGTCAAATGAAGAGACATTCTCAGACAACCTTACAACCAGTCTTAGAACTAATCAACCAGAGAATATGGTCAAATGAAGAGACATTCTCAGACAACCTTACAACCAGTCTTAGAACTAATCAACCAGAGAATATGGTCAAATGAAGAGACATTCTCAGACAACCTTACAACCAGTCTTAGAACTAATCAACCAGAGAATATGGTCAAATGAAGAGACATTCTCAGACAACCTTACAACCAGTCTTAGAACTAATCAACCAGAGAATATGGTCAAATGAAGAGACATTCTCAGACAACCTTACAACCAGTCTTAGAACTAATCAACCAGAGAATATGGTCAAATGAAGAGACATTCTCAGACAACCTTACAACCAGTCTTAGAACTAATCAACCAGAGAATATGGTCAAATGAAGAGACATTCTCAGACAACCTTACAACCAGTCTTAGAACTAATCAACCAGAGAATATGGTCAAATGAAGAGACATTCTCAGACAACCTTACAACCAGTCTTAGAACTAATCAACCAGAGAATATGGTCAAATGAAGAGACATTCTCAGACAACCTTACAACCAGTCTTAGAACTAATCAACCAGAGAATATGGTCAAATGAAGAGACATTCTCAGACAACCTTACAACCAGTCTTAGAACTAATCAACCAGAGAATATGGTCAAATGAAGAGACATTCTCAGACAACCTTACAACCAGTCTTAGAACTAATCAACCAGAGAATATGGTCAAATGAAGAGACATTCTCAGACAACCTTACAACCAGTCTTAGAACTAATCAACCAGAGAATATGGTCAAATGAAGAGACATTCTCAGACAACCTTACAACCAGTCTTAGAACTAATCAACCAGAGAATATGGTCAAATGAAGAGACATTCTCAGACAACCTTACAACCAGTCTTAGAACTAATCAACCAGAGAATATGGTCAAATGAAGAGACATTCTCAGACAACCTTACAACCAGTCTTAGAACTAATCAACCAGAGAATATGGTCAAATGAAGAGACATTCTCAGACAACCTTACAACCAGTCTTAGAACTAATCAACCAGAGAATATGGTCAAATGAAGAGACATTCTCAGACAACCTTACAACCAGTCTTAGAACTAATCAACCAGAGAATATGGTCAAATGAAGAGACATTCTCAGACAACCTTACAACCAGTCTTAGAACTAATCAACCAGAGAATATGGTCAAATGAAGAGACATTCTCAGACAACCTTACAACCAGTCTTAGAACTAATCAACCAGAGAATATGGTCAAATGAAGAGACATTCTCAGACAACCTTACAACCAGTCTTAGAACTAATCAACCAGAGAATATGGTCAAATGAAGAGACATTCTCAGACAACCTTACAACCAGTCTTAGAACTAATCAACCAGAGAATATGGTCAAATGAAGAGACATTATCAGACAACCTTACAACCAGTCTTAGAACTAATCAACCAGAGAATATGGTCAAATGAAGAGACATTCTCAGACAACCTTACAACCAGTCTTAGAACTAATCAACCAGAGAATATGGTCAAATGAAGAGACATTCTCAGACAACCTTACAACCAGTCTTAGAACTAATCAACCAGAGAATATGGTCAAATGAAGAGACATTCTCAGACAACCTTACAACCAGTCTTAGAACTAATCAACCAGAGAATATGGTCAAATGAAGAGACATTCTCAGACAACCTTACAACCAGTCTTAGAACTAATCAACCAGAGAATATGGTCAAATGAAGAGACATTCTCAGACAACCTTACAACCAGTCTTAGAACTAATCAACCAGAGAATATGGTCAAATGAAGAGACATTCTCAGACAACCTTACAACCAGTCTTAGAACTAATCAACCAGAGAATATGGTCAAATGAAGAGACATTCTCAGACAACCTTACAACCAGTCTTAGAACTAATCAACCAGAGAATATGGTCAAATGAAGAGACATTCTCAGACAACCTTACAACCAGTCTTAGAACTAATCAACCAGAGAATATGGTCAAATGAAGAGACATTCTCAGACAACCTTACAACCAGTCTTAGAACTAATCAACCAGAGAATATGGTCAAATGAAGAGACATTCTCAGACAACCTTACAACCAGTCTTAGAACTAATCAACCAGAGAATATGGTCAAATGAAGAGACATTCTCAGACAACCTTACAACCAGTCTTAGAACTAATCAACCAGAGAATATGGTCAAATGAAGAGACATTCTCAGACAACCTTACAATCAGTCTTAGAACTAATCAACCAGAGAATATGGTCAAATGAAGAGACATTCTCAGACAACCTTACAACCAGTCTTAGAACTAATCAACCAGAGAATATGGTCAAATGAAGAGACATTCTCAGACAACCTTACAACCAGTCTTAGAACTAATCAACCAGAGAATATGGTCAAATGAAGAGACATTCTCAGACAACCTTACAACCAGTCTTAGAACTAATCAACCAGAGAATATGGTCAAATGAAGAGACATTCTCAGACAACCTTACAACCAGTCTTAGAACTAATCAACCAGAGAATATGGTCAAATGAAGAGACATTCTCAGACAACCTTACAACCAGTCTTAGAACTAATCAACCAGAGAATATGGTCAAATGAAGAGACATTCTCAGACAACCTTACAACCAGTCTTAGAACTAATCAACCAGAGAATATGGTCAAATGAAGAGACATTCTCAGACAACCTTACAACCAGTCTTAGAACTAATCAACCAGAGAATATGGTCAAATGAAGAGACATTCTCAGACAACCTTACAACCAGTCTCAGGACTGATCCACACAAATGATGATGACATTTTAAATTCTGTCAGAAGCATGTTATCCTAAACTCCATCTCTACTGCTAGTATTAGCTTTAGTGGCATCAGACTGGTGTGTTTTGACCCGGGATCGGACTTGATGCCATTGCCGCACTTAACAAGAACTGAAACGACTCTGGAACTCATACATATTGGGCTATATTTTCTTACATGCTTATTCTCATTGTTGAAGCTCACCAGGGGCTTCGTTTGAGCTGAGGGAAAACGCCCAATTGTCTCCACAGTCCCCTCAAAGCGCAATGGTTAGTTGTTATTTAAACTTCGGATATCAAGGTGAACAACTTGCACAGTTGCAGAAAACTCGCTTTTCATGACAACATTTTATTGATTTTCGATTATTGGTTAAAAAGTTATAACGAAAAACAAGGGGCTGGTAGCGAGTCGTCTAAGACGATAAGGTCCGCCAACATCACTCCAGGTCATCCCTTCATGTCATCCCTTCATGTCATCCGTGTGGATGAGGGTGTTCTTATGATTGATCAAGCAAATTCGAACACGGAAAGTTCTATGACACGACTGGCATCCATAGTCCGCAGCTGTTCCTGGTATGCCATGTGCTCTAGATTACTTAATTGAGCGTCCATCCTGGGCTGCCTGAACATAGAGGCCCTCGTGTATTGCAACGCCACTTTTGATTGCACATTTCATTGTGAACTATTTTGAGCCAAGTTGTCCCAGGTGTTAATGTATATTTGACAACACCTAAGGGACCTCTTCAAACCGTTCTTAAAACGCATTTTTGGAAGTTCCAGTGATTGCGTTCTTTCTCTCACTTCGCTATTCAGAAGCCTCTTTGTGAGCCGTTCTCTTGATGTTCGAACAAGGTACCAGCCTATCTCAGCTCGACTTTAAAACAATGCCAGCTCTGGATAAGACTTCACTATGTGTGATATGATCCTGCCGTTAAATAAGTAGTATGCATCTGTACATATAATGGTGCTATCTGTAGTGGATTGCATATTTGCGTGAACAGAAAGTTAACAATTTAATCATATAACGACCCATGTTCATGTCACTAGAATCCATTACATAGCCTTTTTAGATGTTTATATTTACTTTCACTTGTTAACTTTAATTGAACATAACTTAACTTAACTTAATCTAACTTAACGTAACATCTTTATACTGATAATCAAGGCTCTGCAGTGGCTGTATACAACCAGTTTATTTTACTTCACTCGAGCTAAAGATAATTATGCGCGTCCACTTATTCTTGAATGCGTTAATTGATCCTGCCTCCACTAGATCCTGTCTCAATGCATTCAAAGCAGTCCCCACTCTCTGACTAAAAACATATTTCCTAGTACCTAATCAGGACAAATCGTAAAGTAATTGTTATTTGTACCCTCTTGTTCTAATAGACGGCTGTACATTGAAAAACTTGTAGTCTAATGTATTCCTTCCCTTGATTATTTTGTAATACTATTTTGAATAATCTCGAATTCTTCTCTTTTCAAGAGACTGTAGGCCGGTTTTTCTGAGTCTTTCCTCATTTCTATAATTCCTGATTGTCACTATCAGTTGTGTAGCTCTTTTTTATATCCTTTTCAGCATATTTATATCCCTTCTACACCTGAACTCAGTACTCCAAAATAAGTCTAATTAGTTAAAGTAAAAAAATGTATTTAAAATTCGGACACTTCAATAAGTTAGATAACTTAAACTGGCAGAAAAGGTTAAGACACGATGACAAAACATTGTAACGATATTGGGGAGATGGGAGATATTGGGTTAATTTGGAAACCAATAAAGTGAGGTCAATTGTGTAGGAAACGAAACGTCTATCTGTAAATCTAGGTATACAAAACGATCCTGCCTCCGATAGTGGAAGGAAATAATGACCACAGACAAAACACAATGACAGCATAAATTTACAGTGGGTGGTGAGGAAATAGATCAGGTCACGCATTTTGAATATCTGGGCACCAAAATTGACTAAAATGGCGACTGATCTAAATAAATCAGAAGAAGACTAGCCATGGCAATGCAGTGACTGAACAGCCTGAAGAAATTATTGCAGAGCACCAACACAATGATAAAATTAAAAGTCTTGAGAGCCTGTGTTGCTCCTGTAGCAGCTTATGGCTGCGAATCATGGGCGATTACCAAAACTTGTAGACAAATAATCGAATCCTTTGAGTCAAAATGTTACAGAAAGATCCTCAGAATACCCTGTACAGAGAAAAAGACAAATGTGGACATTCGGCAAGAGTTGAGCATGGAGGAGAACTGGTTTATCAATTTCATTTTGGATCGAAAATGCAAATACTTTGGTCACATTAAGAGACACAACGGTCTCAAAAGAACAGTGATGGAAGGTATGTTGCCAGATAAAAGAGGAAGGGGTAGATCAAGAAGACGATGGCACCAAGATATCCATGAATGCCTGGGCATGACTGTGGCGGAGGCTGGAGCTTTGGCAAGGGAACGAGTTTCTTTCAGACAGACTGTGATGGGAGCGACTTTCTATAAAGGAAATGCTACATGATGATGATGATATACTGGCGAGACATGAGTCAGGAGTACTATGTTTTCTTGCTGCGTATTTTCATCTTGGATTACATACTCAGCTCTGAGTATAACTTTGTCGTCTTCATCATGTTGTATGCCTCGAAGACCTGGACTAATCTGCAGCATGACCTGAAGCTCATCTTCGCTTCCCACATCTGCAACCAGAGAGGGGCATTCCTGGCATCAAACTGGTACGATCGAGTCCCAAACTCTGAAGTCACGCTACGAACATGTCTGGATAATATTTACACCTCGCTACAGCAATGACCCCTGTCCTAGTTCAGGGACGTAGCAAGACTTCTCGAGGATGTCCTGGTCCGCCAGCTCTTCAAGCAGGCTATGAGTCTTAGTTGTGGCAAACAGCGAAAACCCGCATGGTCACACCAATGCGCTCGCACTCGAACCTCCTGGCTGGAAAGCAAAGGAATGACTTTACCCTCACTGTCTGCAGCCTGGACGATAGCTATTCAGTTGTGGGGCGATTGGTGCGACCAACCCTCGTTGCCTAGACGGATTACTACTTCTACTACCAATATTACTATTACTACTGCTACTAATATTACTACTACTACTACTACTACTACTACTGCTTCGAATATTACTATTACTACTGCTACTAATATTACTATTACTACTACTACTACTACTACTGCTTCGAATATTACTATTACTACTGCTACTACTGCTGCTGCTACTAATATTACTTTTAATACTACTACTCCTACTAATATTACTATTACTACTACTGCAGCTACTAATATTACTATTACTACTATTGCTGCTACTAATATTACTACTACTAATAATAATAATGATACTACTACTACTAATAATAAAACTACCACTACTACCACTACAACCACCACTACAACTAGTATACTGCTATTATTACTACTACTACTACTACCACCACCGCCACTACCACTATTATATTGCTGTTACTACTACTTCTACTACTGCAACTACTACTACTGTTACTATGTCTACTAATATTACTACTACTACTACTGCTACTACCACTACTGCTACTACTGCTACTTCTACTACTGTTACTTTTATTACTGCTACTTCTACTACTACAACTACTACTGCAACTATACTACCATTACTACTGTACAATAATAATTATATATACTATTATCACTACTACTAATTTTACTGCTATACAACAACTACTACTACTGGCACTACTACTACCACCATCTCAACATTACCACACCACAAGCACTACCACTGCTATTTTTACTCTTAATACTACTCCTACTACTACTTTTTTCCCTAATGCATATTCTCAACCTCTTCAACATCTCTCATTGAACTCAGATTCACGAAGCTAATTATTCCCGTGAACACTGTTTGATAAAAGCCTATTTATACTAATGATATTCGCTACACACGTTTGCTTTCCTATAACGAGGCAACTGGACCGCTGGACTTATAGCCCCTCTCCCGTGAGAGTTGGAGAAAACTGAAAACAACAAAAAAAGATATAATCAGAACGAGAAAACTGAAGTTAACGAACAAACTTTACGTGAATGGGCAAACCTCGCATCAATACATCACGGAGATGATAAAAAAAAGGGGGGGCATGCTAACAGTTTGATTTTTTTTAAAGATAAGCTGTTTTTAACTTTTCTTGTCTGTTATTTTCGTTTGTCTTGTTTCTGTTTTATCTTCTTTTCCCAAATGTATCTGATGCTCCTGAGTTTAAAATGATGTTGTGACGTAGAATGGTTTTGGGGGAAATGTCAGTGAAATAGATGCAGTGTTGTGGGTGATGCTGTGTGTACAATAGTTGAAGTGTTGTTATCGGAGGTGCCCTGCTGTGTTATATTAACAGAAATAGATAAGCTGAACGTATTGCATTAGCTGGCAGTGCCGTCGGGGATGGAGACGTCTTTATATTAGGTGTTAAGAGTTTTGTGAGGCGCGACCGAGTACCCGGCGGTATAACTGGGCGGGCAGATTGAGCTCATTAGCTTGGTTGGCAGCTAATCTAAAAGAAGGTAAACTCTGACTCTTTACCCTCTCCATCATCTCCACCAATGTCTTAATAACAAAAAGTGCAATGTTGCCTTAAAGATACAATTAAGCGCTTACACTTGGAGATGCAATCAAAAACTTGCATTTTAATTAATTGCAAAATACCATGAATAACGGTCCAAAGAAAGCCCAGGATAGGTTCGCTAATTATTAAAGGTCCAATGCAATGACAGAGGCGATTGTAAGAGACAGCAAGCTACTAAGTGACATCAGTGCTACGGAATGTTGACAATTCGTGGAAGCTAGTTGTGAGAGTAATCCATTTTAACTGAATACATATTCTTCACTTGTCGGTCAACAAAGATATATTGATTTTTCTCATTAAGCACATTTCACATTATTATTTAAATTGATTAATAGGTAAATAACAAATTCATGACTACATAACAAAAAGTAAAATTGACTGTAAAATTACAGTAACATTTACGCAAATCAAATATGTGAGTGACTGTCTCTTTGTCCTTGATCGTTGGACAGTCTCCTTGTTCTTCTTCTTTCTTCTTCTTCTTCTTCTTTTTCATCCTCTTCTTCCTTCTTCTTCTTCTTCTTCCTGCTTCTTCTTCTTTCTCTGTTTCTTCTTCTTCTTCTTCTTCTACTTCTTATCCTTCTTCTTCTTCGAATAACTGATGCTATGCGTCTAGCCCGGCCAGATTCACAAAGGATACTAATTTTCAAGTCTTCGCCTGTACCCCACAGCTTTTCAAGCAGGGCTGCCCCCCCCCCCCCACCCCCCTCCTCCGGGCCAGACTGGCTCTCTTTGATCTGCATAAGTGCAGAATCTGTTCTGGTGTTTCCTTGAGTGCTCCGCGATCGCACATGGCGATCTCTAAAAAAAAACATTCTCTGGAGGTAGGCCTTGAGTCTGTAATGTCCCCTTTTGAGTCTGAATATCTGTGTCTGTCTCTACAAAGTTCGTCTATGCTGTCATTTTCTCGTTTGCAGTCTTGTATTTGGCCGCAACTAGCAAAGTAGGGATTGGACAAACACGCTCAATTTCGTCTTTAACAATCAGCAACAACATTTCTCTACTTCGTCACTAACTCACTCACTTATTCACTCACTCATTCACTCACTCATCAAGTAACTCATTCCCACACTAATTCACTCACTTCGCCTCTTCTTTTCATTTCTCCATCCAACCGAATGCACTCACTCCCCAACGCACTCACTCATCAACTCACCCCCCCCCCCTCACTCCCATCTCTCCTACACTCAATGACCCCACTCACTCCCTCCCCAATTCACTCACTCCCCCTCTCTCCGATACTTCCTAGACCAACTGACCAACTCACTCTCTCTTTCCTCCATCATTCCTACGCCCACCCACACCAATTTCCCCTCCACTCACTAACACCCTCTCTCTACCCCTCCTCTCCCTCCCTCCCCCTCCTGTAACAAGTATAACTAACCACATTCCTGAAATACCCGAACCTGGCTCTCCATACTAAACAAGCTCAGAGCTCATTTAATGCCTCCAAATTGGCCAGAGCTGTTTTCCACCAGTTATAGATTCAAGAGAAAACTGCCTGCCTCCTGACTCACGCGCCAAGAATGTAGACACTCACAGTAGAATCTTCTCGACATTCGCTCCCTCCCTGCTCGCCGCTGAGTGAAGGAATAATGCGGGAGGAAAGGGGCGTGGCTGGAGGCACTATATAAATGCATGTAATGTTTCCAGGTTTTTACGTGCGTTAAACGCGGCTTGTATCTTATTAGTGTTGCTCTTCCTATTCCATTCTTCGACACAACCCTGGAAATGTATCTCTCTCTCTATATATCTTTGCCTCTTCCATTCTGTTTATGTCTCCCTTTCTCTCTTTGTATCTGCCTGCCTCTTTCTTTCTCTCGATCTCCGTTTCTGAGTATCTCTTTTTCTCTCTGTCTTCCTTTTCTCTGCCTATCTCACTTCATGACTGTCTCACCTTTTCTCTGCCGATCTCCCTTTCTATGTCCCATTTGCTCTGTCTATTTTCCTTATCTCTGCCTATCTGTCTTTCACAACTTTTCCCCTTTCTGCCTATGGTCATTTCTCTCTATCTTCCTTTCTTCTGCTTATCTTCCTTTTCCTCTTTCGTTTATCTGCCTATCTCCATTAATCCCTGTATCTCTCTTCTTCCCTCTATCTCTTCATATATCCCTCTATCTCTCTTCATATTTCCCTCTATCTCCCTTCCTAACTCCCTCTATCTCTCTTCCTCTTTTCCTATCTCCCTTTCTTAACTGTCCATTTCCCTGTTTCTGGTCTCCCGTTCTTCTCCCGTTCTTTCTCTGTCTACTATCCTTTATCTGTTTCTCTTTCTCAGCCTGCTGTTATTTCTCGAAATCGTCTTCTCCGTGTCTCTGTCTTTTATGCCGTTTCTGTCTCAATTATTTGTCTACCCTCTTATCTCTGAATCTCTCCGTCTCTCTATTACTATCTCTGCCTTTCTCATATCTCGCATCTGTCTTTCCCGCCATACTCTAAGTCCGCTTCTTTGTCTCTTTTTCTCTCTTTGTCCTCCTGTCTTTTATTGTCTTTACTTCACTATTTGCCTTATCGTCTCACTCCATGATCCCGTATGTCTCTGCCTCATTCACTCACTGTCTTTCTTCTCTCTTGCTTCGTCTCTCTGTCTCTCTTTATATCTCTCTTTCTCTCTCTCTCTCTCTCTCTAAGCAACTAACACGAAAGTGGCCCATAGCTGATGAGAAATATATTTAAAGGTTTGTCGCACAGTAGTTACACAGCTACGAGGCGTGTTCAAATGAAACCGGACCAAACTGCAACAAATTAAAATACGTACGATGCGCGTGATAACGTCACATCAGAAGAAAACAGCACATACCATCCTTGAAGTTTACAAAATTCCAATATGTTCTGACTGTTATAAATTTGACACATATTGCGATAATTAACAATACAGTACGATATGAGGAGCGCCTGGCCGAGTCGTTTCGATGTCTCCCTGCTGACAAAGAGCGCAGCTGATCGAATCACCGGTGAGTCATTATATTTTTTCTGTTTAGGGTGAAACAAATAACTCGGCGTGGTGACAGCAGTAGCGAAGCGGTTTAAAGCCATCTGGCTAACAACACCCATAGCCACCATTGCAAAGACAACAAAGGCGTTCAATTGATTGTACTATTTATAATATTATGAAATAAATTCAGAGCTTACTTTCGGAACATCTCTGAACATCTTAGCATATATATAAATATATTTTTTATTTTTTAAACAATAATGTTAATATCGACAAGTTCTGTAAGCTATTATTTGTATGACGTAGCGTTCTTTACTCTTCTTTTCAGCATATCATTCATCATTATACCGGCACTTATCGTGGCGTGGCACTCATTTTCTTGTAAATCCTTCTCATAGAAAGATGCCACTTGCGAGTTTAGCTAGTCCAGCACAGAATCTTTCTTTGGCACTTAACGCGCACATACCTTCCGAAAACCCAAAGGATTTCTTGCAGTGTCGTTTAGTCCTCGAAATATCTGTAAACTGCATGGAATGAAAAGAAATTGGGAAACGGCAGTCCTCATGAACTTTTCCATCAACTGTACGCACCAAGTCATCAGTCCCCAAAGACGGTCGCCCAATCCGCGCTTCACCGTGCACTTTTTTCTTTTTTCATTGCACATTCTTACCCAATTAATAATCATAATGTCCATCATTGATTTGTCACAATACACGTCACAGATCTGGTGATGAATGTTAATTGGTCAAATTTTGTTTCGCATTCAAAAAAGAAATTACAGACAATATTTCTCAGTCGCCGTTCCCTTAAATTGTCCCCAACATTTAATGAGCCCAAAAACAATTTTAAATAAAATAATACAACTGTTACAAAGTGATGTCTGTGTGTTGTCAATGGATCGATAAATCAATAGCGTAGCAATTTTCCTGGTAATGCGCAATGATCAATAGCAATCGAAAGTTACTTTCGGAACATCCCTCGTATATATGTATATAAAATACACGAAGAGTGTTAAATGAAACCGGACCAAACTGCAATAAGTAAACACGCGTACGATGCGCATGATGACATCAATTCTGGTATAAATAGCATATAACAACCGTCAATTTTGCAAAATTTCATTATCCTCCAACTCATAGTTTCCTCGGCAGACCGTTGAAAACATATCCGGTGTGATACGAAATCCGTCCAGAGTTGATCAGTGATCGGTGATTTGGTTTCTAACAGCTGAACGATGTCGACAAGTTGACATTCATCACATAACGCAGGCAGTGGCTAACAGTGAAGAAAATGAACACGATATTTAACGAAAGATGTGAGTTAACGAAAGGTCATCCGAGACAAGGCCAGGCGCATATTGTTTCGTTATCTCACGTTCTTAGTTAAACATCGTTGTCCAGTTCTTCACTATTGTCTTCAACATGCTTTTGTCATCCTACACTGCCTGCGATGCATGCTAACTGGTTGACATCTTTCAGCTGATAGAAACCGAATCGCCGCTCGCTGATCAACGCTGGACGAATTCTGTATCACACGGGTCATGTTTTCAATAGTCTACCGAGGAAACTATGAGTCGGAGGATAATGAAATTTTGCAAACTTGACGGTTTGAATGAAATATTTACACCAGATATGACGTCATCATTAGCATCGTACGCATGTTCACTTGTTGCAGTTTCGACCGGTTTCATTTGAACGCGCCTCTTATAAAAATGTGAATACATTTGTATGTATGCATATGTATATATATATATTTATATATATATATATATATATATATATATATATATATATATACATATATATATATATATATATATATATATATATGTTGAGAAAGCCTAATGCCTGGTCAGCAAAAATATACGTATCATACATGTTAGTTAGGGTCAGGCAAAATATACTGGTCAACACCCTCATATCGATTTCCTCGTAGCCCTCCTTGGAAACGAGCTGTTTTCATGGACGCCTGTTTAATGAGGTTAGAGATGGACGTTAGCTGAAGCCAAGCATAATACAACAGCCTGGACTACTCCGGTCCATCTTTATCCGATGATTCGTGCAGGCTGCACAAAGGCAGACTGGCTCAGGAGAAGGGATCGAAGAGGAAATGCTAACCCGGTACTAAACAAATGCTTGCTGAAGTCGGATGTGTTCCACCGAAAGATGCAAATATCGCAGTCAAGCTGTAAACTACGACACAACGCATTCCGTTCTCTGGACTATATTCTGCTACTTAAGCCCTTTCAGGGTTTAGTAGTGGGAGATTGAGAATGAACGAAGCCAAGCCAAGATGATTCGTGATGTGAGGAAATCTACTGCATCCCGTGACTTAGCGTCCTATTCAGCGCGCACAAAAAGAGTAAACCTACTCGAAATAAGTACATATATATATATATATATATATATATATATATATATACACACACACACACACACACACACACACACACACACGCACGCACGCACGCACGCACGCACGCACGCACGTCGTCTATGGTCTTGAATAAATGAAATTTGCCAGATTGTAGTCTTTGTGGTTCCCTCAAACATGTTTGAATGTCTGGCTGACATATGAAACAAAAACAAGAGGAATCCAACAAACAACATATTTGAAAAAGTCATCATCATTCCTAACAATGTTCCCACCATCTTCATCATGACGAATAACATTATTATCAACATAAACAAACGCAGCACGGTTTGCAGGATGAAACTAAGTACCAGCGGGAATGGAAAGTCTAAAACTTATTCAGTTTTTCTTCACATTCTTGCACTTTTGTTACCCTTGTTGAGTTTATTTTTCTTATGTATGCCGAGTGTTAACAATACAAACACGTAAAAAAGAAAACAGAATTGTTTCGGTAACTGCAACGGAAGCTGGAAATATTTGCTCTTCTCGCCACGAACCCTCCAAGGTGAGGCTCATGACGTGACCTGATGAAAGACAGTTAATGGAAGTCAGGTCGCAGACAAATCTTCTTACGATGAAGGCAAAAACCAGGACATGGACATGGTACATCAGGATATTGGTACACGCAAGCAGTGGCGTATCGACGGTTGCTAGCACCAGGGGTGAACGAGGAAAAGTGTGCCTTGTCACGGCATGATACAGTGCACGATTCATGTGTTCATCAATAGAAAAAAAAAGTTTTGGCAATGGGGGTAGGGTCCGTAGGGGAAGGGGGGGGGGGCTGAGATGCAATGAACGATATGACAGCAGGCATATCTGGCTGCTTGCGCGAGAGCCAGCGAACCATAGCTTTCCAATGTCATTATCACATCCAAGTGGTGGCCGTGAAAGACGAAACCGTGCTTCCTTGCTGGGAGACTAGAGATTGAACAGGGAAGGCAGGTTTGGTTCGATAAAATGTATACTTGTACTTCTATCTACTTGAGTGCTTAGAAGATGTGGGTATGTGTAGCTTTCTTCTGTGGGTCTGGTATATTGTTAGACGGTGTGGGGAGGTGTCGTTTTCTTTCGTGGGTCAGGTGTGTGGGGAGGTTTAGTTTTCATTTCGTGGGTCAGGTGTATTGTTAGACGGCGTGGGGAGGTTTAGTTTTATTTCGTGGGTCAGGTGTATTGTTAGACGGCGTGGGGAGGTGTCGTTTTCTTTCGTGGGTCAGGTGTGTGGGGAGGTTTAGTTTTCATTTCGTGGGTCAGGTGTATTGTTAGACGGCGTGGGGAGGTGTCGTTTTCTTTCGTGGGTCAGGTGTTTGGGGAGGTTTAGTTTTCATTTCGTGGGTCAGGTGTATTGTTAGACGGCGTGGGGAGGTTTAGTTTTATTTCGTGGGTCAGGTGTATTGTTAGACGGCGTGGGGAGGTGTCGTTTTCTTTCGTGGGTCAGGTGTGTGGGGAGGTTTAGTTTTCATTTCGTGGGTCAGGTGTATTGTTAGACGGCGTGGGGAGGTTTAGTTTTATTTCGTGGGTCAGGTGTATTGTTAGACGGCGTGGGGAGGTGTCGTTTTCTTTCGTGGGTCAGGCGTGTGTGGGGAGGTTTAGTTTTATTTCGTGGGTCAGGTGTGTGTGTGGATGTGTAGTTTTCTTTCGTGTATCAGGTGTGTCGTAAATCATTTTGTCTTTCCATATTTCTTAACTATCTCTTCTACACCATCTTTCCATCTTTTTCTGGGTCTCCCTCTTGCTCTGTAACCGTCTTTGCTGGTGTTGTAAAGCTGGTATATTTTGTAGCTTATTCTCAGATGTCCAAGTCATTTTATTTTCTGTCTCTCCATGTAATTCATGCACGATGTTGTCCTCGTCATCTGCCTGTTTTCTTCGTTGCCTTTTTTATCCGTCGTTGTGACCTAGACAATGTTTTTTAAACACCTCATTTCGCATGCCACGATTTTGTTCATATATCTTAGTGAGAGTCCATCTCTGACAATGGTAGAAGAGTTTTGGTATAACAATACTATTAATAACTGTGTCTCTGTCTGCGCCTGTATGTGTGTATGTATGTGTATGTGTGTGTGTATGTATGTATGTGTGTGTGTTTGTGTGTGTGTGTGTGTGTTTGTGTGTGTGTGTATATTAGTAAGGTGGAGATCAGATAAGATGCCGCATTTCCTTTCTGTGTTCTTGATTCCGCCCTTTTGACTATCCTTCCATTTTGAGTAAACACGCTACCCAATTATTTGAATCTTTTGAACTGTTTAATGATTCCATTCTGCTAAGTTCATTCTCTCTGTCCTTGCTGTGCTAATATTAAAACTACCACGGGCGTTCAAGTCAAACCGAGGCTTTTTTACTAATGAAAAATACAAATTCAAGTATTCAAAATGCCATTTATTTCTCAATATAATTTCTCCGGCAGCGTTTATGCTCTTTTTTCAGAGTTTAAGTAATGCTTGAAAAACTTCAGCACAGAAATATGTGTCAGTATGTCTGAAGTAATCCAGAAAAGCCTGTTTCACTTTGTCATCAGTGCTGAAATGCCGACCTCAGGGATTCTGTTAGGGGTCCAAACAGATGAAAATCACTTGGAGCGAGGTCTGGGCTGTAAGGTGGTTGTGGCAATACCTCCCAGCCAAGTTGCTGAAGATGGCACATAGGGCGGTGAGCCGTATGAGGAACTAGAGGCCTTTTGTGATCAAACTACAATGCACATGCAAGTGAATATTTTGATGAATAAAAGTGTTCACCGTACCCAGAGAAAGACTTACCTCTTGTAAAATTTCGCCACAGGCTGTGCGTCGATTATTTCAGGCTAAAGCGCTCCACAATCTGGATATTCACATGAATGAATGTGGTGGGTTAAGAGCCACAACGGCTAGGATCATCACTCACGGATGTACGGAGTTCCTTAAAACGTTTACACCATTCAAATTTGTTACTGTTGCCGAGTGTCTCGTCACCATTTTGTGATGTTAGTCGTGTGTATATTGCCGTAGGTTCCACGCCTTCTTTCAATAGAAACATTATCACAACACGCTATTCCATGAAAGCCCTAATTGTATTGTCCGCCATGTTTATTTATCTGTCACCTGACTAGCCATGGCAAGTTGGCCACCTAGCGAAATAGGAAACACAACTGACCCTAACTAATGATTTACTCTTTTGTTCGCACTAAATAGGACGTTAAGTAGCTGTTTGTTGTAGCTTTCCTCACATCTCTAGCGGGCTGATGAAGGTGGACCGAGGTCCTACAGGCGGTTGTGTAATGCTTGGTTTGTTTTGTGTGTCGGTCACTACTACGGGGATCACGTCGTTCCCTCACCTATTTGCCAAGGAACCCGTTTTCAGGGAGAACCGCGGGGAATTTGAGACGAGGACCTTGGCCAGTATATTATTTCACCTGACCCTGACTAACATGTCTGATAAGTATATTTTGCCTGACTCTGACTAACATGTCTAATCAGTATGTTTTGCCTGGCCCTGACTAACATGTCTGATCAGTATGTTTTGCCTGACCCTGACTAACATGTCTGATCAGTATGTTTTTCCTGACCATAACATGTCTGATCAGTAAATTTTGCCTTTCCCTGACTAACATGTCCGATCAGTATGTTTTGCCTGACCCTGACTAACATGTCTGATCAGTATATTTTGCCTGACCCTGACTAACATGTCTGATCAGTATTTTTTTGCCTGACCCTGACTAATATGTCTGATCAGTATTTTTGCCTCATCAGACGTTAGTCTTTCTCCCCATATAAGAGATGTAGTTAAAAAAACAAATCTAGAGGACCGAAAATAAACCTCAGTCCCTGAACCCCAACCGGAAAGAGGCTGAAAGGGAAGCCCTGGATGGACGTTGTTCGAACATGGCTAGCAATGGTCTATGCCCCGAGAGGAACGGCGAGCACTGCTTACAAAAACATCTTTGACACAATGGGGTTCTTGAGTCATCCACCTGGATTTGTGTGTATGAGAAGGACATATATAGCCCCACTGCCACACAGAGGGGCGACTGTGTGACATGGCATAACATCGGTTATGGTTAGGTGGTTTGTTAAAAGCAGACTATATGTGGCATACAACCTTTTGAGTCAACTGTGTTCTGGTGCTTAGGATAAATGTCACCTACAATGGATCCCTGGACATAGTGGGCTACTAGGGAACGAGATGGCCGATATATTGGCAAAACACAGGAGCCTCGAAACAACAATTGTATACTCTCTGCCGTAACCACACAGTAAAACGAATTATTAAGAATAATACTCGGGAAATCTGTATAAACATGTGGCGACGGGTACAACAGGTCACAGTGTATTTAGCGAAATGTCACAGCAAAAAAGTAATAATGACATAAATAAACTACATAGAAGAGATCAAAGTCTCATCTTTCAGTTCCGAACAGGACAAACAAGAGTCAATAGCCACTTGAACGGCATCAATTTCCAGCACCTGCCCTTGTGCAGACACTGCTTTCATCCTGATGAAACAGTTCGACATCTACTCATTGATTGCAAGAGGCTTGTGGACTGGAGGAATATATTCTTACAAGCACTGCCGAAAATTACCAACACACTGTACAGAGAAGTGAAACAGCTGAAGAAGACCTGTGTATATATTAGAATGGCATTGGGCTAGCCAAGCAGCTATATGATAACAACAACTAGTGTTTGAGTCAATTAAGATGGACTAGCACGACGATTAACCACTCTCCATAGTACTGGTCCCAACGCAGCGGTGTAATAACAAAATACAACCACCCACAAGAACAAGAGGGCATTGCTACAAATGAACTAAAGAAAGGTCCAGATTAGATATTAGGAAATACTTTTTTAGTCAGAGTGGTGAATACTTGAAATGCATTGACACAGAAACAAATGTATGCATGGACAATTAATGCATTGAAGAATATATTTGATGCACATAGTTTTTAGAATAAGATCATGCAAATGAAACTGGTTGCAGAGTCTTCTAAACCAGTATAAAGATGTAAAGTTAAATTATAAGCTGCTGAATCCTAGTCCGATAAGCGGGAAATCCTCCTCCCAGATACATCTCGCTCCCACTAGAGCTAAGACCTGCACAGGAGCATCTGGCCCTGTAGAAATACAGGTCCTTCTTCTTCTTCTTCTGCGTACACAGTCAGACAGTAACCATTATTTTCTCGAAAAAAGCGGCGGTCATCCTGAGACTCTCGCCACTACCATAGAGCTTGTCTTGCAGTTCCACTGGTGATGGCCACATCTGCTCTCTCTGATCCTCGTATGTCGGGCAGTTCTGCAGCAGATGTTCAGTGGTCATTTTACCAGTACCGCACGGGCATTCGTCGGTACACCCTATCTTCAATTTGTTGAATAGGTGGTACCTCAGTTTGTTGTGGCCAGTGCGAAGTCTGAAGACGACGACCTGCTCTCTTCGGTTCAACTGGTAATAGGCATCGTTTTTGGTGTAACCAGTATGTTCGGTTTCCCATTTGGTCATGTATCTGGCTTTGATAAGCCGTTTTGACTCTTCGTACGTCATACTGGTATCTGTTTGTGGTAGCCTTGCACCTTCTTTTGCCAGTCTGTCTGCCTCCTCGTTGCCTTGGATGTTGCAGTGTGACGGAACCCACTGTACCACTACCCTTTTTGGTGCGGACTGCTGGCACAGTTTGCAGAGTGCTGCTCTTAAGTCATTAAGCTCAGTGTTTTTCTGGCTTTTTAGCGCTGTGACTACGGCGAGAGCATCTGTCAGCAGGACTATATGGCTCTCATTTTCACTGTGTGTTACCATTTCTTCCACTGCCGCCCTCAGTGCCTCTGCCTCTGCTCTGAAATTGCTTGTGTACTTACCAGTAGCGAATGACAGTGTTATTTTTCTGCCATTTGGTAGGTTCAGGAATGCTCCTGCCCCTCCGTTCTGTGTAGTGTTTGTTACAGAACCGTCGGTGTATCCATGGGTCCAGTCCATGCTTGGGTAGCTTTTCGTTATGAAGCTTAGGGTAGTGTCTCTCCTTTCTTTTTCACTCTGGCAGTTTTTGTTTGCAATACCTGGTATATTTTCTACCACCTCTGGAAATATATTCTGCCTCCAAGTAGGTTTTCGTACAGTAGTGATGGGTTTTGGTGTTGTTAGTGCGTTTATGGGATCTTCGTGCATCTTTGCTTTGGCATTTCTGCAAAGTTTCTCCGCTTTAGTTTCCCATTTCCCAAATTGTTTAGTCTCTGGTACATTGGATGGTCCGTCAGTCTTCTGAGTTTCTCTGACTGCAGCTGGGCTCTGCAGTCTCTTCTATCGGTCATGGATTGCAATTTTGTAATCTTTTCAAGTTCTACAATTGGCGTTGACTTCATGCCACCTGTTATAATTCTCATGGCTTATTTTTGAAGTTTGTTAACTTTATCGAAGTTCGCCTTCGCTGCGGTTGTCCATGCCGCAATGCCATACTCGAGAACTGGTCTCACTCTTCCAGTGTACAGTTTCTTTAGTATGCCTTCGTCTGCTCCCCAGCTTGTGCCAGCAAGTTTCCTCATGATCGCCATTCTTTCTCTGGTTTTCATTCGGTTTCTCTCAATCTGACTTTTCCATGTCATGCGCCGATCAAATGTGACTCCCAGATAGGTTGGGTTGTCGTTTGGCTGCAGGATTTAAATACAGGTCCACTATGACTAAGACACCATTTGTCGCTAGAAAGGACCCAACACTGTGTTGAATATACTTGAGATAAGATAACCAGTATTTGCTATCCCCTTGACAACGGAGGCACAGTGTCTCAGGATGTGGCAATCTAATTGCCTTGAACTTTTGAACACAAGAAGTACTCAGCCAAGCTAGTAGACAAATGTTGGCAGAAAATAGACACTGTGAACTCTACCTTGACCTTGGCACCTTGGAATGTGGCTAATGCATCCGATCAATGCCTAGTGTCAGAAAAGTACATTTTTGGCTTCTGCCTGGAGCGTGAAGAAAATCCATAGACGCGTCAGTCCGACGATGCCAAAAGAATGAAAAGTACAATCTTTAAAACATTGACAAACGATATGAGAGGGCATCTTGGTTATCAAGGTCTGCAGCAGGCAGAGGAAGTCCAGACTTATGGATGGGGAAACAATTAACTACTGGAAAGAAACGTAAACATTATAACGCGGGCAAACGGGACATGGCGAAGCATCAACATAAATAAGATACCAGTCTGCAGAAAACGGATGTGTCAGACCGAGAGGTGCAAATGTCGTAGTCAAGCTGTAAACTAGCGACACATCGCATTCCGTCTCCGGACTGCATTATGCTACTTGCAAAGCCCTGTTTGGATCCTGGTGTCATGAGATTGAGAACAAACGCAGTAGAAGAAGAAGAAGAGGATGAAGAAGAAGAAGAAGAAGAAGAAGAAGAAGAAGGAGGTAAGAGGCAGAAGGAAGAAGGTAGAAGGTAGTAGTAGGAGAAGTTGGAGAAGGGAGAAGGGAGAAGGGAGACGGCAGAAGATAAAAATAACCAGCGTTACACTTAAAATTCTGCAGTTAAATATGTGTACTTTGAGAAACAATATCTTTGATCTCTCTAAGACATTAGGCAGCTACACGGTTCGTACGGCCTTTCTTTAGAAACTCTACATGAGGACATTGACCTGAACGTGTCAGGAAACATTAGCTATACCTGTGAGTGCACTAATTGTCGGTCCATTATCATCTACTTCCGGTTTGGCATTCAAGGATCGTCATCTTCGTCATCTGTTATTCACTTGTGTTGGTAGTCGTGGTAGGAGGGTGAACTTCTCTTCGTGTACCAGATGTGCCGCTGATTCTGTTACCTTTCCGTGTTTCTACAGTATTTTACTTAAACCGTCTATCAATCGTTTCCTTTTCCTCTCTCTTTGTCTGCAACCACATTGTGTGGTGTTGTAGATCCGCGCAGTTGGTAACTTTGCTACATTCTTGACAGGTGTGTGAAAAAATGTATTTTCTACTTTTATATGCATTCTATGCACAGTATTATACTCACTTTCTAATTAATTTCTTTGTTTCGTACTCCTCCGGCCATCGCCTTTCTACAACATCTTCCTTCACATACCATAAATTGTCTTGCTTGTGTCTTTTGTCTTTGTGAGAAACCATGTCTTGACACCGGCAGCAACGAATTGCTATAACACTTAAATTGATCAATTGTCTCTTTGTTTTCACTGGGATGTGTTTGTGTTTAGAGCTGATAGGAAACTGTATTTAATTTATGTATTATTAATTCAACCTCTCTATCTAGCCTTCCATCGTGTTAGTTAGTTTTTTTTCCACTTGTGCCGTTAAGCGCCGTAGTGAGCTTAACTCGTGTATCCTGCGCCAAGTGCGTTGCGTCGGTCAATGTCAGCCCTTGTCGCTGCACAATCACTCTAATGTCATCTATCTACCTACCTCACCCCCCGCCTACTTGCCCTGTAGCCAGATCTACCAGCATTGTAAGCCGTCAGCGGAAGCTGATGAAGGTGCATTCTCATGAGATGACCAAACAAACTTATTTTCTTCCTGGAAAAGTATTCAACACAAGACGTAGTGCCGACCATACTTCGAATGTCGTCGTTCCGCATTCTGTCTCTTCTGATAACGCCGATGACCTTCATCAAACACTTCATTTCACAAGTCGAAATTCTCATTACGTGCCCTAGACAGAGGCCATGTTTGGCACTGGTAGCACAAAGTCGGCATAAATACACTGATTATCTGGTCTCAACACGCTATACAAATAAACTGTTGATCAGGTGTGAACACGCTACACAAATATTTGAATTATCTTGCCTGTTTAAACTATATACTTTTCACCAGAATATGTTGTGCACTCTCAATTTTGTTTTATTTTATTGTCTCTGTCTTTGTTGCAAAAATTGTCATACTATATCTATCGCAAGCATTGTCGATGACCTTTTCTTTAAGTTCGTGGAGATTAAATTCACCTGAATGAAAGATGCTCTGATTATCTTCTAACATACATGACGCGATTATATGAAAACCTAGAATACACATAAACAATAAACAACATACACATCTACCCTACCCCCCCACCTACCCACACCCATTCACTCAGAAAGAAATTTGAAAGTTTCTTTTTGTAAGAAGCACATTAGCACACATCATACATTGCTGCTGATTTCAGTCAGACCTAACTTCGTTGGGGTTACACTGACAACAACGGCTCAGACAAATTAAGTGTGGACCTCTGGGATGTATCAAAAATGTCTCAATTACAGGTTGCAGAATATACACCAACGAAGCGGCACATAACCCACTTCTCTCTCAGTCTATGTCTTGATTATCTGCTCATTTGATCTGACTGACTCTTGATACCTGCATGCTCTGACGATGTTGAAAGGCATCATTAACCATTCCTTTGAATCATAGAAATATCTTCAGTTTCGGAAAGAAAATGTGCTTACAATTTTAAAACAAGCTAACTGGAGGTGATTTCGATAAAAATGAGACCTAATCTTGAAAAACACAACCAGCATAGTTAAAACGTTCATTGAAGACGTCTCGAAATAAAAAGGTCACGAAAATGAAGAGATCACGAAATAAAGAGGTCACGAAATGAAGAAGTCACGAAAGAAAGAGATCACGAAATGTAGAGATCTCGAAATGAAGAGATCACGAACTGAAGAGATCACGAAATGAAGAGGTCACGAAATGAAGAGATCACTAAATGAAGAGTTCACGAACTGAAGAGGTCACGAAATGACGAGATTACGAAATGAAGAGGTCACGAAATAAAGAGATCACGAAATGAAGAGGTCACAAAATGAAAAGTTAACAAAATGAAAATTGATAGTAACATCATTATGTATTCTAGGGGCGGTGTCGAAAGTCTCATAAATCGTTTTCCAATTACAAAGTCTTATATGCGATAGAAAAATTAGAAAAGAATCCCAGACTCAACGATATTACGGGAAGCAAAGATGCAGTACCAGAAAGTGTGCTCCAAAGGCACATGAACAGTTACGAATGACAGTGTCGTCATCGTCACATCTTGAAAATGTTACAGAAACCAAGATTGATTTGAATGGAGCACAATATGCCACATGCAAGTTTTCTACTGAAGATAATGGAGGCAACGATACACGGGGAGGGACTAAAGACTCACATTTATATCTCAGGCATGCGAAAACATTAAAGTTTGAATCTGTGCTGAAATGAAGAGAGAAGCAGAAGATATGATAAAATAAAGAGACATACTCAAATAACCTTTGAATAAGTCATAGGAATAACCAACCAGAGGATGAGGATTTTACAAATTAGATTTCTTGCATCTTGGAAAAGACCATGGCCATTGGTCGACAGTTATATGGGGGCAAAGAGAGAGCCTAAACCCAAAGTAGGGATATTTAGAAAGAGCAATGACTAAAGCTGCAGATATCTGGAGGCAAACGGAGAGCCAACCCAAAGTAGTGATAGATGCAGAAAGTGCAATGACTAATGATGGCAGTCAGTCATCTGGGGCGGGAGGGAAAGGGGTGGGGGTGGGGTGGAAAGCGAACACAAAGTAGTGATATATGTAGAAAGTGCAATGACTAATGATGGCATTCAGTCATCTGGGGCGGGAGGGAAAGGGGTGGGGGTGGGGTGGAAAGCGAACACAAAGTAGTGATATATGTAGAAAGTGCAATCACTAAAGACCACTACCAAAAACAAACAAAAAACGCTTTCGACCACTTTGACCATTACATCGCATCTTGTAAATATGGCACGAACAGGATATGAAGCATTTACACAACAGGAGTAGTCAAGAAAAAGCAAACTAAACAAATAGATCCAGATATAAAGAGGACTTCAATATGCACGGGTTCTAGCAAGCCTTGCAGAAACTCAAACCCATAAAGGCTGGGCCGGACACGATTTATCAAGAAATGCAACACTACCAGGGAACTAGACGGGGGAGCGTTTTAAAACAGTTCTAGAAACGCTAAAAGATGAATGTCTTCCATGTAGGGAGGTTAACCCCAAGCGTAACAAGTGGATAACTAGATTTGTAGTGAAATGTAAAAGAGCTAAAAATAAAGCGTGGAAAAAAATATTTACAGGCAGGAAAATCAAAAGAAACATATTTTAAATATTTGTACAAGCAGAACATATCTCAGAAAGCGAATAAAACGCCAAAAACAAACTTCGAAAAAAAACTTGCTCAGAGGACCAAGACTCATAGTAAAAGTTTCTTCTCTTATGTTAGAAATAAACAAAGAACGAAAGACAAAGTAGGCCCTCTCATAGACAATACAGGGAAAATAATAAGTGAGAATAGGGAAGCAGCTAATCTACTCAATTAGTACTTTGGCACAGTCTACACAAAAGAGGACTGATCCAAAATCCCAGAGCCTATAGATATTTTTCAAAGAGACATGGATACAGCGGGAATAAGATCAATCTGTATTACGGAGGAAATTGTTTTTAATAAATTGGAGGGGTTGAAAATGGATAAATGTCCAGATCAAGATGGTATTGATCAAAAATTGCTGTATGAAATTAGAGACCAACTAGCAAAACCATTAGCTATATTATGTTCTCAATCACTTGCAAAAGGGATGGTTCCACGGGATTGGAAAGATGCAGGAGTGATTCCCTTATTCAAAAAGGGCAAACAATCAGATCCAGCGAATTATAGACCGGTGAGTTTAACGACCATAGTCTGTAAATTGTTAGAGTCAATAATCAAAGAAAACATTGTAATAAAGTATTCGGACGTTAAGTTAGGTTAGAGGGAAAAGTATCTTCTCAAATTAATCAATTGGGTATGGATAAATGGAAAGATTCCAAAAGCAAGAAGGAACCCGCATATAATGCCAAAATTGAAACATCTTATCTTATCTTCCAATCTCTTTAACATGCGTCCAGGGAAATGTTGTGGACAGTATTATAAACCCGCATCTCTATTTGTTTCTTGAGAAATCCTACACTGTATGAAAGGAACAAGCAGTGTTTAGAATCAGCAACTGCACAGTCGACCAGTTTTTAGGTTAACCCAAAGAATTAAATAATGCCCTATAGAAAAATAAGCGTAGATTGACTATCTTCTTAAACCTAGAACAACTTCACGGTCGTGTCTGGAGAAATGGTCTCCTGATGTAGATGATAACATGGGAATTCACAAGTAACTCTACAACTGGATCAAGTACTTCCTGACTGAGCGAACGATCCAGACGGAGATGAAAGATACTATCTCTTCTAAAGAAGTCTTAGAAGAAGGATTTCTAGTTGATCCATCTTTAAGTTGTACTATTTTCCTGATCTACATAAATGACATATCTGACCAGATCATAGCTCAACGACCTCGGTATGTTACTTAACAATATGGCTGAGCCATGAACATATTAAGAGTGGAACATTAAGGCTAAAATGACATATAAGGAAACTATAAAACTATTGACAAACATGGAAACTAAATATTGAAGATACAACGTATAATATCAACACAAATAGTCACATAATGCATAAGAAAGTTTAAATTTGAGATCAGAACACATACAACTGATAAGAGATGAACACCAGACATGTATTGGAATCACACTTCACCCAAAGCTCGGCCTCAGACATTACATTCCGATTATGAACTATAAAGCAGTGAGGCGTCTACAGCTGCTGAAGAGTACAAGTGAACATTACGAGAATTAGGCAATGATACTTTCAGATACTTCTGTCTTAATAGTATCCGCACTGACATAGAATATAGTATATATATCCGCACTGACATATAATATAGTATATATCCCCGTACTGACATAGAATTTAGTATATATATCCACACTGACATATAATTTAGTATATATATCCGCACTGACATATAATTTAGTATATATATCCGCACTGACATAGAATATAGTATATGTATCCGCACTGACATATAATTTAGTATATATATCCGCACTGACATATAATTTAGTATATATATCCGTACTGACATAGAATTTAGTATATATATCCACACTGACATATAATTTAGTATATATATCCGTACTGACATATAATTTAGTATATATATCCGCACTGACATATAATTTAGTATATATATCCGCACTGACATATAATTTAGTATATATATCCGTACTGACATATAATTTAGTATATATATCCGTACTGACATATAATTTAGTATATATATCCGTACTGACATATAATTTAGTATATATATCCGTACTGACATATAATTTAGTATATATATCCGCACTGACATATAATTTAGTATATATATCCGCACTGACATATAATTTAGTATATATATCCGCACTGACATATAATTTAGTAGCGCGATCCTAGCAACTTGTTAACCATCTCAATTTGGAATCCTTGGGTAGGTTAGAAAACAGCTGGTTACTCTTCATTAGTGGAGTGAGTATGTCAACATCAATAGTGGCTAAAGAGATCCACACAGATGTGGGACCTCTTTAGATCATAGTCACAAGTAGGGGACTGCCTGGGCTAGTGGTTAAGTGACACGGTTCACAACTAGAAGGTGCTGGGTCAAATCCCCATCACAGCACCGGCCGTTACCCCGGGGAAGCAACCCCTTAGAAAATGCAGGAGGAAGCAGACTTTTACATAGAATGCATGCTGAAGTCGGATGCACTGGGCCGACAGGCTCAAAATAAAAACCACTGTGTAAACAAAAATGCAGAATAAAATTTAATTCATCCTAACAAACACCTTCTGGAAAACTGGCAACTGAAATTCAAAAACAAACAAAGGCATCCTCTTCACTATTTTAGTGAAATAAACGTTAGATCTCACCTCCTTGGAAAAATAAGAGTTACAGAGGGAAGTAAAAAGCGATCGTCAGCAAACATTCCTTATAAACCAGATTTACTGATAACATCAATCGATGATACACAGGAACGTTCAGAGTCGATTACTTTCCACTGCCAGCTCAAAGAACTATCGATGTACATCCCGGTGATTGGATATACGTATTTACTGCTGGGTGCACATTTATGTTCACCATCAAAGCAAGTCATGACGTTTCAATGCAATTTCAAGAGAGATCATGTGATGAACTATTTGATGATTGTGGTTATGTCTGCTTCAACTATGAATTTCAAATTATTGCACCGTGTTATACAATATAATTTCAATTAAATGTATACAGACTAGCTAAGAAGGAACCAGAAAAACAAACAGATACACAAATCAACAATCCTACACAACCAGACAACTCATTCGAAAAGCAAACAGAAAAACGTGGCTGAACAGATAGGATATACTTAGTCTTCTTCTTCACCATCGTCTTCTTTTTCGTTCTCAATCTTCTGCTGAAAAGCCCTGAAAAAGAATTTGTAAGTTCCAGGATGTTCATCGAAGAACGGAATGCGATGTGTCATACCTTACAGCTTGAATGCGATACTTGCACCGTTCAGTCCGACACATCCGACTTCAGCAGTCATTTTAGAGTGCCAAGTTTGCCTTCCCTCTTCGATCCCTTCTCCTTAGCCAGTCTGCTCTGTTGCAGCCTGTTACTCAGGATCACCCCGTGGAGGCGTAGAAGGGTCTTGACATCTCTTCTGGTTCGCTGACCGTGTCGCTAGCAATCAATTATATGTCGCTGACCCAGATAGACAAAAACGAAACACAAGGAAAAAGGAACCCACGGATAAAGAAAGGCCAAACTCGAATCACATCATCACTTTACTCACATTTTTCCAGCCAAAAACCAAAATAGATATACTTTTCTTGAACCTGATCATAATCCAACCACAACCCTCTCCACCGTGCCAGCTTTGTACTCACCCATATGAAACCGCCGATTATCATCTCTTTGAGTGCAATTCCAGACGCTCAGCGATGCTAGGAGAATGCTTCTATCTCCAAGCCCAGATCAATGGACAACGGTGTACGGTTCTAAACAACAAACACGTGCGTATGCCATTTACACGGCGTTGGGCCGAAAGGCGACAGTCGGAATTATGCTAGATCCGTAACAATTACAACAAAAACATATATGCACATTTCAGATGTCAGTTGAAGTTTTTGTTTAATGTCCGTGTTTCTTCTCTATACTTAACGATGAGTTCAGGTTACAATGATTTACTCTCATTTGCAATTAATGAAAGAAGGTGATTTTGATGCAAATATTTATCTTCTGTTGGTAAAAGCAGCTTTGACCATATCTTTTCTCATATTGATTTCTGTTTAGCCTTATCCGTCAACCGTTATTATATTTCAATGATCGGACAAACTGTTGCATTTGTTCTAGTATTCGCTTCTTTATTAATATATATAAAGAGAGAGTAGATGTATTGTCAGTTCAGTTCATGTGCCCTCTCCGCATCGACGGTCAGCTGCAATGGAACCCCAGTGTAATCAATGTATTGCAGATATTTGGTGCAATCTGAGAGGCTTTTTCCAGTCATGATGTCATCCACCCACTAAAGGCGTTGTCTGCCTCTTGAACAACTGCCTTCCGCCTTACCCTCCAGTATGGTCTTCAACAAGGAGGTATGTCTTGTTATATGACCAAAATAACGTAACTGTTTTAACCCTGGTTTCGGTCAGTAATTCTCTTTTCACCTTCAAGTTTCCAAAAAAGCTTAACATTTGTTTTCTTCTCTATCCAAGAAATGCGATCTGATCGTCTACATGCCCACATTTGAAGGCTTCAATACTGTTTACATATTTGTTATTCCTTGCCAATGTTTCTGCGCCATAAAGTAGTAACCAGTAAACATAACACCTGACAATTCTCATTTTCAATTTCTTATTGATCTGTTTGGATGTCAGTGTTTGTCGCATGTTGCTGAATACCATCTTGACCATACCTATTCGCTTTCTGATTTCATCTCCACGGCTGCCTTCATTCATTTTATGACCTAGATAAGAGAAACTCTGTACATGTTCAAGTAGTAGATCTTTTATTTGTATCTGCATACATGGTTTCTTGTCACTTTGACCAATTATCATAGTCACTGTTTTCTTTCTGGTTATATCTAATCCAAACTCTTGACTTATTTTGTATATTGTCACAAACTCATGTAATCCTTGCTCACTTTTTGCCATCACAATTGTATCATCACCATATCTTAGATTGTCCATTGCCACTCCTCTAACGTCAAGCCAATTTTCGTATTGTCTTATCTTGCTAATTTTCAGTTGTTAGTTATCTTGGTGTTAATGTCAAGTGCACATACCTACCGGACTGTCCTTATTTATTTGTGTCACCAATTCCTGTAGTTTTTCTTAATATTCGCATATTAAAACTGACTCGTATCATGTCTAGTTACTTTTTGACATCCCATCTTAACATTTCCTATATCCGCTAACTAATGTGTTAATTAACAGAAGAGCAATATTCAGCAGATATATATTTCCTTTCAGGGGCAGGGCAATCAGATGATAATGAACTGTAGTTGTAATGATAAAGCGAAATAAGATTACATGTTTTGGAAGCGATAACAAAAAAGTAAATGATGCAATCAGCAGAGAAATAAAATAAAGGCTGTTAAAACGACAAACATTTTTTGCTGAGAAACGACTAAATCAATTTTGGCGACCCTGTCTGATTGTCCCGGGTGCAACCACCTACACTTGGCCCTTCTTCGCTCGTTTCGCCACTGAACACATGAAGACCGAAGGACGAACTGGCCAAAGAAAACTTGGTGAAGGAAAGTGAAGCAGGAGACTAAGGCGGAAAAAAGTCTCACGGAAATATTCACATAACACGTGCCTGGAGAGCACCCGTTCCTCCATTAGTTACAAAGGGTACCTGAAAGATTCAATGAAGATGCTGGAAAATGGTTGGCAATGGTCTATGCCCCGAAAGAAGCGCCAAACAATCATTGATTGAAAATCGTCTTATCAGCTTCCTGCGACCGTCTTATTATCTTGCTGGTTTTGTCTTATCAGCTTCCTAGCATGGTCTTCCTAGTGTCGTATCAGCTTCCTAGCATGGTCTTCCTAGTGTCTTATCAGCTTCCTAGCATGGTCTTCCTAGTGTCGTATCAGCTTCCTAGCATGGTCTTCCTAGTGTCGTATCAGCTTCCTAGCATGGTCTTCCTAGTGTCGTATCAGCTTCCTAGCATGGTCATCCTAGTGTCGTATCAGCTTCCTAGCATGGTCTTCCTAGTGTCGTATCAGCTTCCTAGCATGGTCTTCCTAGTGTCGTATCAGCTTCCTAGCATGGTCTTCCTAGTGTCGTATCAGCTTCCTAGCATGGTCTTCCTAGTGTCGTATCAGCTTCCTAGCATGGTCTTCCTAGTATCGTGTCAGCTTCCTAGCATGGTCTTCCTAGTGTCGTATCAGCTTCCTAGCATGGTTTTCCCAGTGTCGTATCAGCTTCCTACCTTGGTCTTATTAGTGTCTTATCAGCTTCCTAGCATCGTCTTATTAGTGTCTTATCAGCTTCCTAGCATCATCTTATAAGTGTCTTATCAGCTTCCTAGAATAGTCGTATTAATGTCTTATCAGCTTCCTAGCATCGTCTTATAAGTGTCTTATCAGCTTCCTAGCATGGTCTTCCTAGTGTCGTATCAGCTTCCTAGCATGGTCTTCCTAGTGTCTTATCAGCTTCCTAGCATGGTCTTCCTAGTGTCGTATCAGCTTCCTAGCATGGTCTTCCTCGTGTCGTATCAGCTTCCTAGCATGGTCTTCCTAGTGTCGTATCAGCTTCCTAGCATGGTCATCCTAGTGTCGTATCAGCTTCCTAGCATGGTCTTCCTAGTGTCGTATCAGCTTCCTAGCATGGTCTTCCTAGTGTCGTATCAGCTTCCTAGCATGGTCTTCCTAGTGTCGTATCAGCTCCTAGCATGGTCTTCCTAGTGTCGTATCAGCTTCCTAGCATGGTCTTCCCAGTGTCGTATCAGCTTCCTACCTTGGTCTTATTAGTGTCTTATCAGCTTCCTAGCATCGTCTTATTAGTGTCTTATCAGCTTCCTAGCATAATCTTATAAGTGTCTTATCAGCTTCCTAGAATAGTCGTATTAATGTCTTATCAGCTTCCTAGCATAGTCGTATTAGTGTCTTATCAGCTTCCTAGCATAGTCGTATTAGTGTCTTATCAGCTTCCTAGCATGGTCTTATTAGTGTCTTATCAGCTTCCTAGCATCGTCTTATTAGTGTCTTATCAGCTTCCTAGCATCGTCTTATAAGTGTTCATATCAGATTCCTAGCATGGTCTTATTAGTGTCTTATCAGTTCCTAGCATGGTCTTATAAGTGTCTTATCAGCTTCCTAGCATCGTATTATTAGTGTCTTAAACATTCCTAGCATGGTCTTATTAGTGTCTTATCAGCTACCTAGCATCGTCTTATAAGTGTCTTAGCAGCTTCCTAGCATCGTATTATTAGTGTCTTAAACATTCCTAGCATGGTCTTATTAGTGTCTTATCAGCTTCCTAGCATCGTCTAATAAGTGTCTTATCAGCTTCCTAGCATCGTATTATTAGTGTCTTAAACATTCCTAGCATGATCTTATTAGTGTCTTATCAGCTTCCTAGCATGGTCTTATTAGTGTCTTATCAGCTTCATAGCATGTCTTATTTGTGTCTTATCAGCTTCCTAGCATCGTCTTATTAGTGTCTTATTAGCTTCCTAGCAACATCTTGTAAGTGTCTTATCAGCTTCCTAGAATAGTCGTATTAATGTCTTATCAGCTTCCTAGCATCGTCTTATAAGTGTCTTATCAGCTTCCTAGCATAGTCGTATTAGTGTCTTATCAGCTTCCTAGCATGGTCTTATTAGTGTCTTATCAGCTTCCTAGCATCGTCTTATTAGTATCTTATCAGCTTCCTAGCATCGTCTTAAACGTGTTCATATCAGCTTCCTAGCATGGTCTTTTTAGTGTCTTATCAGCTTCCTAGCATGGTCTCATAAGTGTCTTATCAGCTTCCTAGCATCGTATTATTAGTGTCTTAAACATTCCTAGCATGGTCTTATTAGTGTCTTATCAGCTTCCTAGCATCGTCTTATAAGTGTTTTATCAGCTTCCTAGCATCGTATTATTAGTGTCTGAAACATTCCTAGCATGGTCTTATTAGTGTCTTATCAGCTTCCTAGCATCGTATTATTAGTGTCTTAAACATTCCTAGCATGGTCTTATTAGTGTCTTATCAGCTTCCTAGCATCGTCTTTTAAGTGTCTTATCAGCTTCCTAGCATCGTATTATTAGTGTCTTAAACATTCCTAGCATGGTCTTATTAGTGTCTTATCAGCTTCCTAGCATCGTCTTATAAGTGTCTTAGCAGCTTCCTAGCATCGTATTATTAGTGTCTTAAACATTCCTAGCATGGTCTTATTAGTGTCTTATCAGCTTCCTAGCATCGTATTATTAGTGTCTTAAACATTCCTAGCATGGTCTTATTAGTGTCTTATCAGCTTCCTAGCATCGTCTAATAAGTGTCTTATCAGCTTCCTAGCATCGTATTATTAGTGTCTTAAACATTCCTAGCATGATCTTATTAGTGTCTTATCAGCTTCCTAGCATGGTCTTATTAGTGTCTTATCAGCTTCATAGCATGTCTTATTTGTGTCTTATCAGCTTCCTAGCATCGTCTTATTAGTGTCTTATCAGCTTCCTAGCAACATCTTGTAAGTGTCTTATCAGCTTCCTAGAATAGTCGTATTAATGTCTTATCAGCTTCCTAGCATCGTCTTATAAGTGTCTTATCAGCTTCCTAGCATAGTCGTATTAGTGTCTTATCAGCTTCCTAGCATGGTCTTATTAGTGTCTTATCAGCTTCCTAGCATCGTCTTATTAGTATCTTATCAGCTTCCTAGCATCGTCTTAAACGTGTTCATATCAGCTTCCTAGCATGGTCTTTTTAGTGTCTTATCAGCTTCCTAGCATGGTCTTATAAGTGTCTTATCAGCTTCCTAGCATCGTATTATTAGTGTCTTAAACATTCCTAGCATGGTCTTATTAGTGTCTTATCAGCTTCCTAGCATCGTCTTATAAGTGTTTTATCAGCTTCCTAGCATCGTATTATTAGTGTCTGAAACATTCCTAGCATGGTCTTATTAGTGTCTTATCAGCTTCCTAGCATCGTATTATTAGTGTCTTAAACATTCCTAGCATGGTCTTATTAGTGTCTTATCAGCTTCCTAGCATCGTCTTTTAAGTGTCTTATCAGCTTCCTAGCATCGTATTATTAGTGTCTTAAACATTCCTAGCATGGTCTTATTAGTGTCTTATCAGCTTCCTAGCATCGTATTATTAGTGTCTTAAACATTCCTAGCATGGTCTTATTAGTGTCTAATCAGCTTCCTAGCATCGTCTTATAAGTGTCTTATCAGCTTCCTAGCATCGTATTATTAGTGTCTTAAACATTCCTATCATGGTCTCATTAGTGTCTTATCAGTTTCCTAGCATGGTCTTATTAGTGTCTTATCAGCTTCATAGCATGTCTTATTTGTGTCTTATCAGTTTCGTAACAACGTCTTATTAACGTCTTATCACCCCCCTAACACCGCCTTATCACCTCCCTAACACCGCCTTATCACCTCCCTAACATCGGCTTATCACATCCATAACATTGCCTTATCACCTCCCTAACATCGCCTTATCACCTCCCTAATATCGCCATTTCACTTCCCTGACATTACCTGATCACCTTCCTAACATCGCATTATCACCTTCCTAACACCACCTTATCACCTCCATGACAATTCCATATCACGTCCCTAACATTTCCTTATCATCTCCATAACATCGCATTATCGCCTCCCTAACATCACATTATCACCTCCCTAACATTACCATATCACCTCCCTAACATTACCTTATCACCTCCCTAAATTTACCTTATCACCTTCCTAAAATCGCCTTATCACCTCTCTAACATCGCCTTATCACCTCTCTAACATCGCCTTATCACCTCCCTAACACCACCTTATCACCTCCCTAACATTACCTTATCACCTCCCTAACATTACCTTATCACCTTGCTAACATTACCTTATCACCTCCCTAACATTACCTTATCACCTTGCTAACATTACCTTATCACCTCCCTAACATTACCTTATCACCTTGCTAACATTACCTTATCACCTCCCTAACATTACCTTATCACCTTGCTAACATTACCTTATCACCTTCCTAAAAACGCCCTATCAGTTCGTATGACCTCACTTCCTCCCTTGACAAGTTTGCTGCAGCATTACCATAACGCCACAACTGTATATAGCCTTAAAACACGAACTACAAGTATGCTGGAAATCAATTATTCTTAACACATTATTGCATATGTCTGCCCCACTCAAACCCACACAGTCACCCATTACAAGATGCACTAGATGGTGCGGTAGGTATATTCTGCATCGACCTCACCCCTCCACCTCCACTCGACAAGGACAACGGGAATCACAAGGGTCAGGATTATTCTCTGTGCCTGTCTGTCCTACTGTCTGTCTCAGTGGCGATCTGTCTGTCTACTTGTCTATAGATCTGTCCAGCTATCAACCTATCTGTGGAGTCTTATGTTTGTAAGTCGGTCTAACTTCCTGATTTATAACTTATCTACGGACCTGCCTACCTAAATGTCTAGCATTATGTCTGCATATATACCTATCTTACCTACTAAACTAACCTACATTACCTACCCACCTGCCTACCTAGATGTCAAGCATCATGTCTGTATACCTACCTACGTTACCTACTATACCAACCGACATTACCTACCTACCTGCCTACCTACCTTGCATATCTACATGTGTCTTCTTTCATACCGTATCTACCATACCAACCTACATTTCTTATCCGCCTACCTATCAGCATTAGATACATACAGACCTGCCGTAATATCTTACCTACCTTACCTACTTACATTACCTAGCCACCTACCTGCCTTACATATCTACCGTCATATCTTACCTATATTACGTCCACATTACATACCTGCTTACCTACACACATTGCACACCTACACAACTGCCGTCCTATTTTACATACCTCACTTACATTACCTAACCACCTACATATCTACTTACATGAATACCGTTCGATCGTACCTACGTTACTTGCATGCATTACCTGGGGACGGCGTGGGTTAGTGGTTAAGTGACACGGCTCACAGCCAGAAGGTGCTGAGTTCGATCTCCATCACAGCACCGCCCATTACCCCGAGGAAGTAAACCCTTAGAAAATGCAGGGGAAAGCAGACCCTTACATAACATGCATGCTGAAGTCGGATGCACTGAGCTGACAGCCGCAAAATAAAAACCACAGTGCAACGCACATCGCCTTGAGGATTAGAGAAAAAAAGGCAAACGAAAAAAAAAAAATACATTACCTGTGTTACCTACCCACCTACCTGTCTACCTCAACTACGTACCTTACCTACCTACCTATTTACCACAATATGTGATATGGAGACTTGGTAAAAACAATCAACCCTGTGGTACCCAGTGGCGGTAGGGGGCGGGTGGAGAGGTCGCTGTGGTCGTGAGGTAAAGCACTTGCCTTGGGGGTCGTGAGGTTGTGAGGTAAAGCACTTGTCTTGGGGGTCGTGAGGTTGTGAGGTAAAGCACTCGCCTTGGGCGTCGTGAGGTTGTGAGGTAAAGCACTTGTCTTGGGGGTCGCTGTGGTTGTGAGGTAAAGCACTCGCCTTTCAAAACGATGAACGGAGACGGACTGGGTTCGAGCCACGCAGTTTCAAACCACCCCTGGCCTCAAAGAGATGGGACCAGAGTGTCTGCATCCTGAATTATTGCTAGTCTTCTTGACTTTTGTCTTGTCACTGGTGCAAGGTATCTCGGGACCAGAAAGTGAGGATGATGACCAGCGCAAACTATTTCGCTCTATAACCCAAATACAGCGGAGGTTGCATCATCAAGACAAAAAACATCTGACGATGTCGCCATCTTCGCTTGCGATGGGCAACTAACTAACATATATACCTTAACTACGTACCTTGCCTACCTTACCTACCTGTTTGCATACCATAATTAACTAACAACATTACCATTACCACTTACATCGCTTGCTTGTTCGCAGTCGTCGATAGTGATGGTTCGGGTGGCATATACGTCTTGTCCCAGCAGATTTGTTTTCTTGAGACTTATTGTGAGACCGAAATCTGTGAGCGCCTGGGAGAAGCGATCTATGCAGCTCTGGAGTTACTGCTGACTGTGAGCGACAATAACTCCTGACAGTCACTTCCCTGATCTTGGTTTCACTTTCCTGGGGCACCCCTTATCAGTGATAAGCTCTCCCTAGGCCCCGAAATAGGCAATTACATTGCCAAAAATGCTGCCATATTTTCTTGTCTCACAACGCGTGTCTGGGAAAACCCCGAATTTACAGCCAAGGCCAAGGCCTTGGTCTACAATCCCTATGTCGTCCATACGCTCCTATATAGTAGTGAAACATAGACAGCTTATGCCAAACAGGAGTGAAGGCTCAACACCTTATACCAACAGCGTCTGAGACCCATCCTTGAAATGTCATGAAGAGACTTAGTGACAAAAGCAGAGATGCATTATTGCACTGGCCATCTACGTAAGTACAACCTCGTTCGACAACGGAGACTGCGGTGGCTTGGTAATGTTCGTCGCATGGAAGCCGGTCGCATCCCCACATATATTTTGTATGTACCGATGACATGTTGTAAAAGAACAACTAGCCGACTCCAGATACGGTTCAAAAACACATGTAAGCGAGACATGAAGGCACTGGATATGTATATCAGATCTTAGAAAAACACAATTGCAGACCAATCCAAATCGAGATGGAACCTCCAATGGAACCTCAGACTTTGCGAACAAAAGAGGCTCTGTCAACACAGAGAAGTAGGGAGACAACATCCTCATCATGTAGCATGTCCTTTGTAGAACGTGGATCCCATCACAGTCTGTCTGAAAAAAACTCGTTCCCTTGCCAAAACACCAGCCTCCGCCACAGTCATACTCAGGCATTCCTGGATATCTTAGTGCCATCGTTTTTTGGTCTACCCCTTCCTCTTTTGCCTGGCACCATACCTTTCATCACCGTTCTCTCAAGACCGTTGTGTCTCTTGATGTGACCAAAGTATTTGCATTTTCTAGCCAAAATGGAATTGCTAAACCAGTTCTCCTCTATGCTCAACTCTTGCCGAATGTCTACATTTGTTTTTTTTTGGTTCTCTGTCCAGGGTATTCTGAGGATCTTTCTGTAACATTTTGACTCGAAGAATTCGATTCTTTGTCTAGATGTTTTGGTAATCGTCCATGATTCACAGCCATAAGCTGCCACAGGAAAAACACAGGCTCTCAAGACTTTTCCTTTTATCGTTTTGTTGGTGCCCTGCCATAATTTCTTCAGGCTGTTCAGTCTCTGCATTGTCATAGCTTTGTCTTCTTCTGATTTCTTTCGAGCAGTCGCCATTTTTGTCAATTCTTGAGCCCAGATATTCAAAATGTGAGACCTGATCTATTTCCTCACCACCACCTGGGAATTTATGCTGAAATTGTGTTTTGTCGGTGGTCATTATCTTTGTTTTATTTTTGTTTATGAACAGATTTTGATCTTTATTATGTCCATTAACGGCTGAAAGTAGCTGCTCTAGCCCTTCTGCATTTCTTGATAGTATCACTGTGTCATCTGCGTATCGTAACTCTGGAATCTCTAAACCCCCCACACTCTTCCCCCAAAATCGTAAATGGGTCGAAACTTTCAATGTTCTCATCTTCTCGAACATTTCTCATCATACATTCCGCATATATGTTGTACAGATAAGGTGAGAGGATACATCCCTGCAGGACTCCCTTTGGTACTGCAAACCAATCTGATGTTTAGCAAATACTCGGACAGCGGCTTGTTGATCTTGCTATAATGTTTCAATGAGATGGACTATATTCAAAAGAAATCCCATTTCCTTCATGATTCTCCACAGATTGTGATGTTTTACTGTGTCGAAGGCCTTAGTGTAATCAATGAAACATGTGTACAGATCTACATTAAACTCTTTGCATTTTTCATAGATATTCCTTAAATTGAATATGTGGTCCCAGGTCCCTCTGTCTTTCCTAAAATCGGCCTGGACTACGTGAATTTCAGATTCAAGCGTTTTCTCTATCCTTCTTAATAGGATTCGCAAGAGTATCTTGCTAGCGTGGCTGATCAGCGGGATAGTTTGGTAGTTCGTGCACAGCTTCAGGTTGCCTTTTTTGGGGGGAGGGGAATATAAATTGATTTCTTCCATGCTTCTGGCCACTCTGCACGGTGACATATCTGTTTACACAGCTTGTGATAGACTCGAACACATGCTTCACCTCCTGCTTGTATTAGCTCTGCTGGGATATCATCGCATCCTGGGGACTTTCCCCTTTTCAGGCTTTTAATTGCAGAGCGTACTTTCTCCAATGTTGGTTCAGGTTTTTTCTCATCCTTTGGTAGGATTGTAACTGAGCGCTTACTTTCCATTTGTTTTAATTGTTGCCTTTCTGCAATGAATTTATGTGTTTCCTCTGTTATATAGCTCTGTGTCTGGTGAGACATCATTGGGAATCATTTCTTTCGCTGTCGAGATCAAAATATCCCTTCGGTACGATGTGAACTGCTCAGATGTCATCTCTTCCTGTACCGCAAGCAACCCCTCAAATTTGTTTTTATTTATGTTTTATTCAGTAGGTATTGCTGATACATCGAATCGTATTGGCTGGCAACCTTTGTTGATCCTACGTAATCTTGTTTGGAAAACTGCAAACAGTAATTCATGTTCCGTATCGCAGTCTGCTCCTGGCAGCGTTTTTGTCGCCAGCACATTTGATCTCCATCTTTGTTGCACTAGGATGTAATCTATTTGGTTTCTGCTGTTGCCATCAGGGAAGGTCCACGTGTATAGTCTACGTGGATGTTGTTTGAATTAGGTGTTGGCAATGGAGAGGTTGTTTTTCGTTTATAATTCAAACAATTTGTCTCCTCGCTCATTTCTGTGTCCCAAACCGAAAGGTCCTCGAACACTTCTCTCCTTTTCGGCAATTTCCTCTCCGACTTTCGCATTGAAATCGCCAATGATGATCAAGATATCTCTTTTTTCAACTTTAACCATCGTTTCTTGCAAGGTGTTATAGAAAACTATTTCGGAATCGTCAGCTGCTGATGTTGGTCATACACTTGAAATTTTGTTAAATTTCTAGTCTTTTTCTTTAGTCTGATTACAATTATTCAGTCGCTGACTGGATTGTAACCGAGTAGTGAAGGTGCTGTCGTCTTTGACAGAATAAAGCCGACCCCGCTTTTTCCACCCTTGTCCATCCCTGAGTATATAAATGTTTATCCTGAGGAGCTGGTACAGTGCCATTGAACGGCCCAATTGTGCTCAGAGACTCCAAGAATCTCTTTCTTGGTTCTCTTCATTTCTCTTTTGATCATGAATAACTTGCCCTGGTATACTCCTGACGTTCCAGGTGCCTATTCTTAGATTTGTTTTTAGTCCCATTTCAGAGTTGTCCACTGTAGTGCAGTCAGGCTTTAGGCCGTCATCTCTATTACTTGTACTGACTCTGAAATCGGCCTCTTCCCCAGTTGGAGTCGATGATCTGCCTGGCCTGAGGGCCTCACCGTCAGATCTTTGAGTTTCGTTTCTCTCGACTGTCATAAGTTTCTTGGCATTTTACATCCAGTAGTTTGCCATTGCTTTCTGATCGTTGTTCTGGCCGCTTACCAACTATGGTCTCTGGTGCGCCCTTAGCCAGATACCTGGGGTTTCCAGCTTCCGCGTTCAGAGTCGTTGTCGCACAGGTCGATATTCCGCCTCTTCCACCAACAGCTGTGTGTACAACGCTGAAAGTAAATGGGAAACCACAAAACTCAGTAGAGAGTTGCCACTCCAAAGTCGCATGAACCTGTAATCAGACATAATTATTTACCTACATAGAGGGAGCCGCGTAGCGGTGTGGCTATCGCGTTGGCTTCGCATCTGAGTGGTCCTGGGTTCATTTCGCAGATGAGGCTGAAATGGGTTTTTTCAGACCGCAATTGCTCAGTATAGGTTCAGCCCGGGAAGTAAAGGCGGCCGGTGTGATGCTAACCACATCATCTACTAAGTGCCGTGGGTTACAAAACAAAATGGGCCTAACACCATATTTCCTATGTGCCGCATAAGATGGCATTGGATCTTTACTTAACTTTACTTACTTACCTACCTTACCTGACTACTTACCTACCTTACCTGACTACTTACCTACCTTACCTGACTACTTACCTACCTTACCTGACTACTTACCTACCTTACCTGACTACTTACCTACCTTACCTGACTACTTACCTACCTTACCTGAATATTTACCTGACTACCTACCTACCTTACCTACCTTACCTGACTACTTACCTACCTTACCTGACTACTTACCTACCTTACCTGACTACTTACCTACCTACCTACTTGCCTAGCTATTTATCTACAAATATATCTTACCTACCTACCTTACTTACCTACCTAAATACGTACCTTAAGGACCTACCTATATACCTGACCTAATTATCGTACAGCATACCTTACCTACCTACCATGCATACCTTAACAAAATGCCTACCTTGCCTACATACGTATATGCATTACCTAACTACCTACTCTGCGTACATACATTACACAACTACCTACCTTACCTATACCCTTTATCTAACTAGCTACCTACATACATACCTTACCTAAGTATCTACATTACCTACATATCTTATCTAGCTAATTACCTAAATTGCATACGTTACCAAACTACATATGTTATATACATACCTTACCTGTCTGCCTATAATATCTACATATCTTGCATTTCTACCTCTTGCATAATTTAATTCATTACCTACCTACATACCTTATCTAGCTACCTGCTTACATACCTTACAGCAATTCATACTTGTATACCTTACATATTGCCTACTTACATACAGTATATAACTACATTCTTGTTACCTTACCTAACTACCTGCACACATTATGAAGCTATATACTTACATACCTTACATAACTAACAACATACCTTACCTAACTACTTAACTACATACCTTTTCTAACGACTTACTTACAAACCGTACCTAACTATCTAATTACATACCTTACCTAGCCACATACCTGCCCACCTTACCTACATACCAAAATATTTACCTTCATACCGTACCTAAATACCAGCCATACCTATCTGCCAACCATACTACCTTGCTACTTAAGTTCATACCTACATAACTTTCCTAACTATCTAACTACCAACATACCTTACCTAACCACCTGCATAACTTACCTTACCTACATATCTGAACTAACAATCTACCTACAAACATTACCTTACTACTTACATTTCCTACATAACTTACCTAACAACCCACTTACAAATATTACCTAATTACCTACCTTACCTACATATCTTACCTAAATAACCACCTACAAACATTACCTTACTACCTACCTTACCTACATATCTTACTTAACAACCCACCTACAAACATTACCTAACTACCAACGTTACCTACATATCTTACTTAACAACTCACCTACAAACATTAACTAACTACCAACTTTACCTACATATCTTACCTAACAACCTACCTACAAACATTACGTAAGTACCTACCTTACCTACATATCTTTCCTAACAACCCACCTACAAACATTACCTAACTAATCTTCCTTAGCTACCTACCTAAATACGGGGCATATTCAAATGAAACGGGACCAAACTGCAATAAGTGAACATACGTACGATGCTCATTATGACGTCACAGCACATACCAGCTGTCAAGTTTGTAGAATCGTTTTATAATCCGACTCATAGTTTCCTCAGCAGACCGTTTAAAACATCGCGGGTGTGATACGGAATTCATGCACAGTTGATCAGCGAGCGGTGATTCGGTTTCTAACAGCTGAAGGATGTCGACCAGTTGACATTCATCGCAGAGTGCAGGCAGTGTATGATGACAAAAGTGGGGCGAACGTAAGCTCCGGCGACGGTCCACCCGAATTGCTGCATCAATTTTGGCAATGACATCTTCTGACGTAACAATATTCGTCTGACCTTTCTTCGAAAGATCTTTCGTTATCTCACGACCATCTTGAAGCATCTTTGTCCAGTTCTTCACTGTTGTCTTCGAAAAACTAGTGTCACCATACACTGCCTGCATTATGCTATGAAGGTCAACTGTTCGACATCCTTCAGCTGTTAGAAACCGAATCACCGCTCACTGATCAACTCTGGGCGGATTCCGTATTACACCCGCCATGTTTTCAACTGTCTGCTGAGGACTATAAGTCGGAAGATAATGAAATGTTGCAAACTTGACGATTGGTATGTGATGTTTACATCAGATCTGACGTTATCATGCGTATCGTACGTATATTTACTTTGTGCGGTCCGGTTTCTTTTTGAACACGACTCTAACATACCTACATACATTATCGACCTACCTACCTTTCCTCCATGTATATCAATCCAGCGCTTGTCTGTCCATGTTCCTTGTCTATCTTTTATCAACATTCACCTTATCATTAAACAACGATGACCAGCACTTGCTTAGCGTCCTCACAGGAAGCCCGTATCAAACCATGATTACATAATAATGTCACCTGTCTTATTCCAAGCCTTGAAAATTTACTAACCTGATCAGTGGACGTGTTCTTTCCTCCTCAGTTGCATGTGGGCACACTGCTATTACTGGAATGAAAAAATCAGTCCACCGATGTTGTTGAACGATTACTGCTATTCCTGGCTATCTCGCCCTCGACATATGCAACAACAGCACTGTTAGACTGCTACTTTCAGTAGATCAAACCTATTAAACGTTTAGATTGGAATAAAGTAATGAACCGAGCCACACTTTCAGAGCCTTCTTTGATGTAGCCACTGTTTGATCTCAGCCGTAATAAACTGTCGTGAGGACATCGTGTTTCATCGGTTCTCAAACTGTGGATTACGCATGCCCTGGTGAAGAGCAGATGGTACAGGAGAGGAGTGAAAATACTCCAAAAATATGTTTACGAAAGTAATTTCCTTGGTGTGTATATTGATGGACACTAGATGTATATAAGAGATTTCAAACCACCCAAAATGCTGTTTCTGCACAAGTTTGATCATGAAAAAGCCGTTTGATCAGAATCTTGATTACCTAATGTTGTTATGGGAATAAGTAAACCGTGGGGTGGTTACGGGAGAGTTACTTTGCTGACCTATAAGTAAGTGTTGGATTTCAAAGAGATTTATGAACATAAACACGGGAATCTGGATAGCTTTGGTGACACTTGGACGTGAACAAAAGTTGTGATGGCCCAATTGCAAATGCAGATAGCTTTGATTTATCAAGGGCGCAGAAAGATAACTTAGGTTAACCAAGGGAGTATAAACATAACTTTGATGGAACAAGGACGCAAGAAGAAAACTTTGATGAACCATGGGTGCATGAAGATAGCGTTGATGGACCAAGAGCGCAGGAAGATAGCTTTGATGGACCCAGAGCAAAGGGAGATAGCTTTGATAGTCTAAGGGTGCAGGCAGATAAGCCGTATGGACTAAGGGCACAGGAAGATAACTTTGGTGAACCAAGGGCGCAGGAAGATATCTTTGATGGACCAATGACACAGAAAGATAACTTTGATGGATCAAGGGCGCAGGAAGATATCTTTGATGGACCAAGGGTGAGGAAGAAAACTGATGGACTAGGGACGCAGGAAGATAACTTAGGTGGAACAATGGCGCAGTAAAATAGCTTTGATGGCCCAAGGGCGCATCAAGAATGCGTTGATGACTTAAGCTGCAGGGAGATAGCTTTTATCTGCCCAAGGACGCAGATAGACAGCTTGAATAACCTATAGTTACATGAATACACGTAGTTTTTTTGACCGAAGTGTCCGACAGTGATGTCTTCGATAAACTCCATAGAACAAAGAACTTTTGAGAACAAGCTAGAAATGTCACATACATTATGAGCACACCATATTTAACACATAAACTGCTTCTGGACAGCCTTAATGTTCCAGGAGGAGATTGTGTACAAGCTTATGGAATCAAAGACCACATCTGAGTATGCCCTATGGTTAACAACCGTTGAAGGACAAATTTGGTAGATTAGGTTGAAGGTACATCATTTAATGAGCTGACAGCATCCAATGACTCATAGCTTACTGTTTGCGTCAGGGTCAGTGTTTAATAACTGTTTGCGTCATGGTCATTATCTAATAACTTTTTGCGTCACGGCCAGTGTTTAATAACTGAACAAGAATCCATTCCGCCCCAAGCTAGTGGTTCTGAAACTGACAGCAACGCCGCAAGCTGAAATGCGCAGATATCGCAACCTCGCTGCAAACTACGTTACGACGTAACAAATGTTTTGTTCAGAATGAATGAGGAAGAAGAATAACTCATTGACAAAAATAACTGGTAAAATAAGGTTGTCACATTGGGGTTGGAGACTAGGCTAGGTTGTCACATTGGGGTTGGAGACTAGGCTAGGTTGTCACATTGGGGTTGGAGACTAGGCTAGGTTGTCACATTGGGGTTGGAGACTAGGCTAGGTTGTCACATTGGGGTTGGAGACTAGGCTAGGTTGTCACATTGGGGTTGGAGACTAGGCTAGGTTGTCACATTGGGGTTGGAGACTAGGCTAGGTTGTCACATTGGGGTTGGAGACTAGGCTAGGTTGTCACATTGGGGTTGGAGACTAGGCTAGGTTGTCACATTGGGGTTGGAGACTAGGCTAGGTTGTCACATTGGGGTTGGAGACTAGGCTAGGTTGTCACATTGGGGTTGGAGACTAGGCTAGGTTGTCACATTGGGGTTGGAGAATAGGCTAGGTTGTCACATTGGGGTTGGAGACTAGGCTAGGTTGTCACATTGGGGTTGGAGACTAGGCTAGGTTGTCACATTGGGGTTGGAGACTAGGCTAGGTTGTCACATTGGGGTTGGAGACTAGGCTAGGTTGTCACATTGGGGTTGGAGACTAGGCTAGGTTGTCACATTGGGGTTGGAGACTAGGCTAGGTTGTCACATTGGGGTTGGAGACTAGGCTAGGTTGTCACATTGGGGTTGGAGACTAGGCTAGGTTGTCACATTGGGGTTGGAGAATAGGCTAGGTTGTCACATTGGGGTTGGAGACTAGGCAAGGTTGTCACATTGGGGTTGGAGACTAGGCTAGGTTGTCACATTGGGGTTGGAGACTAGGCTAGGTTGTCACATTGGGGTTGGAAAAAAAGCCAGATTGTCACATGGCCGTTGGAGAATAAGCCAGATTGTCACATTGGGTTTGGAGAAGAAGCGAGATTGTCACATTGGGGTTGAATAATATGCGAGATTGTGACATTGGGGTTGAAGAATATGCGAGATTGTCACATTGTGGTTGGATAATAGGCTAGATTGTCACATTGGGGTTGGAGACTAGGCTAGATTGTCACATTGGGGTTGGAGACTAGGCTAGATTGTCACATGGGCGATGGAGAATAAGATAGATTGTCACATTGGGGTTGGAGAATAGGCTAGATTGTCACATTTGGGTTGGAGAATAGGCTAAATTTTCCCATTGGGGTTGAAGAATAGGTTAGATTGTCACACTGGGGTTGGAGAATAGGCTAGATTGTCACATTGGGGTTGGAGAATAAGCTAGATTGTCACATATGGGTTGGAGAATAGGCTAGATTGTCACATTGGGGTTGGAGAATAGGCTAGATTGTCACATTGGGGTTGGAGAATAGGCTAGATTGTCACATTGGGGTTGGAGAATAAGCTAGATTATCATAATGGGGTTGAAGAATAGGCTAGATTGTCACATTAGGGTTGGAGAATAAGCTAGATTGTCACATTGGGTTGGAGAATAAGCTAGATTGTCACATTGGGGTTGGAGAATTGGCTAGATTGTCACATGGGCGATGGAGAATAAGCTAGATTGTCACATTGGGGTTGGAGAATAAGCTAGATTGTCACATTGCGATTGGAGAAAAACCAGATTGTCACAGTGGGGGTGGAGAATAAGCTAGATTGTCACATTGGGGTTGGAGAAACAACTAGATTGTCACAGTGGTGGTGGAGAATAAGCTAGATTGTCACATTGGGGTTGGAGAATAACGTTCCTTGTCACGTGGGCTTTGGAGAAAGAGATACATAGTCTATCTGACTGTCTGTCTGTCTTCATGTGTGTCTCTCTGTCGGTCTGTCTGTATGTCTGTCTATCTACCGTCTATCTAGCTATCTATCTATCTATCTATCTATCTATCTATATATCTATCTATCTGTCTGTCTGTCTGTCTGTCTGTCTGTCTGTCTGTCTGTCTGTCTGTCTATCTTCCAATCTACCTATTTGTTTATCTATCTATCTATCTATCTATCTATCTATCTATCTATCTATCTATCTATCTATCTATCTATCTATCTATCTATCTATATATCTATCTATCTATCTATCTATCTATCTATCTATCTATCTATCTATCTATCTATCTATCTATATATATATCTATCTTTCTATTTATCTATCTATCTATCTATCTATCTGTCTATCTATCTATATATCAATCTGTCTCTGTCTGTCTTTCTGTCTGTCTATCTATCTATCTATCTATCTATCTATCTATCTATCTATCTATCTATCTATCTATCTATCTATCTATCTATCTATCTATCTATCTATCTATATATCTATCTATCTATCTATCTATCTATCTATCTATCTATCTATCTATCTATCTGTCTATCTATATATATATATATATATATATATATATATATATATAAATATCTATATAGCTACCTATCTATCTATCTGTTTATCTATCTATCATCTTTCTGCGTCAAATGCGGGCACATTAGTAAAAACAAATGATCTCCAGGCGGAATGGCGGAAAGATCCTCAGAATACCCTGGAAAGAGAAAAAAAAAACAAATGCAGACATTCGGCAAGAGTTGAGCATAGAGGAGAACTGGTTTATCAATTCCAGTTTGGATAGAAAATGCAAATACTTTGGTCACATCAAGAGACACAACGATCTTGAGAGAACGGTGATGGAAGGTATGGTTCCAGGTAAAAGAGGAAGGGGTAGACCAAGAAGATGATGGCACCAAGATATCCAGGAATGCCTGAGTATGACTGGCGGATGCTGGAGTTTTGGCAAGAAAACGAGTGTCTTTCAGACAGACTGTGATGGGAGCGACGTTCTACAAAGGACATGCTACATGATGATGATGACGGTGCTAAGGCCCATAGCTGAGCCCTCTCGGATGATTGTTCTTCTGAGTTATGAGAGTATCTTTACCTTCATGCCATATTGTCTAACCGATATAGCCTTCTGTCCCAACTAGGGGCGCTGATAACGTCACCGGACAAGGTTTGGTTTAACATGCATCAAAATTTATCTTGGCGGGCCATCATCATCGTCATAATCATCATCATCATCATTGTCATCATCATCGTCATCATCATCGTCATCATCGTCATAATCATCATCATCGTCATCACCACCATCATCATCAATGCCCGTCGCTCCTTAAGTGGCATACGCCATTGACATCTCTCATCCGGCGAGTTCGGTCTTGAGCTGTCCTTTCTGCGTTTCTCCAATTGAGGTCCAGGGACCGAAGTTTATTTTCAGTCTCTGATCCCGGTACCTGTTGAACCACTTCTCTTCCTCTTCCCCTGTGAATTCCATGTCAAGGCCTATCTAATCACGTTTGAAGGTAGTTTCCGTAGCGAATTTCGCTGTGGTCGAGAGGTAAGGCACTAGTCTCTCAAAGCGATAAACGGAAGCGGTAGACGATCGAGTTCCGCAGGTTTCAAGCGACCCCTGGTCTCATAGGAAGCGACGCCAGAGTGAATTATCTGCAGTTGTCTAGACTTGGTCAAAAACAGATCAGGTCCAAGCAGTGAGGTAGATGACCATCGCAGTAACCTCCTTACTGTAATCCAAATACAGAGTAAGATACGTCATCTAGACACAACCATCTGACGATGTCGCCATCAACGCTGGCTATTGATACCTAGCAACAGGGCTCTATACAACCCCGCGTATTTTTTTTGTATCTACTGCGCCGCTAATTGTTTTGGTTCCACCGTTCCGCCTTATTAGACCACAACGTTCGGGTAGACTGACAACATGGTTCAACTTGACAAGCTGTTCAGTTCAATTTGTCGACCCGAAAAAGTCGATTTGACATTCTAAAAATGGTAATTATAATTTCGACTTCTCACACTCCAAAAATGGGGTTCATTGACCGCATAGTTTTGCTTGCTCGGCCGCAAGCTTCAATCTTGTGGGCCACAAGGTTCAGGTGGACAAACTCAGATTGTCAGGCAGAAAAATGCTGGTGCGGCTTTAGTGCAGTTATGTTCAAGTCTCTTCTCTACATCGAATTTCGGCTGCAATGGATCTATAGTGTACTCTCTAGTCGTAATTGTGCAATCAATTTATTTGTTCAGTTCATCTCCGTGTGTTATTCACCCACTTTTAACAATTTATTTGTTCAGTTCATCTCCTTGTGTTATTCACCCACTTTTAACAATTTATTTGTTCAGTTCATCTCCGTGCGTTATTCACCCACTTTAAAAAATGTATTTGTTCAGTTCATCTCCGTGTGTTATTCACCCACTTTTAAAAATGTATTTGTTCAGTTCATCTCCGTGTGTTATTCACCCACTTTTAACAATTTATTTGTTCAGTTCATCTTCGTGTGTTATTCACCCACTTTTAACATTTTTTTTGTTCAGTTCATCTCCATGTGTTATTCACCCACTTTTAACGTTGTCCGCCTCTCGAACGACTGAATTCCACCCTACCCTCTGGTATGGTTTTTAACAAGATGGTCAAATGACCGATGGAGGTTGGACAAGACGGCTACTTGACCGCCTTTTTATGTGGTCAAAATAACGTAACTGTCTAACCCTGATTGAGGTAAATAATTCTCTTTTTAATCCTCAATTCTTTCAATACCTCCACATTTTGTTTTTTTTCTCTTTCCAAGAAATGCTACCCAATCTTATATATATCCACATTTCGAAAGCGTTTATATTCTGTCCACTTTGTTGTTCCGTGTTTATGTTTCTGTACCATAAAGTAGTGACGAATATACATAACACTCACTTGACAATTCTCATTTTCAAATTCTGATTCATCTGTTTGGATGTCAGTATGCGTCGCATGTTGCTGAACGTCATCTTGGTCATGCCTATTCTCTTTCTGATTTTTTTTTCACAACTACCTTCTCCTTTTCTTATATGGCACAGATAGGTGAAACTCTGTACCTGTTCCAGTAGCTGACATTGTATATGTATCTGCATACATGGTTTCTTGTCGCTTTTCCCAAATATTATAGTCTGATATTGTGAAGCTTACCATATATCATAGTCTTTTATTGTGAAGCTTACCAAATATCATAGTCTTTTATTGTGAAGCTTACCAAATATCATAGTCTTTTATTGTGAAGCTTACCGAGCCGCAAAGTTCTGACTGATGGGCCATAATTGTTGTGACCGATCCGCTATGTAAACATTAAGATAACGTACATTGAGAGAGGTAATCGCATCATTAATTAAGAATCACTGGTGGATGGCCTCCCATTATAGCAAAGCCAGTTAAAGCAGCGTACAGTGTTACTAAACATGTTTGAATGACGTCAGGACGTTACAGAAATAGCCTGGCAGGTCGTACATTTTCATTCTACATTAGGCTGTCTATGTTTTTGTTACGCAAGAAGCTGTTGGATATTTTCTCAAAGTAAATTTACACATGGGTTTCGACGATGTATTTTTGTGTACAAAGGTGTAGCGATGGAATGGGAGACCGTTAATTTTTGTTTTCCATAAGTGAGTTTGTGTTTTGGTTGAGCATAGCAAAAGTTAGTGTTGTTTTAAAATGTTTCACCACACGTTTTAAACGTAATTTTGTTACGTGCGAAGGTGCAGGATTAGAATGAAAGGACATATACTTATTTTGTGACAGTTGTTATTCACTTTTCCTGCTCAATTTATTAGCAACATGGGGCTGAAACGATCATCTCAGGCTGGTTTTAATTTTGGGCCGGAATCTTAAATCTTGGCTATTAGATTCTGGTTGTCTTAAATTATGTTTACACTGCTGTTCTCAAGATCATCTCACATGTTTATTGTCCTGTGTTTTTTAATATAGTATGTGACTGATTATATTGTTTGCTAGCTTTCAGAATTCCAAGTCAGTTTTTAGTTCCGCAGAATAGTTAACTGTAATTTTTTAACAAGTGAAATTATTGAAGAGTTTATAACGTTATCAGGAAAGACGTCAAACGGCTGCAAACGAACGGCTGCAAACGAACGGCTGCAAACGGATGACCAGTGGTGTCGTTAGTGTCATTGTCATACCCAAACATCTCTGCATTGAGCACATCACAGCTATAACAATTCTTCTGCAGACAACATCATCGGAAAGTTTCGTTTCTTTTCAGGAGGTATGAAATAATAATAACAGTCGTCCATCACAAGCAAAAATGGCGATAAATCGGACTTTTGCTGGGAAATGTGTTTTCTTACGGCTGTAAAGACCAATCCTGGAACGGCATACCCTGGCACATTCGTGGCACACATGTTGGGAGCACGATTTGGCTGAATATCCGCCGTGGCTTTTCTCAATGGGATCTGAGCACCTTCGGTGATACTAACGGGCCAGGTTGTAAGGTTGCGTCCATGCAACTCTCAATATTGACGATTTTCATATACTCTTTCCTTGTGTCTCTGCAGCGTTTCTTCCTCCTCTCCCTCCCCATTCTTCCGATGAGCGTTTGCCTGTGCTGAGCTCAATATATACAGAGCTGCAAGACTAAGCGCTCCTCCGGCATGATGCCAGCAACTATCCGTTCCATCCTAGATGAGCTATTCACAGAACTGTATGGATGGTCAGCATGTTAGTCTTGCTAAGATTTTCAAAGTCAGGCCCTTGTGGCTATGCTAATTACGCCAGCAGATATGCTTTAGATAAAGAATGCCATAGTTTAATCAATTAACATGTCCTGCTCGGTTCAGTTCTTCATAATTCACTCAGTGAATCCGAGCATACCCATGGGTGCTGAGTTTCTCTCAGTAAATGTTGAGAGGTGGGATCGCTCCTGTGGCTCGTTCGTTGAAAACACGCCTACGCCGTCCTTTGATGCGTCTGACTCTGCTCGATCATCGTTTGATATAAAAGTTCCGATGACTAAGTATTACTGATTCATCTGTTATATCGAAGTTATCGAACAGGCGATCATTGGTGTCATTTCTATCAATCTCTAATCTATAATGTCCCCATAACGGGCGTTTGCTTGCCAATAAGTCGGTGATTTCATTGCCGGGGTAGCAGAGCCCCATCAAGTCCTCTATTTCTAACTTGGCTTCGTTTTCAATCTCCCGCTACCAAGACCTGAAAAGGGCTTAAGTAGCAGAATGTAGTTCAGAGAACGGAATGCGTTGTGTCGTAGTTTACAGCTTGACTGCGATATTTCCACCTTTTGGTCCAACATATCAGACTTCAGCAACCACTTGTTGTGTACTGGGTTAGTATTCCCTCTTTGATCCCTTCTACTTAGCCAGTCTGCTCTGTTGCAGCCTGTTATCCAAGATCACCGCGTGAAGGTGTAGAAGTGTCTTGGCAGCTCTGATTCACTGTCCCTGGAGTTAGCAGTCAGCTATGGGTCGCTGACCCTGACGTTAGCAGTCAGCTATGGGTCGCTGACCCTGACGTTAGCAGTCAGCTATGGGTCGCTGACCCCCAGCCTGTTAGGCGCCATCTATACATGCTTTTAACAAACTACACGTGGAAAGGTTTAAGTGACTATTCTAGCATGCCAACTCTTCTTTACTTTCTGAAGTAAGAATTTGGAGTTTGTCACGATGATTAATTTCGTTACAAAGGTCTCAAATAGCCATCCCAGAACTGAGGTCTCTGCTTCCATCTCCACTCTCGTTCTGGAGGTAGTTTTTTATGTATGCCCCGCTCTACTCAGCAAGAACCTGGCCTTTCACTCTAGTAACGAACTCTCATCCTGATCTCATCCTGATTTAATTGACCCATCGGTAGATATTAGAACGTCACTCTCCTCAGTGTTAGCACTTATCAACTGGTTAATCTCGAACTCTCATCCTGATTTCATTGACCCATCGGTAGATATTAGAACGTCACTCTCCTCAGTGTTAGCACTTATCAACTGGTTAATCTCGAACTCTCATCCTGATTTCATTGACCCATCGGTAGATATTAGAACGTCACTCTCCTCAGTCTTAGCACTTATCAATTGGTTAATCTCGAACTCTCATTTTCCGTTGCACCACTTCATGCATTCCCTGCCTATGGTTAACTTGACTCTGTGAGAATCTGTCATTCTATCACGTGTCAACCTATTCTTCTCACCTATCTATCTCCTCGGCTGTAGTCACCTATCCAATCTGTCTCTCTACCTATTCCATCTATAACACCCTTATCTTGATTCACTGGTGTCTTAAGTGTTATTTATTGTTCAGCGGACGCACTTTGCTTGCAGTGACCTGGATAATGGCTTTGGCCTGATCCAAATTAAGTTTGAATGTCACATACAGATGATTCCAGCATGCACCTGATAACCAAAATATCTCTAGTGCAAGCTGGAACAAGTCGCATTCTTTTATTCTGGATGCGTTCCAACCTTTCACACTGGTTTTGATAGTGTGAATACACCTAGTTCGTAATCAACAATTGACAGAACTAACTGACAGCAGAGAATGAAAAGGACTTGATGTTCCAAGTTTTCAGCTGCGTTGTTTTAAACGCCCCAGTTCTCTCGTGCATAGCTGTATGGTTTAGTCTACGGTTTACTTTATGACAGGTTGTGATCAAATGTTACACCGATGTATTTCAACCTGTCGCACCTGTCCATGGCACACGTCCATCAGTGGTATTGCCAGGTAGATCAGCCTTCACTATATAATCCTTGAAGAATCACCACACCACAAATGTTTTCTTAGCATTGTTCTGGAGACTGCAATCCCCACAATACTGTGATATTATTGCCGAAGACAGATGTGTCGGACCGAAAGGTGCAAATATCAAAGTGAAGCTGTAAACTAGAGACACGACGTTTTCCTTTCTCCCGACTACACCCTGCTACTTGCAAAGCTCTGTTCAGAGCTTGGAAGCAGGAGATTGAGAACGAACGCAGCAGAAGAAAAATAACTGTGATATTGTCTGCAAAGTCTACTGGATGTCTCTAACGATCTGATACGTATGTAAACCAGCCCTACATGTCAGTATGTGATCTGCAAATGTTAATGTTCGCCCTATTGTCAGCCCATGGCCTACTTTAAATGTAATGTTCGTCCATCACATGTGATGAAGACCATTCTCTTTGTTTAGCCGTATGGACATTATTTTATCTGGATGTGTGGCTGAAATGGGTGACTTTCACGGTGATTTGGATAAATGTTAGAAAGAAACTGCGCCTTTTGTTCCCCTCGCTTTCTGGTCCCTACCTACACTTGAACAGTGGTAAGATATATATCGAGACGACTGAAGATAGCACAGATGCAGATTTGTGCTCAGGGTTTACCCCCAAAGCATTTTCCCGTAAACAGGTATCCCGAAAGGCAGCTGAGGAGGGATGCTATTTATCGTCGTGTGTCGTAAGAGGTCACAGAAACATCACTCAGCGTGTGAGTGACTTGGGCATTTCTTCCCGGCTGTGTTCAGTCCATTATAGTTATGTCTAAATTCCACATACAAAAACTGACGTTTGCAGCTAAAACAAAGGGCGTCTATCTCGTGAAGTTCAACCGTGTGAACTAGACTGTGAAATGCGACACAGGTTTAAGCGTAGTGCTATTCATTGAGCCGATGTCCATTCCAGGATTATCGACGGAAGCAATCACAAACAAACGAACGAATTAACCAGTCCAAATGAAAAACCGCAAAACGTTTCCGTAAACAAAAGTGTAGGTCGTCGACTAGTGTGAATTCCAGGCAATCCTGTAGTCTGGAGGCATCCATAATGAACTCAATCAGCAGAGTAATGTAGACCCGCAGCCAGTTTCGCCGCCACTTTTGCTGCTCTCTGCTGTCGTGTACACACTTTAGAAAAGCCGTGTGACTCGCAGGGAAAACTATTTCAATCGTCACGTCCCACCGTCGACTAAGTAACGGAACTCGTATTGTGCCAAGGTTAATAACCAATCCATGCTCTACACAGAGAAATAAAACAACTTCACGCTACAAAATACAACAAATCACTATTAGGAGTGATCCTTTCACAGAATCCTGCCCTGAAATCGACTGAATATCCATCTCTGTTTCCCGAACACGCTATAATAGTTGCGCAGATAGTTGACACATGCAAGTTTCGTTATTTAGTCAGTCCTGGAATGTGACGTTTCACATGGATTTCTCCGTGAACCAGAAGGTCTGTATCTACAGTAGGATGTCGTCAGTTCCTTTTTTGTATGTAAATGTTGAACAGCATCAGTGAAAGCGAAAACATGTAAGGGCAATCCTGAACATATTCTCAACGGTCCTGGTATCAAAGATACCGAGCTATTTCCATCAAGGCAGATAAGACCACCAGCCGTAAAATAATTCTACACTAATTTAAATAGCACATCAAGGTTCTAGAGTCGACCTACTTGCATGCATCCTTAGGCCGACGAGCCACGACAAATATAAAGTGCCTGACCTAGAAGCCCTGATACACATCGTATGCAAATGTCTCAGTTATCCCATGTCCCTTTCATTGGCCTGTAACAGCCCAGCTGATCGGGTATAATATGCTCACGTGCTATATGGGGCATCATTTGTATGACTACTATTGTGTCGAACAACTTGCCGTGGACATTACGTTACGTGAATGTTCGCTGGCTTTTGAATAGCGTGGGGTCATTGTCAGATTTATGGAGTGGAAGTTAATAATTACTTAACTTAACTTAACGTCTTTATACTGGTTTAGAATACGAAGCCAGTATTCATGAACTGATGCCTTTTCTGTAATACTATTGAACTATTTGTCCAGATTTCCGATATTTGCCTTATCCAGCTACTTTATATGGCAATGATATTTAGTACGTCTGGTCCAGGGACAGTGGATTTGCTAGAACGTAGAATATATTTCAGTTGTGTGAAAAGGCACTTAGCTTTATAATCATGTTTACGCTCAAATCTCTTTTTTATGTTTTGATTTCTTCCGTTTTGATTTGTTAACTTAACTTAACTTCCCTTAGTTTAGGTTAGCTTAGCATTGATTAACTTAAGGTAACGTAACGTAACTGAACTGAACTGAACTTGACTTGACTTGACTTGACTTCAACTTCACTCTTCACTCTCGACTCTCCACTCTTAACTCTTAACTACTGCGTCTTACCTCTTACTAACTGAACTGAACTGAACTGGACTCGACTCGACTGGACTCGACTCGACTAGACTGGATCAGACCTACCGTTATTATACTGGTGTAGAAGACTTTTCAAAGTATGTCTCCATGCAGTTGATTCTATTCCTTTATCTTATATAGTATTTCCCGTAACCCCAAGAGGTTGTAGAGGTATCACTCAGCCTCTGGCGGAATGGATATGTCTTGGGCATGTTGCTAATTATGCAGAGCTTGATATTTCCTATGCGATGTGTTAGTTAATTTTTGACACTTGTGCAATTTTTAAAATAGACCAACAAACTAATCCAAATGGAAAACCGCAACACGTTACCGTGGACACAGGTGTAAGTCTTCCCACTAGTATGAATGCCAGTTAAATGTATGGCCTGAAAGCGTCAGTATAGAACTAAAACAAGAGAGCAAAGTAAAACCAGTAGGCTTTTAAACGCTATCATTGCTGCTCTTATGTCTGAAAGTACACAAAGAAGTCAGAATGTAGAACAGAAATCATTGTACATAGGCGCTCCCATGTTGAAAAAGACGTCGGCAGATCCCGCTTTCAAGATCTCCCGCGGCGGCCTTCGAAATGTCCCTCCTGACTTCATCAGGTATACATTTACAGCTGGGTCGACTGGAAGAAGTGGTCAAACCATGACAAACCCCACGACATACCTGGTCTGTCAAACTTAGTACGACGGATTCGAACATGGTCCATTGACATTTTAAACCAAGCTCATAACCCCATAATCCACCGAATATCTTCAAGAAGAAGATTAAATGATGAACGACTCCTAAAGGTATTGTTCCAACTTCGTCTCCAGGGAACCCTGTCTTGGGCCACAGAAGTCCAGTGCGCGGTAAGTGCTCCTCTAGGACCCTGTCTTGGGCTACAGAAGTCCAGTGCGCGGTAAGTACTCCTCTAGGACCCTGTCTTGGGCTACAGAAGTCCAGTGCGCGGTAAGTACTCCTCTAGGACCCTGTCTTGGGCCACAGAAGTCCAGTGCGCGGTAAGTGCTCCTCTAGGACCCTGTCTTGGGCCACAGAAGTCCAGTGCGCGGTAAGTACTCCTCTAAGAAGCATTTCGGATGTTGCAGCGTTAATCGAAGGAGTCTGACCAACGCATTGGAGGTCTTCCTCGCGTTCTCTTCTTATCTCAGGGACCCTAGACTGCTCCATCGACCATCGTTTCATTGTAACATGTGACCTGCCCAAAGTATGTAAATCAAAGAAAGCATGAGGGACACGCATTAGAAAACAACAATTTTATTAATAACATTTTGACAATAGTACGAACCAGAAATTGTGTGTGCTATTTTCCGATATAGTTCCCGTGCCCTGCAACACACTTTTTCCACCTGTCCACTAGTTTGTGGGTGTCTAACATACTTTGTCCACCTGTCCACTAGCTTGTGCATGTCCAACACACTTTGTCCACCTGTGCACTAGCTTGTGGATGTCCAACACACTTTGTCCACCTGTCCACTAGCTTGTGGATATCCAACACACTTTGTCCACCTGTCCACTAGCTTGTGGATATCCAACACACTTTTTCCACCTGTCCACTAGCTTGTGGATGTCCAACACACGTTGTCCACCTGTCCACTAGCTTGTGGATATCCAACACACTTTGTCCACCTGTCCACTAGCTTGTGGATGCCCTCTAGGAAAAAAAGGATGTTGATATAACCTTCAACCCATTTTTCGCCGCCTCTATTAATTCGTTGACATCTGCATTGTGACTCATCTGCTATACAATCCATCTATCTATCTTCAGTCCACATGTCGTTAGACGTCGTGGGGAGGTGCGATCTCCTTTGTTTCATATTGTTTTGGCACTTGCCAGGTCAATCCCAGCATCTGTTAGACCCTGGAATATTCGATCATCTATTTTTGAGACTGTTGCAGGTGGAAGAGTAAATTAGAGAAAGGCGCCATCTAAGCCGCTCCGCTAACCACATAACCAAGACCTGTTGTTATGGCCACACAGTCCCATTTTTTGCGACATATTCTCTGTGGATCGAGAATCCCTCAAATAATTTCAGTAGATCTTTAACTTGAATTCTGCCCGAGCAGCGGCCGTTAGTCCTACTCTTTTCGATTTCCAACTCCTAAGGTATTTATAACGTGCACGCCACTGCAGACGGGTGTCTGATCTCACTACTCAGAGATCTGGGGAAATATTTACCTGATGATCCACGTAAACAAATCCCGGTGTCTCTACCGGGATTTGAACCCACGACTCCCATGTGCATCTGCCTTACACTTTCTTTAAACCGAGATCATCACGAACAATGTTGTACGCAGAGCTGTGACTCGTGTTGTAGTCTAAGACTTTGATATTAATAATAGGAACTTATCTGTTGCCAAGAACTTGCTAGTCGGTCTACTGTTTCGTTATGTCTGTTGCCACGCATATTGGTTGCCGACACCGCAGTTCATCAATGACGTTCTGTCTTCCATTTTTAAATCATTCTACCCATTCATACACTATCTTATGACTCAAATACCTGTCTCCACACTGAGCTTTCATTCTCCTGTAGATTAAAGAAGGCATCCAACCCTCCGGCCACAAACAAACAAATAACGCTTCGATTTTCATCCACGTTGTAACTCAACAGTGAGGCGACCATGTTGAACGCTAAATTGCACATACGCATAATGCTCGTTCATCACAATATCTACACAGAGTATTGATAAAAAGCCATTTTGTATCAGGAAATAAGATGTGTCCGTTTTACAAAGTTTTCCATACACTTGAAAATAAAATTGATTTAATGACTTTTTACTACTTTATTTTTATTTATTTTTTTATTTTTTATTTTACGTTTTTGCCTCACTAATTTCTACTGGAGGAGGCGCGCCTATTCCACCCTAGACCGTATTCAGTTGTGTGATATTAAAACGCATAAACCAGATGTATGTGTGCGTTTGTATGTACTTATGATAGGTTTGTGTGCTCTCAGAAGCCAGTCCGAGCAAAGTGCAATGGAAGGGTCTCATCCTAAAGGCGCGTGTAAAAGTTGTGTATGAGTGTGATTATTGGACAGAGTAAAATGAAACAAGAGTGTGTGGAAAGAGGAGAGAGTTCTTCTCTTTATTTCACTAATTCTACTTAATGACTGTATCTCGTACATAAATACCTGTCAGAAATACCATTCATAACATTAAACTGACCTCTTTTCTATCTATACATCATATATATTCTTTGATGACCAAATACTGTGCACAAGGGAGACAATTGTACACCAGTTTGAACGTTGTAATGCTACATGTTTATGCTCTTGTACTGTGCTAAATCCCATAATGGATGTCTCATTTGAGGGGTCTCACTCGTGATCGATTTGCGTAAAGTGTCTTTTGGACGTTCTCTCCTTCTATTGTCATCTGAAACCCACCTAATTGCCTGTAATTTAAATCGTATTGTTCTCCTTTTTTTCAAGTACCCAATGTACTAGTGGCGTTCAAGTAAAAAAAAACCACCATTTTAAATTCGTCAAAATACCAAATATTTTTCTAAATAATATCCTACAACATTTATGCACTTATCCCTGCCTTTAAGTAATGATTGTAAAACTTCAGCGTAAAAAGATGTGTCAGTATGTCTGAACCAATCCAGGCTAACGTGTCTGGAATTCTTTTAGGGGTCCAAACAAGAGAAAATCGCCTGGAACGAGGTTTGGGCTGTAAGGTGGATGTTGCAATACCTCCTAGCCGAGTTACTGAAGATGACACATAGTACGGTTAGCTGTATGATGGAAAGCTTTATCTTGGTGGAGCAAAACGGGATCATTACTCACGGATGTACGGCTTTCTCTAAAACGGGATCATTACTCACGGATGTACGGCTTTCTCTATAACGGGATCATTACTCACGGATGTACGGCTTTCTCTAAAACGCTTATACCATCCAAATGTCTTACTGCGGATGAGTGTCTCATCGCCGTATTGTAATTGCAGTCTTCTGTAAATTTCCGCAAGTTTCACGCCTTCTTACACAATAAATGTCATCAGAACACACTGTTCCATGCAAGCACTGACAGTGTTGTTCGTTATTTGTATGCATCTGTCACGAAAGACCCAATGCAAGTGAGCCACCTAGCGGTAATAGGACGCTAGTGCCCCTAACTAGTTATAGTAGTTCCGGCACGAACTAGAAAAAAATTGCCCGGTTTGATTGTATCGTTCCTCGCATGTCCACCCCTTGTTTTTTGTGGTAGCTGAAAGAAATGTCTGATTGCTGATTTCTGGTACTAGTGTGTAGAATCTTTCCAGTCAATGCTCAAAGATTTTCTTAGACCTTACACATTTATATTTTGTTTTAAAGTGAAGATCCCGTTAATACACGGTTGTGGCATATTGGGAATACGGTGTCAGGACCAAGCATTTCTTGACAAAGTCTACACTATGTGTGATGGGTGGAACATCATGACGGTCGCTTTGACTTTTCCAGATAATTCCGCTACTTAATTTGTGAGACTGGCCGAGCCACAGCCAACTTTAGCTACATGGCTTCTCAGTCACGGATAAATCTCTTTGAAACGTAAGATTCCTAGGCAGACACAATAAAGGAACTTGCATGTTTCAACTATAAGAGCTTGTTCGCGAAACAAGGATGGATACTCAGTTGGTTTCATGGCATGATTCTGTTCAATAATAACTCTCAGCAGTGATTTGTTGTGTTTTAAACCCTGAATTTGTTTGATTTCTCCGTATAGAGCATGAACTCATTGTTTACTTTGACACAATATGAATTCTGTTATTTAGTTGGCCAAGCAATGTGACGTTTCAAAAGGATTACTCTGTGTGTCAGAATGCATGTAGCTAAATTAGGCTGTACCGCCCCGAAGAGCCATTATGCAATCGGTACCAACAGGGGATATAGCCTCATCACTCGGAAGTGCACTAACCACTGCACGAATTCGGTTCCATTATATTTAAAAGCATTATGTTTATTTTCAAGTGTATTTGTCGTTTTCCAGCCTTCCCATCCATACTATAGCACTGTTTTTACGTTGGAGTTAAGCCGCTTGAGCTTTGTTTGTCTGCTCATTGATTTCGATTTCAAATATTTGTCAGTTGATTGAGGGCACATGAGACCATAACAAACGAGCAGAAATAATATATTATCTTTTATCAGAGTAAAGTTGATGTCTTTATAAATACAGAGAAGAAGACGAAGAAGAAGAAGAAAAAGGAAAAGAAGAGGACGAAGAAGAAGAAGAAAAAGAAGAAGAAGAAAAAGAAGAAGAAGAAGAAGAAGAAGAAGAAGCATTAGAAGTAGACAAAGAATTAATTTTTTTTTAAGAAAAAGAAACAGGAAAATGACAAGTAGAAAAAAGAAGAAGAAAGAAATAGAAAGAAAAGAAAAAGAAGAAACAAGAATATAAATAATAAGAAGATAAAGAAAAAGAAAAAGAAGAAGCTAGAGAAAACATGAACAAAGAAGAAGTAACACGAAAGGACACAGACAAAAATGGAAAGATAAAAACATAACAATAAAAATAACAATAATAATAAAGAAGAAAGAATTAAAAGCAGAAGAAGAAGAAGAAGAAGAAGAAGAACTGCTCAGCAGGTGCTACAAATGTGCCCCAAGTATAGGGATCAAAGAAAATACATGTTGCCATCAACACTTTTCCTCGTCTTCACGAATTCACGATCTTGATCCAATGTGTAGCATACCCCATGTGTTTCCGACCATTCTAATCATAAACATACTCTATTCATGGAGACGCTTTACTGAGATACATATAACGTTAGGCTACAGTCTTCAGGTTTATTCAAGTTGACGACCGTAAGCGAAAGACGAAAGAAAAAAACAAGGCTCTTCTATTTCCAGCTACCTTTCATGACGATGTAGTGAGGTATATAAAAACCTATGACATTGTTAATGGAACAAAATGTCATTTAAGAAAGGAATGAATCCAACCGTAAATAAAACAAATTTATGTCAATAAAATATGCGGCATGAAGAAACACGAAACTTATTCTTCTTCCTCTTTTTCTTCTTCATCATCGTTTTCTTCTTCTTTTTCGTCTTCTTCTTCTAACAAGAGGCTTGTCATAAGTCCTTACCTTGACTATGAAGGAAAAAGAGGAGAAAGTTCAAATTTGGCACATATGTAGCTCATTCAATTTGTACTGGACTTGAGAAGTATGAATTTCCCTCCTTTACGGGTTTACCCGGTAAAGTGCATGGCGCAACACACCTTATTGACCGGATCTGCTACTCTAATGATTTGTCTGAACAATGGAGAAATCAAAGGCCAGAACTGTAATAAAATTATTGATGTTGCAGGGAAAAACACCTACAGAAATACACAAGGAGATGGAACCAGTGTTTCAGGAATTATGTCCTTCGTATGCTTCTGTAAAATAAAAACTGGTGTAGGCATTTTAAGTGTGACCGTTCCGATGTTACTGATCTTCCAAGATCAGGAAGACCATCCTCAGAGTGCAGCGATGAAAATGCTGCAAGAGTGAAGAAAATCATTGACCAGGATAGGAAAATGACAATTTCAAAGATCTCTATGTAAGCAAAACTGAATGAAAGTACAGTTTTTATAATTGAACATAACAGACTAAACATGAGAAAAGTGTGTGCCTGCTGGGTCCCGCGTCTGCTGACACGTGAACAGAAACAAAAGAGGGTTGATTGATGTGGCTAGTTGTTCAAAATTTGTCGGTCGAAAAGCATGTTGCCGACCATGGTGACAGTAGAGGGAGACTTGGGTTTACCATTTTGTCACCTATTTTCTTTTTTCACAAAACATAAAAAAAACAGCTTAAAGGTAATCATTTTGACAGTGATGACGATACCATACTGGCTTGTGATAACTGATTTAGTTCGCAAAATAAGTTACTTTATTCTAAAAGGTCTTTTCAAGGTCACGCAGAGATGGCAGAAATGTATAAATTCAGGTGGTCGCTACATTGAGAAGGATCAAACACTGTGTTCAATTTAACTTTGTCCTCCTACTCTTTCACGCTCCTGGTAAATTCTTTTGACAAGCCCCTTGTATTCTTCTTCTTCTTCTTCTTCTTCTTCTTCTTCTTCTTCTTCTTCGTCTTCTTCTTCTTCTTCTTCTTCTTCTTCTTCGTCTTCTTTTTCTGTTCGCAAGGTCGTTCTGAAACTCCCATTACCGAGCCATGAAAATGGATTTGGAAGTTGCAGGATGTAGTCCGGAGAAAGGAATGCGTTATGTCGTAGCTGACAGCTTGACTGCGATATTTGCACTTTTCGGTCCGACACATCCAACTTCAGCATGGCTTTTTTGGGTACAGGGTTAGTATTTCCTATTTGATCCTTTCTCCTTAGCCAGTATGCTATTGTTGCAGCCTGATATTTAGAATGGCCACATGGAGGATAAGAAACGTCTCGGCAGCTGTGGATCGCTGACTCTCACCCTAGAAACCAGCTTTAACTTTAAAAAGGGGAACTCAACTTAACTTTGTTAAACTGGTTTATGAAGATCTACAGAGTCTGTACACAAGCAGTTTATTCAACTCCACCTAAACTAAAAATAACTAACCATCCAATATATGTTTGAATGCATTAAATGACCTTGCCTCCATCATTTTATGTGACATGCATACACAGCATTCACCACTCTTTGACTGAAAACATATTTGCTAATTTCTAATCTAGACCTGTCTTTAAACAATTTGAATATGTCCCCTTTGTTATTGTAGCCGGTTATACTTTGAAAAAACTTGCTGCAGTTAATTTATTCATTTCATTTAATAAATTGCAACGGGGCTTTCAAAGAAAACTTTACAAGTGGGAAGACATTAGAAAAACTATTCCTTTGCATAGTAACTTTCTTCTTCTTCTTCTTCTTCTTCTTCTTCTTTTCCTTCTTCTTCTTCTTCTTATTATTATTATTATTCTTCTTCTTCTTCTTCTTCTTCTTCTGTGTTCGTTCTCAATCTCCCGCTGCCAAGCCCTGAACATGTCTTTATAAGTAGCCGGATGTAGTCCGGAAAACGGAATGCGTTGTGTCGCTCGTTTACTGCGATATTTGCACCTATCTGTCCGACACATCTGTCTTCGGCAGGAGTAACTTGCTAATATAGTTGCTAAGGATACTAGGAATCTCCTGAATGTGCCATCTCGGTTCAGACGAAGAACATGTCTTAATTTAAGTTAAAGGATGGCTGCCTCACTATTGACATGTACGAAAGAGGAGCAGAATTCTTTGTAATCTCTTTCTTTTACCAGCGTCGGATAAAACCTAATAGAAATTCATCGGCAATCGAAGGTGGTGAATGCTTTTCACTCCAGAAAATGCATACTTTTCAAGCCTTACTTAATCACTGAGATAAATTCATACACGTTGGAGGAACATTTATCGAAAAATAAATGGCATTTTGACTACTTAAAAAAGAATGTTATTACAAAAATAAAGTCTCGGTTTGACTTGAACGTCTCTCGTATTAAAGATACGCCTCATTTCATATTCTTATTTGCCTTTAACACATTGGAGTACATAGACCATCAGTCAATCGTTTCCAAGCAGACCAGTCAGAGGGTATTTTATCCATCTCCTTCAAGCTTCACTTTTTTTTCTTATAATCCGCCAATAGGTCTCTTCTCCGTGTCTTCTTTGCCCTCATTTGTCTACGCAACTTTTCTCTGTGGGCTCCATGACACAAATGACCAAGTGATACTGGCAGAAAGCTTTCCTAGTGTGTGACCGATCCGCCAGCACCGCCTCCTTCCTAATATTTCCTGTTCCACCTGTCTGTAACGTATCCAGAAAACACATGAAATATTTCCGTTGACACGGGGATATCTAAAAATGTTATACTGGAAACATGTCAAACATGTCGCTTCACATAGGGAGATCATACGACGTAAGTCCGAATCACATAAAACAGTCCTGTTCACGTAGTTACATGCTCTTAGTTTTCCCAGAAACATAAAACAGTCCGGTTCACGTAGGTGCATTCTTGTTATTTTTCCCGGAAACACATGACATATTCCAGTAAACCTTTATACATAATGCAACTTATCCCAGAAACATGAAATATACTCGTTCATATTGGTATATTTTGTTACTTTTCCTGGAAACATAGGAAATATCGCCGTTCACAGATAGCTGTTTCTGTGTGCGATGTCCCCTCCCGTTGTATCGCTTGACTTAGTGTATTTAATAGTTTGTTGGTTTAACCGGGTCATCTATTCTTGCTGTGAGAGCCTGTTCTTGTTATCTGAAATATTGGGTCATTTGAACTTGCTGTTGTCCAGGATTGTGCCTTTTGACTTGTTAAACCGTAAGAATTCTTAGCTCTGATACGTCTATCTTCAAAGGGACTTGATTAACTGTGTGTGTTTGCAAGACAAGAGATTTCAATGTTTCATGATGGCAGTGTTGTCAGAAATCTTTATTTGTGAGTTCTAAAACGGACTTGTTAAGACAAGGATAATATATTAGTTCAGGTATTCAATCAGGCGTCTCAAGTACATGATGCCAGCGAGCTAAATATTGTTTAAACTTATTTCGGTCTTTCGTCTTAGAGTATCATGTTTGCCATCATGTCTCCATCTCATTGGTGGACGTCGGAGTTGACGATTACAGTTGAAGTAAGCAAGATCAAATACAATTTACCGATAAAGGTGGGAGTGATGAATCATTAGGCTCAGCTGAAATTTGCTGACAAAGGTGGAGTGATGAATTATTAGGCTCAGCTGAAATTTGCTGACAAAGGTTGAGTGATGAATCATTAGGTTCAGCTGATATTTGCTGACAAAGGTGGAGTGATGAATTATTAGGCTCAGCTGAAATTTGCTGACAAAGGTTGAGTGATGACTCATTAGGTTCAGCTGATATTTGCTGACTAAGGTGGAGTGATGAATCATTAGGTTCAGCTCAAATTTGCTGACAAAGGTTGAGTGATGAATCATTAGGCTCAGATGAAATTTGCTGACAAAGGTTGAATGAGGAATCATTAGGTTCAGCTGAAATTTGCTGACAAAGGTTGAGTGATGAATCATTAGGTTCAGCTTAAATTTGCTGACAAAGGTTGAGTGATGAATCATTAGGTTCAGCTGAAATTTGCTGACAAAGGTTGAGTGATGAATCATTAGCTTCAGCTGAAATTTACTGATACAATTGGGAGAGAGGAACAATCTTTATCCAGTTATATTTACTGATAAAGGTAGGAGCGATGAACAATCAAGGTCAGGTGTAATTTACTGATCAAGGACGAAGCGATACGTAATCAGGGTCAGGTGAAATTCACTGATCAAGGACGAAGCGATGCGTAATCAGGGTCAGGTGAAATTCACTGATCAAGGACGAAGCGATGCGTAATCAGGGTCAGGTGAAATTCACTGATCAAGGACGAAACGATGCGTAATCAGGGTCAGGTGAAATTCAGTGATCAAGGACGAAACGATGCGTAATCAGGGTCAGGTGAATTTCACTGATCAAGGACGAAGCGATGCGTAATCAGGGTCATGTGAAATTCACTGATCAAGGACGAAACGATGCGTAATCAGGGTCAGGTGAAATTCACTGATCAAGGACGAAACGATGCGTAATCAGGGTCAGGTGAAATTCACTGATCAAGGACGAAGCGATGCGTAATCAGGGTCAGGTGAAATTCACTGATCAAGACCTCTTCAAGATTATAGATTGGTCAAAGAGGCGCCGATCGATACTATACGCCCTATTATCGGAGCTTACAGAGTATTCTCGCATTGCACTACAGTCAGAAGTACCGCGGCATATCTTCAAGTACGCGTCGCAATATAAGAAGGCCACTGTAACCTGCCCCCATAATACGATGATCCAACGTAGAAAAGAATATTCGAACAAAACAATATAATGTACTATTTTCGTCTGTGTGATATGTCCTTGTTAAAAGCTTGTTAGATCCTAAAGTCGATTAAGATCTCTTGCTCTGCTCGTGTTGAGCCTCTGTTTGAACCTTTATTGCTCTTCTAAAGGGATCGGTTTTCACATGCTATTATCACTGTTGTGTGGGCTTGCCATGTCTTTGTTGTACGTCACGTGTGGTAGGTCTGAAACTCTTTATCTTTTAGTGTCGTTCTACTTGTTGGGTAGCTGATCATGTTTTCAACGTTTCTTGGCTTTCTCGAATAGTTTACATAAACATGCGACCACATATTCTTTAAACATTTAGTTTACGTATAATTAACATCTAAAACAAAATGCAGAAAATAATCAAAATACTGAATTGTCACTTAAAGTAAGTCTAGGTATCATTGGATCTTTTCGTCTTGTCAGACGATAGTAATTGTGCTTAAAGCACAAATCCCGGGCAGAAATATAGAGACCATGTGTTTCCCAAACAGTATGGTCCCTCTCTCCGTGTGACTGGTTTGCTCCAAGGGAAAGGTGATACCAATACATTTGGAACAATGCAAGCTGCAGAGGCTGCCGGATCAACAGAGTAATGCTCTAACATGTCGCCTGTCAGGGCTTAACTCCTAGACCAGCCGCCAACCAAGGCTAAGGGCCTGGTCTGCCCCACCACAACACCCAGCTGAAGTTGTCTTTCCTCGCTCTAGGATAAAGCATTGTATCCTCTTGCGTCTGCTCCTTTGTACATCGGTGGTTATCAGGTTTGGTAGACACTGACCAACTATCACAAATATCAACTCTAGGTATACACATAGAAAAACACATAATATGACCATGAAAGCTTTTAACGACAATCACAATGTATTGAGAAAAAAAACGTTACTGCAATATGAAGATTCAGTCATACATCTTGGGAGTAATATAGACATGGTGGGATGTACTGATATAGATTTCAAATTAAGAATAACAAATAGGAAAGGAGCTTTTATTGGTTAAGAGAATCGGGGGAAAATCAAAATAAATCATATATCTTCAACTTCAATGTCGTCCGTTCTATTGTACGGCTCTTGGGGAACACAGAAAAGTACAATTGAAAAAGTCCAAGCTTTCATCAATGGATGCTTTGGCCGAATTGAGGAAAGCCAATGGTATGATATAGTCGAAAATGTAGGAGTGGGCGAAAGAACCAGATATATGCGTGGACTGAATTCAGGAAAGCCAATGGTATGATACAGTCACTAATATAAGAGTGTGCGAAAGAACCAGATAGATGCTTGGACTGAATTGAAGAAAGCATATGGTATGATATAGTCACTAATGTACGAGTGTGCGAAAGAACCAGATAGATGCTTACAGACCAAAGGTAAACATAAAAAGACGGTAATAGAAAGAGCTAACGTAAACCACCTGATAAGATTACAAGGCAGTAACTGTTTTGGAATTCCCAACGTAAGAGAAGATAAGGTAGACTTATCATCCGTGTACGAAGAGAAGTCAACGCAAACTTTCAAACGGCAAGGAAGACGTGAGGAAACTGGATATGACAGAATATGACAAGAACGCTTGGCGAATATTTTTAGATAGCATGTCCTCCGCGAGGAGTTTAGGCTTATGATTGATTCACACATGGACATATTAACACGTGCATCAGACACATGGACATCTTAACACGTGCATCAGACACATGGCCATCTTAACACGTGTATCAGACACATGGACATCTTAATACGTGTATCAGACACATGGACATCTTAATACGTGTATCAGACACATGGACATCCCAACACGTGTATCAGACACATGGACATCTCAACACGTGTATCAGACACATGGACATCATAAGACGTGTATCAGACACATGGACATCTCAACACGTGTATCAGACACATGGACATCATAAGACGTGTATCAGACACATGGACATCTTAATACGTGCATCAGACACATTGATATCCCAACACGTGTATCAGACACGTGGACATCTTAACATTTGTATCAGACACATGGACCTCCTAACACTTGTATCAGACACATGGACATCTGACCACGTGTATCAGACACATGGACATCATAAGACATGTATCAGACACATGGACATCTTAAGACGTGTATCAGACACATGGACATCTTAAGACGTGTATTAGACACATGGACATCTTAAGACGTGTATCAGACACATGGAATACTTTTATTAACACAGGTGACTTCTAACAACGTGGGTCAGAAACACATGAAAAGCATTGACTCACACACATACATTTGACCATCTAAACCAGAAACATTTCGAATTCGGTCGAACCCATTGGAAAATCCTGCCACTTAAACCAGAAACACATGGAATATCGGATATGTTCAAAAATTATCCGACCTTTCGAACGATAAAAAATTGAAATACTCACATGGACGTTTAAAAAGCTAATCCCTTTCAAAATACTTTCCTTTAGACTTGACCCACGACTCCCAGCGGTCCAACTATTGTTGAAAGCATTTCACGAAGGTTTCTTTGGGAATGGAGTAGTTGCTCATAACTCTAGTGACTCCAACCTGGTCCCTTTCAGCTGAATGTTGAGCTTGGGAAACAGCAGCCAAATATCGCAAAGAACATGTTGGGAGAATAGGGGGCCTGGCAAACCAGAAGAAAGCTGTGTTTGGCTTGGCTTGGCTTCGTTCGTTCTCAATCTCCCGCTACCAAACCCTAAAATGGCTTAAGTAGCAGAATGTAGTCCAGAGAATGGAATTCATTGTGTCGTACTTTACAGCTTGACTGCGATATTTGCACCTTTCGGTCCTTCTTCTTCTTCTTCTTCATCGTACGCAGTCAGACAGTAACCATTATTTTTTCGAAAAAAGCAGCGGTCATCCTGAGTTCTGCAGCAAATGCTCAGCGGTCATTTTCCCGATTCCACACGGGCATTCGTCGGTACCACCTATCTTCAATTTGTTGAATAGGTGGTACCTCAGTCTATTGTGGCCAGTGCGAAGTCTGAAGACCACGACCTGCTCTCTTCTGTTCCACTGGTGATAGGCATCGTTTTTGGTGTAGCCGGTATGTTCAGTTTCCCATTTGGTCATGTATCTGGCTTTAATAAGCCGTTTTGACTCTTCGTACGTCATACTAGTATCTGTTTGTGGTAGTCTTGCACCTTCTTTTGCCAGTCTGTCTGCCTCCTCGTTGCCTTGGATGTTGCAGTGTGATGGGACCCACCGTACCACTACCCTTTTTGATGCGGACTGCTGGCATAGTTGACAGAGTACTGCTCTTAAGTCATTAAGCTCAGTGTTTTTCTGGCTTTTTAGCGCTGTGACTACGGCCAGAGCATCTGTAAGCAGGACTGTATGGCTTTCATTTTCTTTATGTGTCACCATTTCTTCCACTGCCGCCCTCAGTGCCTCTGCCTCCGCTCTGAAATTGCTTGTGTACTTACCAGTAGCGAATGAAAGTGTTATTTTTCTGCCATTTGGTAGGTTCAGGAATTCTCCTGCCCCTCCGTTCTGTGTAGTGTTTGTTACAGAACCGTCGGCGTATGCGTGGGTCCAGTCCATGCTTGGTTAGTTTTTCGATATAAAAGCTTAGGGTAGTATCTCTCCTTTCTTTTTCAGTCTGGCAGTTTTTGTTTCCAATACCTGGTATATTTTCTACCACCTCTGGAAATATATCCTGCCTCCTGGTAGGTTTTCGTACAGTAGTGATGGGCTTTGGTGTTGTTAGTGCGTTTATGGGATCTTCGTGCATCTTTGCTTTGGCTATTTCTGCAAAGTTTCTCCGCTTTAGTTTCCCATTTCCCAAATTGTTTAGTCTCTGGTACATTGGATGGTCAGTCAGTCTTCGGAGTTTCTCTGACTGCAGCTGGGCTCTGCAGTCTCTTCTATCGGTCATGGATTGCAGTTTTGTAATCTTTTCAAGTTCTACAATTGGCGTTGACTTCATGCCTCCTGTTATAACTCTCTTGGCTTGGTTTTGAAGTTTGCTAACTTTATCGATGTTCGCCTTTGCTGCTGTTGTCCATGCCGCAATGCCATACTCGAGAACTGGTCTCACTCTTCCAGTGTACAGTTTCTTTAGTATACTTTCGCCTGCTCCCCAGCTTGTGCCAGCAAGTTTCCTCATGACTGCCATTCTTTCTCTGGCTCTCATTCGGTTTCTCTCGATCTGACTTTTCCATGTCATGCGCCGATCAAATGTGACTCCCAGATAGTTTGGATTGTCGTTTGGCTGCAGGAATTTGCCATTTAGACTTAATTTCACCTTTCGGTCCAACACATCCTTCAGCAAGCATTTTTTGAGTACCGGGTTAGCATTCCCTCTTCGATCCCTTCTCTTTAGCCAGTCTGCCCTGCTGCAGCCTGTTATCCAGGATCACCGCGTGGAGGTGTAGACGGGTCTTGGCAGCTCTGTTTCGCTGGCCCTGACGCTAGCAGTCATCTTTGGGTTGCTGACCACTGCAGCTCATGCGCTGCTCAGCGTCTTGAAAGCTGTGTTTCTTCTTCTTCATCGTACGCAGTCAGACATCAATCTTTATTTTATCGAAAAAAGCAGCCGTCATCATGAGGCTGTCGACAATGCCATAGAGCTTGTCTAGTGTTGCCACTAGTGATGGCCACATCTGCTCTCTCTGATCCTCGTATGTGGGGCAGTTTTGCAGCAAATGTTCAGCGGTCATTTTGCTGGTACCACACGGGCATTCGTCAGTGCCACGTATCTTCAATTTGTTGAATAGGTGGTTCCTCAGTCTATTGTGGCTAGTGCGAAGTCTGAAGACCACGACCTGCTCTCTTCTGTTCAACTGGTAATAGGCATCGTTTTTTGTGTAACCAGTATGTTCGGTTTCCCATTTGGTCATGTATCTAGCTCTAATAAGCTCTTCGTATGTCATACTAGCATCTGGTTGTGGTAGTCTTGCACCTTCTTTTGCCAGTCTTTCTGCCTCCTCCTTACCTTGGATGTTGCAGTGGGATGGAACCCACTGTACCACTACCCGTTTTGGTGCGGACTGCTGGCATAGTTAACAGAGTACTGCTCTTAAATCATTAAGTTCAGTATTTTTCTTACTATTTAGTGCTGTGACTACGGCAAAGGCATCTGTAAGCAGGACTATATGGGGAAGCTGTGTTTGAATCAATTGCGAAAATGGAGTGGGTGCATTGTGTTGGTTGAGCTGCCAAGTTCGAGTTAGCCATACTTCCGGTCGTTTGCGTCGAACGGTATCACTAAGGCAATGAATGACGTCCAGGTAATTCACTTTGATAATGTTTTGATTGTGTCGTGCGTACTCGTGATGCGCAACTCAACTGATGTCAAAGAAAACGGTCAACGTGCCTTCGACGTTGCTGCGCATCTGCTTCCATATTTTCAGCCTCGGGGATAATTAATGTTTCCAATGTAGCGATACAGCTTGGTTTCCGAGTCGTGCCCATAAACTCACGACTCATCACCAGTGATGACAGTGATCAGTAAACCGGAGTGGTCGTTTGCGCAGGTCCAGCATGTGGTGTGGTTCTTACAGACAAAGTTCCTCCTGCTTCATCCTGAGCAGCTTCGACACGAATTTCCTTGGCATTCGTCACAGAACCAGATCTTCGCTCAAAATAGAGTATACCGAACCAATGCTTATCCCAACCTCATCTGCAAGCTCTGGGATGCTTACACGATGGTTCTCTACGACCAAAGTCCGCACTTGGTCAACGACTTCATCAATTCAGCTTGATTATGACCTGCCGGAACCTGATCCGCTCTCCACTGATGTGCGGCATCTTTAAAACGATTGAACCATTTTTTAATTTGTGTGATGCTCATGGCATCGTCACCGAAAATCTGTTGTGTTTTTCAAATGGTTTCCAATTGGGTGTCGCCCGACCTTTTACTAAAAATTGATGCAACGCCGCAGCTAAATTCTTTTCGCCATTTCATGGTGATCTTCACTACACTCAAAACTGAAACGCTGACTGCCACTAACGCTACTAGCGTAAAATGCGGACGGGAAATAATGCACGCATGTGCATGCCGGTCCCCTATACCTCCTTCTGTAAAACAACATCCATGCGTCGTTTTTTTCCGCGGGACAAAAAAAATAATTAAAGTCGAATACGTTGTCAACATACCTCATCTGTGCATTCACACACTGCCATTCTGCAATTATTTTCTGAGACACGTATAGTTCGTTCATTCTAGTATATGCATTTTACCATTTATACCAGAAAACGAAGAAGTCATAATAGGACTTTCTACAACTTATATTCGAGACAAATGGTATACATGCAACGACATAGAGACGTTATACCAGTTATGAAAGAATACATCTCATAATCGGTGTAGCTCAACCAGAAGACACGATGTTGTATCAACAACTGAAAAATAAAACCAGTTTAATGAATCAAGGTGCACCCTATGTTTGGGCACCCGGTGCAGCGAACACGACTCAATTCTAGAGAAAGTGTTTTGCAGTTATTGTTATTGTTGTTGTTGCTTTTTGTTGAGTGCCAACAATGAGTAGGTTTACACTTTAGTGCGCCCTAACAAATACGTTAAGTGGCGGGTTGTCGTAGCTTTTCTCACATCCTGAGCGTGCTGATGATGGTGGACCCGGGTCCTCCAGGCAGTTGTGTTATGCTTGGTTTCATCTGTTTGACGCTAACTACTATGGGGATCACGTCGAGCCTCATCTTGTTAGCCAGACTGTTACGTCGACAACAGCCCGTTTCAAGGACGACCAACGAGGCGGTCAGGTGAGGGTCTTGGCCAGTACATTTCTCCTGAACCTGGCTAACATTTTCTAATCAGTGTATTTTGCCTGACCAGACGTTAGTCTCATCGTCCCCGTCTTCCAGTCAATACAGCCCTTGCAGACTAGTTCCCGTAACACATGAATCGTATAATGAAATGAACTTACACAACTCCCATGTCTCGAGCTGCGCGAGGAACCTGCGCCTGGACACGACATGCCTTACTCAACGTGTGAGTCACTGAATAGGCTCCGAACTGATGTATCACAATGCATGAAGAACCTAAAGAGATTGGGATATAGGGGATGTGAGACAGAACTAAGATCACCTGATGAGCTGCCCAAACCTTCTGGAAACGTTATTCAGACTGTCATGGCAGACACTGCTGTTGGAGATGAAGTATTATAGACGATGTATCATACAGAGTGCCCGGTCCCCTACTTCGTTGTTTACCTCCCGCATCACGAGTTCAGGTAACCGTTTACAGCTGGATCCACTGCACCCTGTCGATAGTCTAGATCGGACCTCGTATGTGTGCAGTGTAAAGTGAGCGCTTTGTCATACAGCTTGTTAAAGCGTTACGAATTGCAGGCACAACTGTAATACACACATTAAGTAGGCAGGCCTCCACTACACAATTAATGCCACACAGAACACACGTAAGCATAGACATCACCTGTAATAGTACGTGATGTGCTTTCGGTCATCGATTTCCTATACTTTCTCTCTCTCTCTCTCTCTATCTTTTTCTCTCTCTCACTCCGGCAATATATCTCTTTCTCTCTCTCTCTCTCTATCTCTCTCTCTCTCTCTCTATATATATATATATATATATATATATATATAAATTAATAAATATTACCAACCAAGTTATTGTTCTCGTCTTCTCTTTCCTACATTCTCTCTCTCCGTCTCTCTTTCACTTTATTTTCTCGACGATTCCAAATTATTGTTCTTACCTAGTTTTTTTCTACATTTCTCTCTCTCTCTCTCTCTCTCTTTCTCTCTCTCTCTCTCTCTCTCTCTTTCGTTTTCTTTATTTTCCCGAGCCGTGCCATTTAGTTTTCCTACCATATCTTTCCTACATTATCTCTCTTTCTCACTGTCTCTTTCTTTCTCTCTCTCTTTTACTCTCTGTATTATCCTCAATCATTTTTCATTACATAGGTCCTGTATCTTATATCTCTATTACCCTTCTATAGTTTCCCTCTGACGCTAATCTACATGTCTCCCCCTTATCTCTCCTCTCTCTCTCTCTCTCTCTCCCCGTTTCTGCAACTCCTTCTCAGTGGCTTACTATTTTATTATCATTCATTCTTTTAAGTACCTTTAGTATCTTTCCATGTGTCCTGCTGTGTTACTTCACAGTCCTTAATCATGGTGACCGTCTTCTCATGACCTCTTTCATTCACACGTCATCCTACTCTGCCTTCACTCTTCACTCTCAATCTAATTCTCCCTTCATTCCTCCCTCTGCCTCTTCCTCCCCTCACTTAATCCTTCTTCCTCTTACGCTTAGTGATTCCGCACTCTATCTCCACCTAATCCTCCCTCGATGTCTGTCTTCTTTTCTCCCTCGTCTTCTCGCTTATAGCACGTTGAATCACACCTTAACAATGTCATGAACGCTCCCACGTACAGTCTGTCTACTCAAGCTGACAAATTAATATCAGCAAATGCGTATATATATATATGTGTGTGTGTGTTGGTGTGTGTTACTAAAGTCAAGGAAGATACTGTTTCTATATCAACACTCACGGACGCCCACGAGTTAACTAAAGCCGGCGCAGATAGAGAGATAGAGAAATGACAATAAATAGAGGTAGGTAAATAGTGTGGGTAGCAGAGAGGGAAATAGTTAAACAAAATAGGGGACGAGAGAGAGAGGGAGAGAGAGAGAGAAATAGAGAGGGAAGTTGTGAGATAGAAGAAGTGAGAGGAAGGAAATGATTTGAGGTAGAAAGAGAGGTAAAGATATAGAACTGAAATGAGTAGAAGAGAGTAGTGTATAGAGAATGAGAATTATACATAAACAAATCAAGTGAGATAAAAAGGTAAAGGTTGTGTTACAATAAGAGACGCGGAGATCAAATATGAAAGAAAGTTTGTGAATGGTCAATTTGAAGAAGATATAGATAAAAAGGTAAAATGTGGAATAAGAGGAGATATGTAGATGTATGGTGAAAGACATTGAGAGAGGCAACGAAGACATATAGAAAGAAGAAGAAGAGAAAGGGAAATGGATAGACAGGCAGGAAGGGAAGGAGAGAGAGAATAGTCCGGATAAAAAAGGTCGTGAGATTGACTTAGGAAGTCATTATGGCTTGGCTTGGCTTCGTTCGTTCTCAATCTCCAACTACCAAACCCTGAAAAGTTTTCGGTCTGAATTTCGGACTCAGAAAGAGGCATTGCAGACTCAAGGCTCACCTCCACAGATGAGACACAGCCACGAGCGTTTGCATCCAAGTAAACACACAAACATATTCTGCAGGACTGCCCCACTAATACAGATCAAAGAGATGCAATCTGGCCGGTGAAATCGACCATGTCCGAAAAGGTGGGGGGGGGGGGGAGGGTGGTTGGGGACCGTGTAGACTTGAAATGCAGTCTTGTTCGTGAACCTACCAGACTAGAAGCATAGAATCGGTTTATCGAAGAAGAAGATGAAGAGGAAGAAGAAGAAGACAAGAATAAGAAGTATAAAAAGAAGAAGACTGGAGATTCGTCTTTGTTCATCCTCAGGTCAAAGTCTTTTCGGTCCGACACATCCGACTTCAGAAGGCATTTTTTTAGTACCAGGTTAGGCTCCCCTCTTTGATCCCTTCTCCTTAGCCAGTCTGCTCTGTTGCAGCCTGTTATCCAGGATCACCGCGTGGAGGTGTAAAAGGGGCTTAGCAGCTCTGGTTCACTGACCCTGACGCTAGCAGTCAGCTATAGGTCGCTATACACTGCAGATCATGCACTGCTCCGCATCTTGATACCTGCTGCGGAATTCGATTCCCGGTGTGTTAAATTTGTGAAACTGACGTTTCAGCTTTAGACCACGCTGCCCCATTCTTATAGTTTACTCATGTCAAAACATTTATAACGCCACAAGATACATCAATAATCTAAAAAAATCAATTTACGTTATATAAATTATAAAAGCCGAAGTATCCCACTAAAACGAAATTTAATGAGTTTTCGAAAAGTGGCAAGATTTTCGGCTCTCTGTCAAATAGTTTTTTGTAGGCTAGACTTTGGTTAAATCGACAAAATCTGGTTGATGGAAAATCGGTAAATTGGCGCCATTCGGCCTAGCGTCTGCCATATATGGATTGCTGGTTCAATTATTGCCGTGTGATCAATTAGTCGGTAATCATCGATGCTGACTAGCGACGATCCAAATGGAGATACGGGTGATACCAACAAAATCTTGCAGAGAATTGTAGTCATTCTCTGTGTCAAACGTGACTCTTAATCAAGGCTCAGAAGCTACAAATTATTAAATGGGAAAATTGTTGTCTGTTTTTTTCTCAATGTGCAAATAGGTCTTTTTTTGGCTCACTTTACTTCATAGGTGGCATACCGTGTTTCACACTTTCTTCGCACAATCTGGTAGGACGGTGAAATTAAACCGTTCATGTTAGAACAAGTTTAGTTTTTTCTTTGATCTATTTTTTGCTTTCGTTCGTTTCATACCCGCGACGAAGGCTTAGTGCCCTAACGTCAGTGTCGTATTGTTTATGTCCCGTATTGGCCATTTAGTCATCACTTGTAGGTGTTAACTTAACTTAACTTAACTGTACGTCTTTATACTGGTTTAGAAGACTCTGCAGAGTCTGTATACAACCATTTTAATTTATATGTTCGTGCTCTATAAGCTATGCGCATCCAATCTATTTTTAAATGCATTTATTTTTCCTTTTCTCCACTATTTCCTGTGGCAGTGCATTATTATCATTCACCACTCTCCGACTAAAAAGTATTTCCTAATATCCAATCTGGGTATTTATTTAGTTAATTTTTAGCTATGCCCACTTGTAGGTGGTTGTATTTTTTGTTTAAACTTGTTACAGTCTAATTTATCCTGTCCTTTTATTATATTATAAGCCTGTATTAAGTTACCTCAAATTCCTCTTTTTTCTAGACACCGTAGGCTGATTCGTTTGAGTCTTTCCTTATAACTGTAATTCTGCAATCCACTTTCAGCTTTGTCGCTAGTATTTGTTATTATCGACTGTAATGTGACAGGAAATGCAAGAGAAATTATATAAATGTTACCAGATCATGAACTCATGCCGACTTTCTGTTATGTTGGTCAGACCACGGCCATCTATAGATAGAACTAAACTATAGATGACCATGGTCAGACATTGACCACGGTCAAGGCACAATATGGAGAAATCACAAATAATAATTTTGTTTTGCGTTCGACTTATTTTTCTATTCCCCAAGGCGGTGCGCTGCACACTGCGGTTTTTATTGAGTGCCTGTCGGCCCAGTGCATCCCACTTCAGCATGCATGTTATGTATGGGTCTGCTTCCTTGTGCATTTTCTAAGGGTTTGCCTCCCCGGGGTAACGGCCGGTGATGTGATGGTGATCGAACCCAGCACCTTCTGGTTGTGAGCCGTGTCACTTAACCACTAGCCCACCCCGTCCCCTCAACACAACTTATGAAATGGGACTCATGAAGAGTGCTTAGGATGGCAAGAATAGACTTTTAGAAAATAAGAAACTCAACAGAAAGTGTGAAATCACAATCAATCAAAGCCCGTCGCTCATATCAGCGTACATACCATTGACAACATCCCACCAGCATACATGGTCTTGGGCTGCTATGTCTGCCTCTCTGTAATCATTGTTTCTTACTTTCTTCTCACATTCTTTTCTCTACGTATTTTAAAATATACTTGTTTTTCTTCTACCCTTGAATAATGAAATGTAAAAACCCTTTTTGACTATGCTGGACAGTCACCTTCACAGCGTGTCTGATATCTAGCTCCATTTTCTTAGCTTAATGTATTGTTCCAGCGGTATTGGCTCCTATCGCATTTATCGTCATCTCTCACCATGTCCTGCCACGTTATGTCTAAAATACTTCGAAGGCGTCTGTTAATGAAGAACTGCAGTCTTAGTTGTATGATCTCCGTTGTTTCTCCGTGTCTCCGCTCCATAGAGCAGCATCAATTTGACACTCGCGTTTGAATATTCTAACTTTGATGTGAATCTTGATTTCTCTGTATCTCCATTTATTGTTAATGGCAGAAATGTCATTCTTGATTTTCCAATTCTGATACTTTCATTTATATCTGCACTTCCTGAAATGTCAATTGTGTTGTCCAAATTGGTAAAAGCATCAATATTTTCCAACTGATTTCCCTTCAGCAAGATTGGGTTTTCTTTAATAATGTTGCATTTAAGAAGCTTGCTTTTCTTTATGCAGATATGCATTCCCAATTGGACTGATTGTTCATTCAGACTATCACGTTTCTCTTGCGTTATATATTTTTTGTTTGCGTTCGCCTTTATTGTCTATTCCCCAATGGCTGTGTGCGTTCCACTACAGTTGTTATTTTGCGCCTGTCCGCCCAATGCATCCGACTTCAACATGCATTTTATGTCAGAGCCGGTTTCCTCCTGCATTTTCTAAGGGTTTGCTTCCCCGGAGATAACAACCAGTGCTGTGATGGGGATCGAACCCAGCACCTTCGAGTTGTGAGCCATGTCACTTAACCACTAGGCAACGCCGTCCACACCTCTTGCATTTGGCAATTACTGTGACAAATTAACCAGATCATTACTAAGAGAAGGTTATTCTGATTCTATTTTTCTGGTAAACTAGGCTTAATTTAGTTGCACTATATGTCCATAGAAATACGGTCACCAATATCCCGTGTACAGATCTTCACAGGCATCATCTTCAATTCGCAATAAAGCCAAAACGGCGTGCGAGAACACAAGTCGTTTTAATAAAATGCCAATGCTTGATCGCATACTTTTGGTGTAATGATTGCCGCCATCAAAATCCTGCGCTCTGAGTGTCTTCCAATACCCGGTGTACTCGCAAGGCCTCGCTTCAAGTTAATGCCCCTTGACCACTCAATGAAGCAATGGCAGGAACAGACTTCCAGGTCCGATCAAGTAGTCCAGGAGGTGGAGCGTGAAAGGATTATCACGTGACACAGACGTTCAACTTGTTTTCGAGAGGAATCCATGCTTACAGTAAGCGATGTAGGGGCGGCGTGGGGTGTGCATAGAGTTGAAACTTTGTAAGGGCCGCAATATTGTCTTGAGGTCCAATAGAGAATTAGGACACAATAAAAACTTAGGACACAATAGAGACGGGACTAAATAGAGACTTGGGGCACAATATAGACTTGGGACACAATAGACTTGGGACACAATAAAGACTTGGGACACAATAGACTTGGGACACAATAGACTTGGGACACAATATAGACTTGGGACACAATAGACTTGGGACACAATAGAGACGTGGGACACAATAGACTTGGGACACAATAGAGACTTGGGGCACAATATAGACTTGGGATACAATATGGACTTGGGATACAATAGACTTGGGACACAATATGGACTTGGGACACAATAGAGACTTGGGGCACAATATGGACTTGGGACACAATATGGATTTGGGACACAATATAGACTTGGGACACAATAGACTTGGGACACAATGGAGACGTGGGACACAATATACTTGGGACACAATATAGACTTGGGACACAATAGACTTGGGACACAATAGACTTGGGACACAATATAGACTTGGGACACAATAGACTTGGGACACAATAGAGACTTGGGGCACAGTATAGACTTGGGACACATTAGACTTGGGACACAATATGGACTTGGGACACAATAGACTTGGGACACAATAAAGATTTGGAGCAATATTAAGACTTGGGACGCAAAATAGACTTGGGACACAATAGACTTGGGACACACTATAGACTTGGGACACAATAGACTTGGGACACAATAGAGACTTGGGGCACAATATAGACCTGGAACACAATATAGACTTGGGACACAATAGACTTGGGACACAATATGGACTTGGGACACAATAGACTTGGTACACAATAGAGACTTGGGCACAATATAGACTTGGGACACAATATAGACTTGGGACACAATAGACTTGGGACACAATATAGACTTGGGACACAATAGACTTGGGACACAATAGAGACTTGGGGCACAGTATAGACTTGGGACACATTAGACTTGGGACACAATATGGACTTGGGACACAATAGACTTGGGACACAATAAAGACTTGGAGCAATATATAGACTTGGGACGCAAAATAGAATTGGGACACAATAGACTTGGTACACACTATAGACTTGGGACACAATAGACTTGGGACACAATAGAGACTTGGGGCACAATCTAGACCTGGGACACAATATAGACTTGGGACACAATAGACTTGGGACACAATATGGACTTGGGACACAATAGACTTGGGACACAATAGAGACTTGGGGCACAATATAGACTTGGGACACAATATAGACTTGGGACACAATAGACTTGGGACACAATATAGACTTGGGACACAATAGACTTGGGACACAATATAGACTTGGGTGACAATAAAGACTTGGGACACAATATAGACTTGGGGCACAATAGACTTGGGACACAATATAGACTTGGGACACAATAGACTTGGGATACAATATATATTTGGGATACAATAGACTTGGGACACAATATAGACTTGGGACACAATAGACGTGGGACACAATATAGACTTAGAGCACAGTAGAGACTTGGGGCACAATAGACTTGGGACACAATAGAGACGTGGGACACAATAGAAACTTGGGACGCACTATAGACTTGGGACACAATAGACTTGGGACACAATAGAGAGTTTTTTATGATAAAATGAAATAGTTGTTGCCACTTTGCTTTTACAAACTTGTAAGTAATTTTGTGTTTTGGTTTTTATATGTTCATTTGATGCGCGATCGTGCGTGTATGTGTCTGTGTGTGTGTATGTGTGTGTATGTGTGTGCATATGTGTGTTAGTATGCCCTCAAATGTATCTTTGTAAAAAGAAAAACACGGGATATGCATTATGAAGACCCATGTTAACTGTGTACTTGTGTATGAAGCGGGGTAGAAACAAAGAGATGTTAGTCGATATGTGGCATCACTATAGCGAGTAGCAGAACGCTCGGTTCACTGAACATACTCGCTAACAATGACATACGATATTCACATACCTAGGACCTATTTTTATGTGAGATGGAAGGTTTGATAGAGACATCATAATCAGAATTCACGAATCCTCTTCTGTCTGATTTATCAACTAGCTCGATTATGGAAATAGCGCCTTTTAAATAACCAGCCTCTTCCCATTGACATGTTCAACTTATCTAGGAATAACAATAGACCCAAGGTTGACATGGAAAAACAAGATTTAAAAAATCCTCCAACAAAGCTAAGAACAGAATGGCCATAATGAGAAAGATATCAGGCTCAACATGGGGAGCTGACACGGGCACCCTAAAGAAACTGTAAACAGGTTATGTGAGACCAGTGCTAGAATACGGGATAGCAGCATGGTCCAAGGCAACAAAGAATAACTTTCACAAAATAAATATAACCCAAAATCAAGGTTTACGTATCACCACTAGAGCGTTGAGAACAACACCAATAAATGCAATGGAAAACATCAGACCAATCGAAAGTATGAAGACGCGCAGAGATAAAAAAAAAACACTCCGACGAGGAAAGAAGTTCAAACGAATGCCAGATCACCCTATATATGACAGGATAAATCGAGGGAGAAGACGGAGATTAAAAAGACACCACTTCATATAAAAACAAAAGAACTTGCAAAGAGCAGATCAAATCATTAGCCAGGCAGAGGTTAGAGATCTAAAACAAACATCCCAAATCCCACCATGAAAAAAGCCAAGTCCACTGAGTTGGTAGAAACCTTAGACGGAATAGGGAAACAGAGAACTCAGACAGATTTAGAAAGGAAAGTTACCACAGAAGAATATCTTAGGAGAGTATACCTACCAGAAATATGGATACATGTATATACAGATGTCTCTTCTAGCAAAGCCACATCCAAAGGAGGTCTTAGTCTATTTCAGACAAAGGAATTGAGATGAAAAACTCGAAACATATGAACGGGAACATACTCCAATAACTTCCGTGTAGAAGCAGAAAAAGCTGAGCTTGTAATCCAAGATAAAGATATCCATCAAGAAAATATAGTATTCCAGACTGATGCTCGTCAGTACAAGCAGCGCTAAAACAACACAAAGATGAAGATCTCGAGCAATGTCTGTTCTCCCTGCCTGACACAGCTCTCAGCAGAACACCGAAGGTTAGTCATACAGTTGATCCCATTCCACTGCAACATTAAAGGTAATGAAGCTGCAGAAAAACTAGAAAATAGACTTCAGAATCACATATAGTGAGGTCAGGACCATAATTAACCCAACTTCAGAGGAAAATGGGCTGATCAACCACCCCGACTTCCGAAATGAAGACTTAACTAGAGAAGATCAATTCATCCTTTTCAGACTGAGAACTGGGCATGACATACTCAAGGGTCATCTTTACAACAAATCGAGTATTGTGACAGTTGACAGGGTGCCCATGTGGGGAACCAACCATGATAGGAGAACACATCCCACAAAGCTGTATGCTCACTACGACAAGAGAGAACAATACTTGCATTGCGAGACAGTTGTGAGACAAAAGCAGTATGTAGATAAAACAGCCTTACGAGCAACGGTGACCTTTGTACGAGAAAACGGAACCTTGATCTGAGGTTAAACGAAGAAGATGTAGAATGGTCGTCCTCATACCGGGTTCAGACTTGCAGGTACTTAAAAATCCCCTCGAACCCATGGGGTGATCAACCTTACATCTGCGTCTTCATATTTCATTGACGAAGACCAGAATCCAAAGTTTTGGTGAAGGCTCTCTTGTGACTCTACCATGGAGAACATCTACCTTGTCTACAAACAGATTGCCGATAAACGTAGCAGATCCCGATATTGTTCGAAATAAACGGTGAAACATACATGTATGCGAACTCCCTGAACATAGAATGATTCCAGCAAAGGCTGCTGCTGAAAACCAACCTGCGACTATATACACCTGCGTCATTCTAATCCGTCTTTATGGCTCCGAAACCTAACGGTTTTGCAAAGAAATCAGAAAAGAGCTGAAGCCCTTTATTTGCTCAGCCAGAGCCGTATCATTGGAATCCACTTGCTTGACAGGGTACCGAACTCTGAGGTCGTCCGACAAACACACCTATATTGTTTCTGCGGTGGACCGTTCTTGTATCTCTATCTTGGGTCATGTGGCACGCCCAGACAAGGATTTCCGGCCCCCGTCATTTCTTGCACCTGGTCCTCAGAATCAAGGCTGGATCAAAACATTGACCCACATGGAGGTGCCCTCAGGATCACCGGCTCAACACCTGGCCGCGACAAATCATCTGCACCCCATCACATCTAAACGACTGATGGACCTCGGACATCAATCATGATCACATACGATCAATGCCACAGGCGTTGGTCACCTAAGCGGATTATTATTATTACCACGTCATAAGCTGCGCATTGCCAGCTTGCTCACAAAGCAACAACATTTATCTGAACGTATCGCTGATAATGTCAAACTTGGTCCATATTCAAGGCATTGGGAAAGGAAGGAAATTGGCTTGGCTTGGCTTCGTTCATTCTCAATTTCCCACTACCAAACACTGAAGGGCCTTAAGTAGCAGAATGTAGTCCAGAGAACGGAATGCGTTGTGACGTAGTTTACAGCTTGACTGCGATATTACCACCTTTCGGTCCAACACATCCGACTTCAGCAAGCATTTCTGGAGTACCGAGTTAGCATTCCCTCTTCGACCTCTTCTCCTTAGCCAGTCTGCCCTGTTGCAGCCTGTTATCCAGGATCACCGCGTGGAGGTGTAGAAGGGTCTTGGCAGCTTTGGTTCGCTGGCCCTGACACTAGCAGTCAGATATGAGTCCCTGACGATTGCAACTCATGCGCTGCTCAGCATCTTGATCTCGGAAGGTAAATAACAACAATTTAAATTACATTTCTAAGGATGGCTATTGGTGTCACCAGAACATATATACTGATAATTGTTATTTACAATATAACATTAGTGACAGATGCACCTTGTTCCGAACACATATCAAGGCAGACAATCAAAGTGTTAATTACTCCTCATGTGAAAAAACAACCAAATCAACTACCACTGCACACGAAATCTGACTGGAACGTCTACTAATAGCAGATGACATAAAAGTAATTCTACAAAAACAGGAACCTGCAACGCCACGGACATAAATAACACCGGCCAACAAGAAGCAACGCGAAACAATTGGTCCAAGTAAGACAATTTATGCTCAGCGGCACAGATTTACGGACCACCTACTAATGAAAATTATATTATCTACAAACATGATACCAGTTTGTGAGGTTCTAATGATTTCTGTGTGTGGATTTTATATTTATTTTGTATATAACTTCTTAGCTTTTGACTGTAGACTACATGTCTTGAAAATAATTGACATCTAAATTCCCTGAATTTTATTTTGTGCACAGGAAAGAGTGTTGCATCTAAATCTGAGATTTATTTTTGACCCAAAAAAATAATCCTCTAATTTGAAGTTAGTTTGGACATAGAAAAAATAGAATTATATCTAATTTGAAGTTGATTTTGGACACGAACAAAGTGAATGACATCTATTTTGATGTTTATTTTGAGGTTTTAAAAAAAAGGGCCCACACACAATTTGAAGCTTATTTTGGAAAGAAAAATGGAGAAATAAATTTTTCTTCTGCGTTCGTTCGCAAACTCCCACTGACAAGCCATGGACAGGGTTGTACATGTACCTGTAGGAATCTGGAGAATAGAATGCATTCTATCGATATTCTACAGCTTGAATGCGATATTTGCAGCTTTCGGTCCGATACATCCGTCTTTTGCTGAGAATTATATCCAATTTAAAGTTTTTTTTTGACTTAGATAAATGGGAAAAACATCTAATTTGAAGTTTATTTGGACATACAGAAATTAGAATTGCATCTACATTTGATGGTGTATTTTTGGAAAACGAATAAAGGGAATGAATCTAAATTTCAAATTTAAATGGCTCCTCTGTCCCTTGGTCTGGCCCCTCCCCAAGGACCTGTCCGGTTTGGGTGAACCTGTCAGGAGTGATACTTCCGTCCACATATCTCTCGAGTTATTGGCGTGCGGAAACTTTCCAACCTCTGCAAAAGGTAAATATACATTTGTAGAGTCGTTGATATACATCGCGATGTTTGGTGTGTTTCCAAGTGCTTGTAGCTGTATATGGTGGTGTTGTAGCCAGGGACGGAGTTAGCACTAGATGAGTGGTCTTCTGTGGTAATTTTTAACTTACATTTAAGTACTTCTTCTTCTTCGTACGCTGTCAGACATCAACCTTTACTTTTTCGAAAAAAGCAGCGGTCATCCTGAGGCTGTCGACACTGCCATAGAGTTTGTCTAGTGTTGCCACTGGTGATGGCGACATCTGCTCTCTCTGATCCTCGTATGTCGGGCAGTTTTGCAGCAAATGTTCAGCGGTCATTTTCCCTGTACCACACGAGCATTCGTCAGTGCCACCTATCTTCAATTTATTGAATAGGTGGTACCTGAGTCTATTGTGGCCTGTGCGAAGTCTGAAGACCACGGCCTGCTCTCTTTTGTTCAGCTGGTAATAGGCACCGTTTTTTGTGTAGCCAGTATGTTCGGTTTCCCACTTGGTCATGTATCTAGCTCTAATAAGCCTTTTTTACTCTTCGTAGGTCACACTAGGGTCTGGTTGTGATAGTCTTGCACCTTCTTTTGCCAGTCTGTCTGCCTCCTCGTTGCCTTGGATGTTACAGTGGGATGGAACCCCCTGTACCACTACTATTTTTGGTGCGACTGCTGGCATAGTTGACAGAGTACTGCTCTTAAATCATTAAGTTAAGTATTTTTCTGGCTTTTTAGTGCTGTGACTACGGCCATGGCATCTATAAACAGGACTATATGGCTTTCATTTCTTTTGCCTGTCCCCATTTCTTCTACTGCAGCCGTCAGTGCCTGTGCCTCCGCTCTGAAATTGCTTAAGTATTTTCCAGTTGCCACTGACAGTGTTATTTTTCTACCATTTGGTAGGCTCGGGAATACCCCTGCCCCTCCGTTCTGTGTTGTGTTTGTTATAGAACCGTCGGTGTATGCATGGGTCCAGTCCATGCTTGGATAGTTTTTCGTTATGTACCTCAAGGTTATGTCTCTTCTTTCTTTTTCAGTCTGGCTGTTCTTGTTTCCAATACCTGGTATATTTTCTACCACCTCTGAAAATATATGCTGCCCCCAGGTAGGTTTGCCTACAGTAGTGATGGGCTTTGGTGTTGTTAATGCGTTGGTAGGGTCTTCGCTCATCTTTGCTTCGGCTATTTCTGCAAAGTTTCTCCGCTTTATTTTCCAAAATTATTTAGTCTCTGATACATTGGAAGATCTGTCAGTCTTCTGAGTTTCTCTGCTTGCTGCTGGGCTCTGCAGTCTCTTCTGTCGGTCATGGATTGCAGATTTATGATCTTTTCAAGTTCTACAATTGGCGCTGACTTCATGCCTCCTGATATAACTCTCATGGCTTGGTTTTGGAGTTTGCTAATTTTATCAAACTTCGCCTTTGCTGCTGTTGCCCATGCCCCAATGTCATACTCGAGAACTGGTCTCACTATTCCAGTGTACAGTTTCATTAGTATACATTCGTCTGCTCCCCATCTTGTGCCAGCAAGTTTCCTCATGATTGCCATTCTTTCTCTGGCTCTCATTCGACTTCTCTCGATCTGACTTTCCCATGTCATGCGCCGATTAAATGTGACTCCCAGGTAGTTTTGGTTGTCGTTTGGCCGCAGATATTTGCTGTTAAGACTTATTTTGGTGTTTTAGGGTTTGTTTGAAAGCGAGAATATCGTGCATGCGGTTTTTTCCTCATTTATTTTGACCAGCCATGAGTTCGCCCACTCCTCCAACGATGTTAGGGCCTGCTGCATCCGATTACTTGCTATGGTGAGATTTTTTTCAGAGGTCCACATAGCCAGATCGTCTACGAACATGTAGCTGTGGACTCTTCTTGGTATATTCTCTGAGATGTTGTTTATATACACCAGGTAAAGTGTGGGTGACAGTACTCCCCCTTGGGGTACACCCTGCTCAAGTGTCACCTTTTTGCTCATAAGCCCTTATACTTGAACTCTGGCTGTTCTGTTTTTGAGGTAATGGCTCACATTTTCTCACAAATTTCACTTCTTTGTAGCTTGACTTTAAGTCCCTCTTTCCACACCTTGTCAAATGCCTTCTCTAAATCCACCCAAACCGCTACTGTGTGTTTTTTATCCTGGTAAGCATCCTCTATTTCCTGGGCTATGAGAGTGATCTGGTCATCAGTGTAGCTGTGCTGTCTAAAGCCTGCTTGCTGTGGAATTAGTATGTGTTTTTCTTCCAGATGCCACATCAATCTGGTGTTTATAATACGCTCCATCAGTTTTCCTACACAGCTCAGCAGACTGATAGGCCTGTATCCATTTGGATCTGCTCTGTATTATTTTTTCTTTGGTCCTGGTATAATTACAGCATCTTTCCATGCCTGAGGTACAATTCCCCTTTTCCAGCTTTGGTTCAGGACTGATAGTAACTTCCTCTTTGCTGTTTGGCCCAACCCCATCAGCATTTTGTTTGTTACGCCATATTTTCTTTTTCATTAGAGTTCTCATGGCCTCTTCCATTTCATTCATTGTTAGTTTTGCCATCATGTGCTCCTCTGATGCCATATTGATGTTGTCGTGGCTCTTTTTGTTCTTCACTAATGTCTGTATGCCTGTCTGTAGGGACATCAATGTGGTTTGCTCTGATATAATGTTCTATAAAGGCGTTTGCAGCTTTTTTTTCTGTAAGCATGTTGTCACCATGCTTGATGGTAATTTGTTTGTTTGATGGAGTTTCGTCAGTCATGGCTCTGACTAACTTCCATAGTTTGTTCCATTTTTTATCTAGGCTTTCTGTTTTGTTTTTCCAACTGTCTCTTGTCATTTGGTTTAGTGTTCTTTAGTATTTCACCGTGGTGGCTTTGAGGGCGATATTTTCCTCCATAGATTGTTCTCTCTCCTCCATGTTCCTATCAATTGAGACTTCGTCTTCCGCTTTCTGCAATTCATCATTCCAATAGGGCTTATAGTTTTTCCTTGCCCCTCTTGGGATGGTTTTGGTGGCTGCTTGCATTATTGCTTTGCTTAGGCTTTCGACCATGGGTTTCATATTGTTATTCCATGTGTTGATGGTTTCACACAGCCCATCTGTCAGGATTGCAAATCTGTCCCAGTCGACTCGTTTATAGTTCCAGCGTGGGAGCGGTTTTATTTCCTGTGGGCCTACTTCCATATCAACTTCTAGCTTGATTGGTCTGTGGTCGCTATCTGCGAATTGGTTCAGCACCTGGCGGTCTATTTTGTGGTGAATATCCACCGTGGAAAAGGCCAAGTCTAGAGTAGAGGTGGTATGCCGTGTTCTAGAATAGAAGCTGGGGCTGTCCTCCGGCCTATTTATAAGATATAGATTTGTGTCTATCTCCCAGTCTTCCACTTCATCACCTCTGTTGTCTGTGTCCGAATATCCCCATCTCTCCGAGTGGCTGTTGAAGTCTCCAATTACTAGGCAGCTGGAGTCCTTGATTTCCATACTCGAGAGCGACAGGTCTTTGTTTGGTGGGCCGTACAGGTTGAAAATGTGGATCTTCGTTTCTTGTGTCATTATGTCGACTCCTACAATTTCTGCTTGTCCGGTGTGATTGACAGCTATTGTGCTACACGGTATGCAGTTACGTGTCACTATCAGAACCCCTCCTTTGTGACCTTCTCTATCCAGACGGAAGGTCTGGTATCCTCTGATTGAGAATGCGTGGTTGTTGTTTAAGTGCGTTTCTTGGATACATGCCACGTCAATCTTACCTTCATGCAGGTGATGTGTTAGGGAAAGCTTTTTGGTAATGACTCCTTCCGCATTCCACTGTAGTATTCTGAGGGTCTTGTGTTTTTTATTAATAGTTTTTGCCCCATCACCTTGTGCCTTGACTCCACAGCACATGGGTGGGTGACCACCAGTAGCATTGGGTGGGCCCCTTCGAGGCGTGAGGCCCGGCATTCTCGCTGCCTGACGGGACTTCACAGAGTGAGCGCAACACTTTTTTCTGATAGGTTGTACCGTCATCATACAGCGATATACGTTGCACTGTTTCGTTAAGCCTGTGGCCCAGTGCATCCGATTTCAACAGGCGTTTCTGTGGGGATGCCCTCCTTAGCCTTTGGCTGTCCCCAGCATATCTGCAAGGCAGCAGTTGTTTGTGGTCAGAGTTGTCTCTCTTAGGGAAGTTGTCTTGCAGGACTATCGAGTCTTCACCACTCTTGTCTATAGGGTGTGGTGATGATATGATATGATGGATTATGTCCTAGTTTGTACTATCCCAGAAGAGAGGCAGTTCAGTGTGTCTGTGTCCCAGGATCGTCACGTCCTGCCAGAAACGTAGCATATGCATGTAAGTGGGGTATCTATTTGCTCCCTTTATTTTCTCGGCGTCTCTGCAGTGATGGTACGCCTAGCATTTTCCGCCACCTGGTAGGTTGTCACAATAGGGCAGAGGTGCAATGTCCGCTGGCTTGCATCTCTTTTGCGTCCATTGGGATGACTGATAGCAAACATAGGTAAAGAGCGAGGCAGGAGTGCATTTAACCAGGAGACAAGCCTAGTCATGGCACGGAGATGTTGTTCGCCTGGTTTGCGGACATATCTCATGATCAACGGTTGAGTCTGTACAGTTCGCAGTGAGGTGGCTGCTCTACTGCTTACGACACACCGACCGAGAACTAAGTCTTCTACTAGTGGTTTCACACCTCAACGCCGTATGGGGTGAATATCGAGCAGCTCCCCGCCCGCTTTGATCGGCGAGACGGCAGAGACCTCTTTCTGTGGCTCAACCGGCACGAGCCCCAGGTCCCAACCATCTCGTTGCCTCCCGTGGCAGTAGTACTGAGATTCAGGGCGGCATTCTGACTCAGAGGCGTTCGGCCGTAATCCGTCAGATGGTAGCCTCGCACCATTAGCTTATCAGCCAGGCACGTGGACCAAGTGTCTGAGATCTGCGATTCCACTCGGATTGAGCAGGATTACCGTAGCAACGCCCTGTCATTAATATGGTAAAACTGACCTGTCTTCCGAGGGTCTAATACCAGCACCCGTTCACTATTAGACCCAACGAAAATGCTCTCAGCCTGTCAGTCATTACAGTGTTGGCGTGTTGAGTCAATTTAGCCACAGGCTCCACTCATGGTGGTGCCCTTCTGTTAATTCCTTTAACGAACACTGATGCGAGCCGATCGAGCCACCTAGAGACTAGCCCCAGATTTCCGAGCGTCTAATTCCAGCACACGTTTCGTATTAGACCCAACGAAAATGCTCTCAGCCTGTCAATTTAAGTACGAGGCGTGTTCAAATGAAACCGGATCAAACTGCAACAAGGGAAGATATCGTCAAATTTGCAAAATTTCATTATCGTCCGACTCATAATTTCTTCTGCAAACCGTTGAAAACATGGCAGGTGTGAAACAGAATCCATCCAGAGTTGATCAGCAAGCAGTGATTGGGGTTCTAACAGATGAAGGATGTCCACCAGTTAACATTCATCGCAGAATCCAGGCAGCGTATGGTGACACAAGTGTTGCAAACGTAAGCTTTGCGACGTCCAACCGAATTGTTGCATTCATTTTGGCGATGTCATCTTCTGACGCAACTATATGCGCCCGACCTGGTCTTGGAAGATCTTTCATTAACTCACGTTCTTCTTTAAACTTCGTCGACCAGTTCTTCGCTGTTGTATTCGACACACTTTAATTATTTTAAGGTACAGAGTAATCATGGTCGGTTGAGAGTAATCATGGTCGGTTCAGAGTAATCATGGTCGGTTGAAAGTAATCACTGTCAGGTTAAGAGTAATCTTGGTCGGTTAAGAGTAATCAAGGTCAGATTAAGAAATCTTTGTCGGTTAAGAGTAATCATGGTCAGGTTAACAGTAATAACGGTCAGGTTAAGAGTAATCTTGGTCGGTTAAGAGTAATCTTGGTCGGTTAAGAGTAATCATGGTCGGTAAAAAGTAATCTTGGTCAGTTAAGAGTAATCTTGGTCGGTTAAGAGTAATCTTGGTCGATTGAGAGTAACCTTGGTCGATTAAGAGTAATATTGGTCGGTTAAGAGTAATGTTGGTCGATTAAGAGTAATCTTGGTCGGTTAAGAGTAATTATGGTCAGTTGGAGAACATATTGTTCGTCAAAGATGTTATTTAATCCTCGCATCCTTCTATCCGAGCCTGGACACTGGCAAGATCACATCAGCCTGGTCAGCGAGGTGGGGGATTGACACTCTAATCCTCATAGAGGTGAGAATAATAAGGAGCCTCGCATTACGCTACAGACAGGAGAACTTTCGTTCACCAACTCAAGTACTGTCCGGGATGTAAGAGAAGCCACTGCAACCAACCTCATACTAAATAGTTAACACCAGGAGTAGTCTGTTAGCTGGAGTAGCTATAGACTGATTAATGAAGACATCAATCGAGGGGGAAAGAATCGGTATTCTTTTGACATTATTTTCACATTTGGAGGACCTGGACTAAACAGATCACACAGGCATTGCGAAATGGAAGAGAAAATTGAAAGGGAGGGGGTGGGGACAATCAGCCAAAGTGGGACTGAAAATCAACATAAAGAAAACCTAGCTTCTTAAACTCAACACAATCAACAAGCAAATAAATCATTGTAGAGGGAGAGCAGTTGGAAAAAGTTCATATATTTACTTGTTTCGGTCGCACAATTGGAGAGCAGTTGGAAAAAGTGGATATCTTGACTTGTTTCGGTCGCACAATTGGAGAGCAGTTGGAAAAAGTGGATATCTTGACTTGTTTCGGTCGCACAATTGGAGAGCAGTTGGAAAAAGTGGATATCTTGACTTGTTTCGGTCGCACAATTGGAGAGCAGTTGGAAAAAGTGGATATCTTGACTTGTTTCGGTCGCACAATTGGAGAGCAGTTGGAAAAAGTGGATATCTTGACTTGTTTCGGTCGCAAAATTGGGTAGCAGTTGGAAAAAGGGGATATATTTACTTGTTTCGGTCGCAAAATTGGGTAGCAGTTGGAAAAAGTGGATATATTTACTTGTTTCGGTCGCAAAATTGGGGAGCAGTTGGAAAAAGTGGATATCTTGACTTGTTTCGGTCGCACAATTGGAGAGCAGTTGGAAAAAGTGGATATCTTGACTTGTTTCGGTCGCAAAATTGGGTAGCAGTTGGAAAAAGGGGATATATTTACTTGTTTCGGTCGCAAAATTGGGTAGCAGTTGGAAAAAGTGGATATATTTACTTGTTTCGGTCGCAAAATTGGGGAGCAGTTGGAAAAAGTGGATATCTTGACTTGTTTCGGTCGCAAAATTGGGGAACAGTTGGAAAAAGTGGATATCTAGACTTGTTTCGGTCGCACAACTGACACATCAGGAGGTATAAGCATCTTTAATATACAAGTAAGCATCAGAATTGGAAAGGCAGGAAGGACATTTCTGACACTAAATAACATTTGGAGATACAAATAAATAAAGGTCTACATGGAAATTAGAATATTGAATGCCAGTGTCATGTCGGTGTTGTTGTATGTAGCAGTTCCATGGAAAATGACCAGGGCGGTTCAATAAAGACTCCATTCCTTTGTTAAAAAAATAATAAAAAGCGTGAAGTGTCAGGGCTTGGTGAGAAATGATAAAAAGCGTGAAGTGTCAGGGCATAGTTAAAAATGATAAAAAGCGTGAAGTGTCAGGGCATAGTTAAAAATGATAAAAAGCGTGAAGTGTCAGGGCATAGTTAAAAATGATAAAAAGCGTGAAGTGTCAGGGCATAGTTAAAAATGATAAAAAGCGTGAAGTGTCAGGGCATAGTTAAAAATGATAAAAAGCGTGAAGTGTCAGGGCATAGTGAGAAATGATAATTTTTGGAAAAGGACCAAACATCGGCCACCAGAACAACAAATTGAGCGACAAAAAATGTGGGCTGATATAGCGCACATGCTACGTAATATATTGTCAAATATAGCCAGACAGGCTCTTACATGGAATCATCAAAGGAAGAGTGGGAGCGGTATACCCAAAAATACTAGGAGAAGAGAATGGGAAAAGGAAATAAGATTAAATTATAAACTTGAAATGAGACACAAAGATCAACACAGGATCGTGTATGCAGTCGGGATGTTGTCAATGACCTATGCACCCAGAGGAGCGTTGTGTGTTTGATTTGAGCTTTGAACAAACAACATGTGTCGCTAAAAATGACGAAGAAGTTCTTTCTAGCTGTAGTGCATTACAAAGCATATTAATAAGCTCACCATTATGAGGATTACAGTGTCAATCCCCACCTCGTTGGTCACACTGGTGTATGACATCCTGTTTCTTGTAGCGCAATGAGAGCGAGTGATAGGGTCATTTTCTGTATCTTTCATCTAACCATATCGGAAGACTTGCTTCCCTATAGACATCTTAAATAAGAAGGGATGTGGTATTTGGCCCAAGGGGACGTTATAGACGCTTATTAATATCCTAGTACCAGAACCAGCCTATGATTGACCCTAAATATACCTCCTCCTGATCACTAGAAAATATTTTATAAGACAAAAAGCTGACCAAAGCTTGGGTACATAGTATTAGCAGTAGTTGACTTGTTCTTCTACAAGAGTAGTTGCCCTAGTGCAGATTCCGTCTCCTCTACTTTTTGGGGGTAACCAGTTGGTGATTTTTCTGCTTAGAGGGCTAGGTTTTAGCAGTATTGCGTTCTTTTGTCATGGGCGTGTCCCAGCTCAGGTCTCATTAACTTTAACTTCACTTCATTATACTGGTATAGAAGGTCTACAGAATATGTTTACAACCAGTTTATTTCACTTCACCGATACTAAAATCGACTGTGATCATTCAATCTATTTTTGACTGCATTAACTGTCCCTGCCTCCCCCACATTCTGTGACAATGCATTCCAAACATTTTACACTATCTGACTAACAAATTACTTCCTAATATCTCATCTGGAAATGTCTTTAAATAAAATTGTATGTGTGCCATCTGGTTTCTGTAGCAGGCTAAACTTTACAAAACTTGGTGTAATCTAGTTTCAATCGGTTCTTTCACGGGTCGGTGTTGTGTAGTGGATAGCTAGCTTGTTGGTTTGATTTTGCTGAACAGCTCCAAAGAATCTTACCAATGAGTGTTGGTGTGAATTTGGGGTCTTCCAGAAGGCATCTTTTGTGTCGTGTGGGAACCACAGACTGGTTTCTGTAAACCAGCATTTAACTTTCCTTCCGACTACACTGTCAGTCCAGCCGTGAGAACCACAGACTGGTTTCTGCGAACCAGCATTTAACTTTCCTTCCGACTACACTGTCAGTCCAGCCGTGAGAACCACAGACTGGTTTCTGTGAACCAGCGTTTCTTTCCTTCAGTCTAGAGCACCTCGGGGCTGTTGGCATGTTGTAGGATATTCTTGACGTGTGACATTTCCAGATGTCACTATTGTGTAGACCAATATTGCAATGTTATCTAAATGATTGGCTCACGACTGCCCAGCCTAGACACTTTAGAAAAACGTTACTGATTCATTAATAAGCCCCGCAGGGAGAATGCGTAGAGCTTATGAACAGAGACTGCTTATCCCTGCAGTCGTCATGAAGTCTACGGGAAGATTTTTTTGGTGTGCTTTTCGATTTAGAGAAAAATGATTCGGGATCCGAGGTTTTGAATGCATGTTCTCTTAGAAGACTGCTCGTTTCTCAGTCACGAATAGAGCGCACATATATCCACGACATAAATTGGAAAAACGTTTATACAAGACTCTTAACAGGCAAATACATTACACATGGAGTTAAAAAAGCCAGAACAAACTTCGCCTGATTAAAAAACATTGGGAATTCTCCGCAAGACAGCGGGGAAGAGACCGAGACATTGATCATAGCCTAAGAACCAACGCCAGAAACCGAAAAACATCGAAGGGAAAATAAGCTAATGGATTACATCAAAAGGAAAATATCGTAAGGAAAACTTGAAAGGGATAACATCAAAAGGAAAATATCGTAGGGAAACATGAAATGGATAACATCAAAAGGAAAACATGAAAATGATAACATCAAAAGGAAAACATCGTAGGGAAAACACCAAATGGAAATCTTCGAACGGAAAACATCGAAGAGAAAACATCGATGAGAACAAATCGTAGGTAAAAACATCAAAGGATAATACATCGATAATGAAAGCATCGAAGGGAACAACAAAGACAGGAAAACATCAAAAATAAAAACATTTAAAGGAAACATCGCAGGGAAGAACACTGAACGTAGAAACATCGATAAGAAAAAATGTCAAGGAACTATCGAAGGGGACAAAATTCGAATTGAAAACATTGAGCAATTATACCCGTTTTAAAATCTGGGTCAAGTCGTTAAAACAATGCACGAGACCATAGATAATAACAAGCTAGATTTGGGCTGTAAGGAAGGCATTTAGAGAGAAATATGATATCAGGTAGCATTAATATGTCGCTAAAGAACAGAATGCTGGCCACACTTGTCTGGTCTGTGTTGTACGGTTCTGAAACAGGGATAGATATAAATAAAACAGTGGAGAAATACGTGGAGGCTTTTGAGATGTGCTGTTACCGAAAGATGAATAAAATGGGCTGGAGACATATGAAATCAAACGAAAGTGTGGTGACGGAAGTGGGGGATGATAGAAAGATGCTACAAAAAAGCTACATAAACAACTAATGACCTGTCTGGGCCACAACATACGATATGAGGGTCCAGTGAGGAAAGGCTTGGGAGACAGAAGACGCGGAAAGATAGGAAAGTGCAGACAATGAAATAGTGATACAAGCAAGAAGAGACATGGCGGTGAAGAGACATATGCTGAGCTAAAGACGGTTGCAGAAGACAGGTGCAAATTGAAAGACAGAATCCTGATTTTGAGAAACAGTTCCAGGACTAAATCATTTGATGACGATGATGTCGATAATGATGAAGATGCAGCACAGGGCAAATACATAGCTAATAGAATACAATAATTGCCTTCGTTCTGTGTTCCTCGGATGGCATCTTTTCACATAAATTATCTAAGTCCCATACAAAGATCTAGCATATCATCATCACGAATCAAAAACTGTTTGCCCTGATCATCACTACGACGTGATTCAATCCTGGGGTTGGTTTGCAAGCTCAGGATGATGTTTATCATTTCTGTCTGTCATCTTTTCCCGTCTTCTGCTCGCCATAAGTCGTCACTGCCCTATCTCTGTATGCTTGTGTCACAAAGGTATTTCTTGGTTTGCCCCTTTATTTCTTTCATTGTGTTCTGTCTTCCATTCGAAGGCTTTCTGCGCTGGGCAGTCATGACGTAGGCCCTGCCAGTCCATTTTCTGTTTTGTATCTTTTGTTGCAACTTTATTTCCTCTCCCTCTTCCTCCAACACCTTTTCGTGTGTTTTTCCTTCTGTCCAGCTCACTTTATTTATCTGTCTGTAACACAACATCTCAAAACCCGCAAAGTATTTCGTCTCGTTTTTATTTATTGCCATGTTTCAGAACCGCACAACGTTACAGACCAGACACATCTGGTTAGTGTTCTTGTCCTTACTGTCAAATTAGTGTCATGATAATGCCCAGTGCAGCCAATAAGATATGTACACTATCGTTACCGGTCTTTGCAGAGTTGGATTCTTCGTGTCCTTAAAAGACAATTTGATACCAGTACCAGAAGCGCCATACTTGCATGCTATGGACCCCAGAGGTAAGGCGAAAGAGAGGTTGATCTACGATAACTTGAACAAGAACAATAGAAACTGAAATTTAAATCCTGAGCCATCGTTGGGATATCGTGCAAAGATTTGCCAAAATTAGGTGAAGTGGAGGTAGTATGTTGCTGTCCTTAAACACGCCATCAAGTGGAGGTAGTATTTTGCTGTCCTTAAACATGCTATCAAGTGGAGATAATATGTTGCTGCACTTAAACACGACATCAAGTGGAGATAATATGTTGCTGTACTTAAACACGACATCAAGTGGAGATAATGTTTTGCTGTCGTTAAACACGACATCAAGTGGAGATAATATGTTGCTGTACTTAAACACGACATCAAGTGGAGGCAGTATGTTTCTGTCCTTAAACGCGACATCAAGTGGAGGTCGAGTGCTGCTGTCCTTAAACACGACATCAAGTGGAGGTAGTGTACTGCTGTTCTTAAACACGACATCAAGTGGAGATAATATGTTGCTGTCCTTAAATACGCCATCAGGTGAAGGAAGTCTGTTCCTGTTCCTAAACACGAATTCATGTCACTGATCTCTTAATCAGCCATGATAAACGATCTGCGAAGACGTTCAGGCGCAATGTCTGCATGGACTGAACCATTTTGTGAGCCTGTAATGTCGCATTTCTTGAGAAGATAAGAAACCAAATGTAGAGCTATTGATCGAGTTGAGGGTGAAAAAAGAATTAAGACATAACTCAAGGACAGAAAGGAAGGGGCTGACCAAGAAATACCTTTGTGACACAATCATACAGAGACATGGCGGTGAAGACTTATGGTCAGCGGAAGACGCAAAAAGATGACAGGCAGAAATGAAAAGACAGAATCCTGAGCTTGCAAACCAGCCCCAGGATTAAATCACTTGGTAGTGATGCTCCGGGAAAGCAGTTTTTGATTCGTGGTGATGTTGTGCTAGAACTTTGTATGAGACTTAGATCATTTATGTGGAAAGATGACTACTGAGAAATACAGAACGACCGCAACTATTGTATTCTATTAGCTTTGTGTTTGCTCTGTACTGCATCTTCATCATCATTTTCATCATCATTATCATCAGTTATTTTGGCCATATAACGAGAAATACCTCTATGTTGAATATCATACTAGAGTGTTGGGGTGGAATGCAGTTGTTCAAGACGCTCATGTTATCAGGAGATGGACTGGAAAGAGCCTGCCAGATTTACCGTTACGGTAAAGGATAAAATATACTAGAGAACCATTACAGCCGAACTTCAATGCGAGATGGAGCTTGAACTTGAATGCTCACTCGATGTCACATTTCATATATCGTTTATGCTAATAGATAATTTCAGTCCATGCCTCCATGTTTCTTTTTCATTGTCATTCTATATTTATGAATTCTTCCTTTCGATCTGCCCCAATTGACCAGCTGCGTTAAGATCACGTGACGAGTATTACTAAAAAGCATTCTTGGTACTTTCTAACCAATTAAAATCTCTGCTAGTAAAATATTTGTATGTATGTCATTTCCCCTGTTTTAAGTAAGATTTCTCAGTCCCTCGCTGTATAATTTAGTGCCACTGCGCGCATGTCGCAAGCGTTACATTTCACATGTTGTGATCTTTCCATTTTGACTATTTGAATCTTCCTTTCATTTGGAGTGTTCCATATTGTATTAGTACTGACAGTGGGTGTGTCACTATATTTGCTTCAGAAATATTTTTCAACTTGATGACCCGTTCCTCAGCATAGATGCAGGTCCAAACTTCGTCTCTATCAGACTCATCTTCGACCACCGCGAAGTCCAGTGCTTTGTTAGCACTCCTGTAGAGGCATCTCGGATGTCGCAACGAACATTAAGGGAATTCTGACCAACGCATTGGAGGTCTTCCCCGTGAACTCTTCATACCTCTGAGGTGCCAGACTGTCGCTGTGTTTCATTGATCATCATTTTGTCGTAAAATGTGGCTTGACCATCTAAGTTGTGTGTCGTAAAATGTGACCTGACCATCTAAGTTGTGTGTCGTAAAATGTGACCTGACCAACTAAGTTGTGTGTCGTAAAATGTGACCTGACCATCTAAGTTGTGTGTCGTAAAATGTGACCTGACCAACTAAGTTGTGTGTCGTAAAATGTGACCTGACCATCTAAGTTGTGTGTCGTAAAATGTGACCTGCCCAAATAAGTTGTGTGTCGTAAAATGTGCTCTGACCATCTAAGTTGTGTGTCGTAAAATGTGACCTGACCAACTAAGTTGTGTGTCGTAAAATGTGACCTGACCAACTAAGTTGTGTGTCGTAAAATGTGACCTGACCATCTAAGTTGTGTGTCGTAAAATGTGACCTGACCATCTAAGTTGTGTGTCGTAAAATGTGACCTGACCATCTAAGTTGTGTGTCGTAAAATGTGACCTGACCAACTAAGTTGTGTGTCGTAAAATGTGACCTGACCATCTAAGTTGTGTGTCGTAAAATGTGACCTGACCATCTAAGTTGTGTGTCGTAAAATGTGACCTGACAAACTAAGTTGTGTGTCGTAAAATGTGACCTGACCAACTAAGTTGTGTGTCGTAAAATGTGACCTGACCATCTAAGTTGTGTGTCGTAAAATGTGACCTGACCATCTAAGTTGTGTGTCGTAAAATGTGACCTGACCATCTAAGTTGTGTGTCGTAAAATGTGACCTGACCATCTAAGTTGTGTGGCGTAAAATATGCTCTGACCATCTAAGTTGTGTGTCGTAAAATGTGACCTGACCAACTAAGTTGTGTGTCGTAAAATGTGACCTGACCAACTAAGTTGTGTGTCGTAAAATGTGACCTGACCATCTAAGTTGTGTGTCGTAAAATGTGACCTGACCATCTAAGTTGTGTGTCGTAAAATGTGACCTGACCATCTAAGTTGTGTGTCGTAAAATGTGACCTGACCAACTAAGTTGTGTGTCGTAAAATGTGACCTGACCATCTAAGTTGTGTGTCGTAAAATGTGACCTGACCATCTAAGTTGTGTGTCGTAAAATGTGACCTGACCAACTAAGTTGTGTGTCGTAAAATGTGACCTGACCAACTAAGTTGTGTGTCGTAAAATGTGACCTGACCATCTAAGTTGTGTGTCGTAAAATGTGACCTGACCATCTAAGTTGTGTGTCGTAAAATGTGACCTGACCATCTAAGTTGTGTGTCGTAAAATGTGACCTGACCAACTAAGTTGTGTGTCGTAAAATGTGACCTGACCATCTAAGTTGTGTGTCGTAAAATGTGACCTGACCATCTAAGTTGTGTGTCGTAAAATGTGACCTGACCATCTAAGTTGTGTGTCGTAAAATGTGACCTGACCATCTAAGTTGTGTGTCTTGTCTGCTTTGATTGCCGCATCATTCACCAAGAGCAATCGGCTTATTTCAGAATTGTGGAGACCTTGCATACGTTGGTTCTTGAGAGTGATTCTGACCAACCATCTATCAAGAAAGGCCTGGGTCACTCTCAATTTGTCCTCTAGTGATTTTGTTAGTGTCCACGTCTCAGGACCGCAGCACATGGCAGGGAATATCGTGGGATTCAAGAGGAAGACTAGTAGGTCCTGGTCATGGCAACCGTCCAGAACCGGGTTAATAGACGAAACGGCTGCCCGACCCGTACGGTGACGTGTAGTCACGTTCAGAAATAACGTCCTATTAATTTCTTTCTGTCCATTCTGTCGTCGCCTTTCTTGTCACATATGTTGTAATTGTCCTCCACCGAATCTTCTAGTTGTTGATCAGTTCCCTTGATGATGTTTACTCTTCCTTTCTGAGTCTAATCTTAAAATTGACTTTGGTTTTAGAAGAGAATGTACCCTAGAGCTTGAGAGTAGTCATTGATGGGAATAAGTGCGTGGTCAGAGGCTGACTCATGACTAGGGGAACTCGAGACCTGATATCACGCGACTATAATGGATCACGTGATTACGTGTTCTTAGACCTAATATGGACAGCAATGCATTCTAATGCAGTGGTTTCAACACGCGGCCAGCGGATCACATTGCAGTCTGACACGCTGAAAGTGCGGTCCCTTATTTAAATAAAGGGATGATAGAGCTGTAATAACGGCATTTATGTTTGTAACTGCTCTCCTCTCGGGTCCGGGAGGGAAGATTTATAGGGATGAGGTTTAAAGGTCACTTGTTCGTTCAGCCGTCTCGCAGTGTGTAGGACACGTCTTATCCCCACTCGCCGGTCCTCCCCCCACCGATGCAACCCTGTTTTATCAGGGTTTTTAACCTATATCAATTTGGTCATCAGACGTGTTTCCACATCGCGTGACTAGCATCTCGTTAAGATAAATGAAAATATTGGAATAAATTAGGATACTTTTGTAATAAAAGATCAATCATCAATATAATGGCAAAATAAATTAAATGGGGCTATATTTAAATATGCGAGGGAAAAAAACGATACTTTGCAACGGGCTTAACAGAAAAAGAAACGGATTAACAGCAAATTATAACAAGAATGAGCCACATAGAACAGTTATGCTGGGGCAAGAGGGTTGGGCACCGCCCGGTTAGAAATGCGTTAAAGACATCACCGACACCCTGTTACCGAGATGTGATGCCACGACAACATGGCAGGGTTACAGGAAAGACGAGTCAAAACTAAACTGTGATGCAACCGTCGGTGATCAGCATGTCTTGAGGCGGCATGTGGTCTTTCAAGCCTCACCTCGTGTGGCCCATGGACCAAATAGCATGTCTTGAGGCGACATGTGGTCTATTCAACCTCACCTGGTGTGGCCTATGGACCATCCAGCATATCGTGAGGCGACATGTGGTCTTTCCAGCCTCGCCTTGTGGACCATCTAACTTGTACCTATGCAGCGCATTCGTGAACGGAGTTGTCCTAAGGCGGCCCTTGAACAATTCCGCCTATCTTCATGCGGCCAGTTAACCACCCAGCTTGTCCGTATGCAGCGAATCTGTCTTCAAGCCATTTCTCCTGTCGCCCATGAAGCACCCAGCATGTTCTCGTGCAGCCCTTATTCAGAGTACTTTCAAGCGGCCTTTAAACCATACAGAGCCCTTACGAGTTATTTACATGTTGAAGCTTGTCCTCATGTGATTTGTGGGCCATAGAGCGTGTCCTCTTGCGGTCTGTGGACCATAGAGCTAGTCCACATGCGCCATGTGGCCCCTAGAGCGTGTCCTCTTGCGGTATGTGGGCCATAGAGCCTGTCCACATGCGGTCTGTGAGCTATAGAGCGTGTCCACATGCGGTCTATGAGCCATAGAGCTTGTCCACATGCGGCATGTGGCCCCTAGAGCTTGTTTTCTTGCGGTCTGTGGGCCATAGAGCTTGTCTACATGCGGTATGTGGCCACTCGAACTTGTCCTCTTGCGGTCTGTGGGCCACTGGAGCTCGTCCTTATGCGGCATGTGGCCACTAGAGCGTGCCCTCTTGCGGTCTGTGAGCGATCGAGCTTGTTCACATGCGGTCTGTAGCCCACCGAGCTGTGCTGCGTAATTCAATGTCGTTTCAGATATACATCCATGGAGTAATGTGTCCTGAAGCACCACAGAGAGTATAAAAAAGGTCCTCAAACTATTGACCCGAGGCAGTATTTATCTCAGGTCTGCTAAATCGTTCGCTAAACCCTAGTGAGAAAACTAATGTGCAAGAATAGTCATTCGAGTGAAAGCATCACAAGAATAACCGAAATAATTTACCGTCATTCACACATTCTCGGCCACTCTCTGCCTAAAATGGCTTTCGTCTTGCGCCTTGTACACTGTTCGTCATTGTTTATTTTGTGATTCGTTTGGTATTTTCTTCTATTATGATTTTGTCTCTGACGAAAATCTTGGGACCGTTACGTCGGCCCCGTTCGATTGTGTCCCTGTGCGGTAACTTAGTCCCATTTATTTTTATGGATGAGTTAGAATGCCCCACATAGTCTAGTTAAGAGGGGTCAAACTACTAGCAAAAACATGAAACGGCACAAAACAACGTAAACGCTTGACCAAAGAATACACACGTAGTCCTCAATTAGCTAAACAACGACCACACTATGGCTTATTTGTCCTTCTAATTAAAAATGACTGTATCGTTAGAATGACGTATCTATATAACTAGTAAAAATAAAAATAACTATTTTTTGTTCGATAAAAGCTGTGATTACGTGTTTTAAGTTCTGGACATTGATCCCTTTGACAGTCTTCTCTGGCGATGTCAGTTGGTTTCAGGTCTGCTCATTCTATAAGATAAAATCATTAACGCATGTACATTACATGACTGTTTGTGTATTTACCAGCTTAATTGAATCCAAAACCCCAAAAATACAGTCAATACCAAGGCCATGGTCTACAATGCCTGTGTCGTCAGTACGCTTGTATGGCAGCGAAACGTGGACAACATATCCCAAACAAGAACATAGACTCAACATCTTTCACCTACAGCGCATGAGATCCATCCTTGGCATCACATGGAGAGAGACAGAATGACAAATTATGAGTGGCTTTCTCGCACCGGTCTACCAAGTATGTACACCGTCTTTCGCCAACGAAGACTGCGATGGCTTAGTTATGTTCGTCGTATGGAAGACGGTCGCATCCCAAAGATATCATCTATGAATAGCTGGCGTGTGGACGACAGCTGTTGTTGAACGATACATGTAAACAGGACATGAAGGCTCATGATATGGATCTGACTTCTTTGGAAGACATAGCTGCAGACCGTTCCAAATGGAGATCTAGCCTGAAGAGTTACCACAGACTCGGCGGAAATAAGCTCAGTTAATTAACACAGGGAAGTGAAGAGACAACGCCCAAAGGAAAAGACAAACCAAAAACTCAGTAGGGATTTGCTACTCCAAGGTCGCATCAACATGCCGGAAAAGGTGCTGTTACTACTAACTGAATCAAGCTTTTTTGTGTTTTTGGTTCCGTGTCTGTTTTTATGTTTTTTGCTTCCTTGCCTGTTTTTGTGTTTTTGTGGTTTCTTGTATGTTTTTTGTGTTTTTGGTTTCTTGTCTGTTTCTGTTTCCTATCTGTTTTGTGTTTTTGGTTCCTTGTCTGTTTTTTTGTGAACAGTATGAAAATGTGGTTATTTTATAATTCGTTAAATTAATCATTACCACTTTACTTTTTTCACTAATTTAAACATTAACGATGTTAAGAATTTTACTTAAGATGAGATCAAAATTTCAACTGAAGATGCGATCATGATGGCAGCTGAAGATGAGATCAGGATTTCAGCTGAAGATGAGATTAGGATGTCGGCTGAAGATGAGATCAGGATGTCAACTGATGATGAGATCAGGATGTCAACTGAGGAAGATTAAAATGTCAACTGAAGGAGAGAGGATGTCAGCTAAAGATGAGAGGATGTCAGCTGAAGATGAGATCCGAATGTCAAGATGAGATCAGGATCTAAACTGAAGGTGAGATTATGATGTCAACTGAAGATGAGATTATGATGTCAACTGAAGATGAGATCTGGATGTCAAGATGACATCAGGATGTCAACTGATGATGAAATCATGATGTCAACTGAAGATGAAAGGATGTCAGTTGAAGATGCGATCAGGATATCAACTGAAGAGGAGATCAGGATGTCAACTGAGGATGAGATCATGATGTCAACTTAAAATGAAAGGATGTCAGCTGAAGATGAAATCAGGATGTCAAGATCAGATCAGGATGTCAAGATGAGATCAGGATATCAACTGAGGATGAGATCAGTATTTCAACTGAAGATGAGATCAAGATGTCAACTGAACATGAGATCAGGATGTCAACTGAAAATCAGATCAAGATGTCAACTAAAGATGAAATAAACGAAATGTTACTAAATAAACTGTTTTACTGATTCTAAATGACACATGAATTTCATCAGGTCATTCGAAGGTCCGTCGATGTTTGATAGATTAACACGTCACACCAATAATGGTGTACATTTGTATCTCTGCAGGTTACGAGGAAGTTGGTTAAAATAGAAGAAATAGAAGTCCACGCATACGGGCAAAGGACATGTCAAGATAAATAGAAGAAAACAAAAACAAAGGTTGTTGTTGTTGTTGTTGTTGTTGTTGTTGTTGTTGTTGTTGATGTTGTTGTTGGTGTTGTTGTTGTTGAATGCCCACAATGAGTAGGACTACTGTTTTGCGCGCCCTGAAAATGACGTTTAGTGGCGGGTTGCCGTAGTTTTTCTCACATCTCAAGCGTGCTGATGAATGTTGACCGGGGTTCTCCATGCAGTTATACTATGCTTGTCTTCATCCGCGTGTCATTGACTACTACGGAGATCACGTCGATCACTCACCTCGTTAGCCATGGTGTTATGAAAACAGCACGTTTCCAGGGAGGGGTGTGAGGAAACAAATTTGAGGGTTATGGTCAGTATATATTGCCTGACCCTGACTAACAAGTCTGATCAGTATGTTGTGTCTGACCCTGACTAACACGTCTGATCAGTATATATTACCTGCCCCTGACTAACATGTCTGATCAGTATATATTACCATACCCTGACTAAAATGTCTGGTCAGTATATATTACCTGACCCTGACTAACATGTCTGGTCAGTATGTTGTGCCTGACCCTGACTAACATGTCTGGTCAGTATATATTACCTGCCCCTGACTAACATCACTGATCAGTTTCTGGTACCTGACCCTGACTAACTTGTCTGATCAGTTTGTTGTGCCTGACCCTGACTAACATGTCTGATCAGTATGTTGTACCTCACCCTGACTAACATGTCTAATCAGTATGTTCTGCCTAACCCTGACTAACATGTCTGATCAGTATGTTGTGCCTGACCCTGACTAACATGTCTGATCAGCATGTTGTGCCTGACCCTGACTAACATGTCTGATCAGTATGTTGTGCCTAACCCTGATTAACATGTCTGGTCAGTATGTTGTGCCTGGCCCTGAATAACATGTCTGATCAGTATACTGTGCCTGACCCTGACTAACATGTCTGATCAGTATTTTGTGCCTGACCCTGACTAACATGTCTATCAGTATGTTGTGCCTCACCCTAACTAACATGTCTGATCAGTATGTTGTGCCTGACGCTGACTAACATGTCTAATCAATATGTTGTGCCTGACCCTGACTAACATGTCTGATCAGTATGTTGTGCCTGACCCTGACTAACATGTCTGATCAGTATGTTGTGCCTGATCCTGACTAACTTGTCTGATCAGTATGTTGTGCGTGACCCTGACTAACATGTCTGATCAGTATGTTGTGCCTCATCCTGACTAACATATCTGATCAGTATTATGCGCCTGACCATGACTATCATGTCTGATCAGTATGTTGTGCCTGACCCTGACTAACATGTCTGATCAGTATGTTGTGCCTGACCCTGACTAACATGTCTGATCAGTATGTTCTGCCTGACCCTGACTAACAGGTTTTATCAGTATGTTGTGCCTAACCCTGACTAACATGTCTGATCAGTATGTTGTGCCTGACCCTGACTAACATGTCTATCAGTATGTTGTGCCTCACCCTGACTAACATGTCTGATCAGTATGTTGTGCCTGACGCTGACTAACATGTCTAATCAATATGTTGTGCCTGACCCTGACTAACATGTCTGATCAGTATGTTGTGCCTGATCCTGACTAACATGTCTGATCAGTATGTTGTTCGTGACCCTGACTAACATGTCTGATCAGTATGTTGTGCCTCATCCTGACTAACATATCTGATCAGTATTTTGCGCCTGACCATGACTATCATGTCTGATCAGTATGTTGTGCCTGACCCTGACTAACATGTCTGATCAGTATGTTGTGCCTGACCCTGACTAACATGTCTGATCAGTATGTTGTGCCTGACCCTGACTAACATGTCTGATCAGTATGTTGTGCCTGACTCTGACTAACATGTCTGATCAGTATACTGTGCCTGACCCTGACTAACATGTCTGATCAGTATGTTGTGCCTGACCCTGTCCAACATGTCTGATCAGTATGTTGTGCCTGACCAACATGTCTGATCAGTATGTTGTGCCTGACGAGATGTTAGTCTTCCTTCCCTAAAACAAAGGTAAACCTTCTTAACAAACATGGGATGTACAGTAAAGCTCGTATACCGTGGTACAAGTGTCAAATTCAGATCAATGCTGAATGCGGTTAACGAAGAATAGCGTATTAACACCGATTAACGTCGTTTCGTTTAGCGCTCAATTATTATTGAACAATCCCCACCGATATTCCCGAAATTGCTGCACATTTTTATGTGCATTTATTTATCTGTCACCCTGCACATCTATTGAATTCTCCATCTCTCATTATTCAAGTCTTGATTAAGTTCACTTCATCTCAACTCCCCAGCCGGTTCTCCCACTTGCCTCCTCAATCCATGCCACTCTCGTATTTTCGGCACGCCTATGCCCCTATATTGAATATTCATCCAGATGCTACTTGAGATGATGGGGTCGTGCGCATATTGAGTGATAGCTTAGCCTGCGAGTAGGCCCAATGTTAGCCTCTGTAGAGCCGTGCTGTGCCTGTCGGGAAATGAGTTGTTCACAATTGAGAGGATCATTATTTGTGTTTAGAGAAGTGAGTGGCCGAGTTATTAGAACGCCGGTCTTCTTGTCAGGAACAAGTAAATAGTTGGGTTTTTTTTTTTCAAACTATGTTCTTTGCTGTTAGAGTTGTTGTTTTTAAGAACTTCACTGAAGATGAAAATTGTACGACGCCCTCTTCTTCTTCTTCTTCTTCATCTTCTTCTTCATCTTCTTCTTCTTCTTCTTCATCTTCTATGTCTTATTCCTTTTCTTCTTCTTCTTCTTCGTTCTTCTTCTTCTTCTTCTGCGTACACAGTCAGACAGTAACCATTATTTTTTCGAAAAAAGCGGCGGTCATCCTGAGACTCTCGCCACTACCATAGAGCTTGTCTTGCAGTTCCACTGGCAATGGCCACATCTGCTCTCTCTGATCCCCGTATGTCGGGCAGTTCTGCAGCAGATGTTCAGTGGTCATTTTACCAGTACCGCACGGGCATTCGTCGGTACACCCTATCTTCAATTTGTTGAATAGGTGGTACCTCAGTCTATTGTGGCCAGTGCGAAGTCTGAAGACAACGACCTGCTCTCTTCGGTTCAACTGGTAATAGGCATCGTTTTTGGTGTAACCAGTATGTTCGGTTTCCCATTTGGTAATGTACCTGGCTTTGATAAGCCGTTTTGACTCTTCGTACGTCCTTCTTCTTCGTTCAACTGAGGCCATGCGTTTAGCCCAGTGAGGTTCACGAAGAAGATTGAGTTTCAGATCTTCACCAGACTCCCATATCACTTCGTGTACGGGCTCTCCCTCAAAACAAACCGCACCTCCCTGGTCTGTATAAGTAGATCAGTCCTGCAGGACATGCTCTGGTGCTGGACTTGGCGCTACGCAATGACGTATGGCGATGTTTCTGAGACCCATTCTGTGGAGGTCGGTCTTGAGTTTTACTATGTTCCGTTCTGAGTCTCACAATCTTTGTATACCTATTTCTTCCGCGTTTTTTTTTTTTTAGGCTGCAATTTTCTGGATTGCATTCTTTGTACTGGTCCCTCCATTCTGTCCTCATGCATCGTTTGATGATTAACTTTGCTTCTTTATATATATGTGCATGGCGAGTCTGCGTGCCGCCAGTTCCGACTTTAGCGCTCTCATCTGCTTCCTTGTTTCCAAGGATCCCACAATGAGCCGAAATCATCTGAAGTACTCATGATCATCATTTAGCATGTCCTTTGTAGAAAGTCGCTCCCATCACAGACTAGCAAGGAAACTCGTTCCCTTGCCAAAACTCAAGCCTCTGCCACAGTCATACTCAGGCATTCTTGAATACCTTGGTGCCATCGTCTTCTTGGTCTACCCCTTCCTCTTGTGCCTGGCACCATACCTTCCATCACCGTTCTCTCGAGGCCGTTGTGTCTCTTGATGTGACGAAAGTATTTGCATTTTCTGGTCACAATGCAATTGATTAACCAGTTCACCTCTATGCTCAACTCTTGCCGAATGTCTGCATTTGTTTGTTTTCTCTTTCTCGGTTTCTCTCTATTCTGAGGAATATAGCATTATTATATTACTATAGTACTAGATGTTGTTTTTTTGGAGGGGGGCCCCAATTCGATGTTGTATTTTTTTTCGGAGGATAGCATTTCTTTCATGGGCTTTGATGTGGCTTGTATTAGGTAGAAGAAGAAGTATTTTCACAAGATTGTTTAGATCTGAGCACCAAATGAGATGATGATCATCATTTGAGTGTGTACACAGCTGGTGTTCTTGAGTGTGTACACACCTGGTGTTCTTGAGTGTGTACACAGCTGGTATTCTTGAGTGTGTACACAGCTGGTATTCTTGAGTGTGTACACACCTGGTATTCTTGAGTGTGTACACACCTGGTGTTCTTGAGTGTGTACACACCTGGTATTCTTGAGTGTGTACACACCTGGTGTTCTTGAGTGTGTACACACCTGGTGTTCTTGAGTGTGTACACACCTGGTGTTCTTGAGTGTGTACACAGCTGGTATTTTTGAGTGTGTACACAGCTGGTGTTCTTGAGTGTGTACACAGCTGGTATTCTTGAGTGTGTACACACCTGGTGTTTTTGAGTGTGTACACACCTGGTGTTCTTGAGTGTGTACACAGCTGGTGTTCTTGAGTGTGTACACAGCTGGTATTCTTGAGTGTGTACACACCTGGTGTTCTTGAGTGTGTACACAGCTGGTATTCTTGAGTGTGTACACAACCGGTATTCTTGAGTGTGTCCAAATGTGATATTCTTGAGTGTGTACACAGCTGGTATTCTTGAGTGTGTTGTGGTTGAAATATGATGAGATAATTGTTATTGAAATGTGTTTGATTCTCAGCATGAAAATGGGACCAAGACCCTTCTTTGTGAGTTGATTGATTTCTTCATTTCGATTGAGGCGTGTCATATATCTGTAGATCTCCCTTCATGTGTTTCCCACGGTCCATCTGTTCAGCCACGTTTCTTTTCTTACTGTTCTGATAACTTTTGAGGAATATTTTTGGCTCGACAAAATTCCAGAATTGAGATAGGGTGGGTTTTTTTAAATTTAAGATGAAAAGTCCAATCAAACGGAAGTTCTTTCAGCTCTCATCAAACAAGAACTTATCAAAGAGTGGTGAGTGCTTAGATTGGATTACTGCAGGAAATAGTAGGGACAGGGTCCGCTAATGCATTTAATAAACAGATTGGATGCAATAAGTTATTTTTAGATCACTTTGAGTGGAAGAAGCTGACATTATACAGACGCTGCAGAGCCTTCTAAACCAGTATAAAGAAGTTAAGATAAGTTCGGGAAGTATTCTACCTTTCAGTGACAGCTGGGTGAGCAGCTATTTCAGGGTGATTTATTTCACCTTGTCCCTTCCATATATGCATTCTTCTCACGAACACGTGCTGCTTGTCAATTGATGCAAAGTTCCACTATGCTCAAAAACCAATGCAGCATGTCAATTTTGTCAAGTTCCATTATTCTCTAAAACCCATGCATCATGTCGATTGATGCCAAGTTCCATTAGTAGCAAATCCCCATGCACCTTGTCAATGGATACAAATTTCCATTATTCTCTAAAACCCATGCATCATGTCGATTGATGCGAAGCTCCGTTATTATCAGAAACCCATACAGCCTTTACATTGTTGCCAAGTTCCATTATGCACAAGAACCCACACAGCTTGTGAATTTATGTCAAGTCCCATTGCGCTTAAAAACCCATTACATCATGTCAATTGAAGCCAAGTTCTATTATGCTCAAGAACCCATACAGCATGTCACTTGATGAATCCGCGCAGTTTTGGAATTTATATTAAGAGAGATCATCCTTTCCCCTTTAAACTCGCTTTACTGAAGTTTGAATGTTCCAAAATATCTGCCAGGTACACACTGTTTGAATGACAGGGCGTCAATCTAAGGTTCCTCAATATCAAATGTGTCTCATACATCATGCATCAGTTCATACATCAGTTCATACATTAGTTCATTCATCAGTTCATACATCAGTTCATACATCAGTTCATACATCAGTTCATACATCAGTTCATACATTAGTTCATACATCAGTTCATCAAATCTGGAGAGTACGTGGTCCTTCAATCTGTGGAATACTTTGCTCTTGAATCTGGAGAGTTCCTTGCGCTTGAAGAGAGTTCCTTGATCTTGAATCTGGATAGTACATTGCCCTTGAATATAGAGAATACTTTGCCCTTGAGTCTGAAGAATTTCTAACCCTTAAACCTGGATAGTTCCTTTCCCTTGAAGAGAGTTCCTTGACCTTGAAGAGAGTACCTTGCCCTTAAATCTGGAAACTACATTGCCTTTGAATTTGAAAAACACCTTGCCCTCAAACTTCCAGAAAGTATCGGTCTGAAACATCACCGTTTCGTGACCAGTTCCTGTTTCCTATCACATGACTTTAAGATATCTCATATTAACTACTCTAGTTTAAATTGAACTACCACTGAACACATTACAATCCTAATGCCTGCATAAATCGTTCCAACGACCAGATCATGTAAAAACATACTGACAAAGGATGAATCGTTTTTTAATTTTGAAATAAAACCATAAATACAATCAGTCATTGTTTGCACGGCATCAATGCACACTGACATACAATGTCTATAACAAAGCGTATTTTCTTCCAGCATGGCTGTCATAGAATTGTACATGCCTAATTCAGTTGATGTAACAGGTAATTTTGTGCAGGATAATAACAGTTCTAGGAAATCATCTCTGTATAATAATAGTTTATAGCTCAGTTGTTGGCATGTTTGGCTTATGTCTGTCGATTTATTCAGAGGAAGTGAACATTTTTAACAATCGTACAGTTTTTCGACTACTTTATTGTGCATGTCTTCTATGCGCTGAAAAAAAGTATAATTTTCTTCTTTTTCTTCGTTCGTTCTCAAAATTCATCTACCAGTCCAATAAAATGGTTTTGCAAGTAACAGGATATAGTCTGGAGAACGGAATGAGTTGTGTCGTAGTTTACAGCTTGACTGGGATTCATGCACTTTTCGATCCGACATATCCGACTTCAGTAGGTTATTTTATTAGCTATCCATTTTCAAGTTGTGCGTCTTAGCTAGTCTGTCGTGTTGAAGCCTACCTAGAATCACCAGGTGCAGAAGGTGAAGGGTATTGGCAGCTCTGGACTGCTGACTCTGACGCTAGCTCTGACGCTAGCTCTGACGCCGAATCGGTGAACGCTACATTTCCTGCACTGCTCAGCACCTTGATCCCAATATACGAGGAGTGTTCAAATTAAACTGGACAAAACTGCAACACGTGAACATGCGTACGATGCGCCTGGTTACGTCACTTCTGGTGTAAACAGCATATTCCAACCGTCAAGTTTACCAAATTTAATTATTCTCCGACTCATAGTTTTCTTAGCAGACCGCTGAAAACATGGCGGGTGTGATACCGAATCCGTCTAGAGTTGATCAGCAAGCGGTGATTCGGTTTCTAACAGCTGAAGGATGTCGACCAGTTGACATTCATCGTAAAATGCAGACAGTGTGTGGTGACGACAGTATGTCGAAGACAACAGTGAAGAACTGGGCAACGATGCTTAAAGAAGGACGTGATTTAACGCAACAATGTACGCCTGACCTGGACTCGGAAGATCTTTCGTTAACTCACCTCCTTTAAACATCGTTGTCCAGTTCTTCACTGTTGTCTTCGACACACTTTTGTCACAATACACTGTCTGCATTCTGCGATTAATGTCAACGGGTCGACATCCTTCAGATGTTGAAAACAGAATCACCGCTCGCTGATCAACTCTGGACGGATTCCGTATCACACCAGCCATGCTTTCAACGGTCTGCTGAGAAAACTATGAGTTGGAGAATAATTAAATTTAGCAAACTTATGGTTGGTATGAGCCATTTACACCAGAAGTGGCGTCATCATACGCTTCGTGCGTATGTTCACTTGTTGCAGTTTGATCCGGTTTCATCTGAACACACCTCGTAGTTTCATTTGAAAATATGTATTTTTCATAACTGGCAGGTTTTCCTCACACATAACTAACAATTTCTTTACCAGCTGATGAAACTAATTTCTGTTATATCTTGGCTGAAAATTCCTGGAAATTGTTTCAGCCAGATTCTGACTGTAACTTGCGCTGTTTTTTTCAAATAGTGTGATTTGTTTAAAATTGATTCATTTGTCTTTTTATTCTGCGTTTCTCTTCAAAATTATGTTATCTTGTTGTGTCGTAGTTAACACTCAGGTTGCAATATCTGCGCCTTTCGGCCAAACACATCGGATATTAGCTGACTTTTCTTTTTCTGTTGGGTACCGGGTATTCCATCCCACTACAGTTCTTGTTCTATTAGCCAGACAGCGCTAGCGTAGCCTTTTTCCAGGGTCGTCGCTTGGAGGCGGAATTCGGATGGTCAGCTCTGATTCGCTGACCATGTTAGCTCATTCAATGTGCTGCTTTTTCCGCCACTTATATTGGCTTCCATTACCAGAAATATGGATAAATAAATGAACAGACTGTGCCTTTATCTGTTACTGACTATTTTTAATTTTAACGTACGAGGGTGATTAGAACAGTTTCGCTTTTGAGGAGATAATTTGATTAATGTGTAGGATTTACACATGCGATTTCTGAAGACTATTAAACGTCACGTATAAAGATCGAGTTACAAATGAGGAAATGCAAGATAGAATTACAAAAGCAATATGGCCTTTCGAAGACCTCTTGGCAGCTGTCAAAAGAAGGAAACTCGCTTGGTACAGTCACATATCCAGATCAAATAGTCTTTCAAATACAATCCTGCACGGAAAGCTGCAAGGCCGAAGACGTAAAGGCCGTCCCAAAAATAGATGAGAGTACAACATAAAAGAATGGACCAATCTCCGACCAGAAGAGGCCCAGGCAGCGGCTGCTGACAGGGAAGGGTGGCATGGGGTTGTCAAGATGTCCTCATGTGTGCCCCAACGACATCTCCGGTTACGAATGACCTGACCTGACCTGACCTGATTTACACAAGAGCTAAACATATTCTTAATGCGTGGAATTGTCGGTAGGTGATTTGTTAACGTAGTCACCATCCTGGTCCACACACACACGCCAGCATTGGACAAATTCTTGCATTCTGTCGAGGAAAACAATCAGGCGTCTTCTCCCGAAACCACGTACCAAAGGCTGCTTGCACCTCATCGTCAGAAGCGTAACGCTGCCGATTGATATCTTCGTTCAGCTTCGGGAAGAGGAAGAAGTCGGAAGGTGACGGATCGGGACTGTACGATGGGTGTGGTAAAATGTCGTCACACTTGAGGAGGTCAAATAGTGTCACTGCTTGTCATATCGTTTCAGTTTCATTGTACCCATTTTTACGTTGCTAAGTTTTTCACCTCACAGAATATATTCAAGAAGTTTATAATTGGCGTACCAGTGTTTATATATACATAATTTACATAGCGTGTGCGATGATTGCGTACAGCATTTGTCGATGATTTTGTCTGGGACTGATCAACCAAAGAATATGCTTGTTTTTATTGTTTAATGCCCACAATGAGTATGTTTACTCTTTTATGAGGTCTGAGAGAAGGTGAAGTAACGGGTTGTGGTACTTTTCCTCATATCCCGAGTGCTAATAAAGGTGGACCGCGGTCCTCCAGGCAGTTTTGCTATGCTTGACTTCATATGCATGACGCTCACTACTTCAGGGATCACATATATCTATCTCTTGTTAATCAGACTGCCTTGAAAACAGTCTGTTTCCAGGGAACGCTACATGGAAGAGAGATAGTGGTCTTGGTCAGTGTATTGTGACAGACATAGACGGGACGACCAGTTCAGTTGTGATTGACCGGACTAGCGTCTCGGTGGATATGGTCAAATGGAGAGACATGCTCAGACAACCTTACAGGTAGTCTTAGGACTGACGAACCAGAGGATATGGTCAAATGGAGAGACATGCTCAGACAACCTTACAGGTGGTCTTAGAACTGACCAACCAGAGGATATGGTCAAATGGAGAGACATGCTCAGACAACCTTACAGGTAGTCTTTGGACTGACCAACCAGAGGATATGATCAAATGGAGAGACATGCTCAGACAACCTTACAGGTAGTCTTAGGACTGACCAACCAGAGGATATGATCAAATGGAGAGACATACTCAGACAAACTTCCAAGCAGTCTTAGGACTGACCAACCAGAGGATATGATCAAATGGAGAGACATGCTCAGACAACCTTACAGGTAGTCTTAGGACTGACCAACCAGAGGATATGATCAAATGGAGAGACAAGCTCAGACAACCCTTCAGCTAGTTTGAGGACTGACCAAAAAAGTGATTATGATGAAGCAATCAAGAACCTTATTTTTTACAATTCAATTTCCTAAGTGCGAGAATAGAAACTGAACATTATCCAACCTGTTTGATCACACTTTGACTTGGTCATATTCGATTCTGGCTAAAAAAAAATATTTCAATTAATGTGTCATTTGGCTTCGAATCTAATCAACATTATGCTTTGTTTGATCAGTTCTAGTACTGGTTGTAAGGTTGTCTGAGCATGTCTCTCCATTTGGCGACATATTCTGTTTTGTCAGTGCTAAAACTGGTTGTAAGGTTGTCTGAGCATTTCTCTTCAATTGGCGACATATTCTGTTTTTGTCAGTGCTAAAACTAGTTGTAAGGTTGTCTGAGAATGTCTCTCCATTTGGCGACACATTCTGTTTTGTCAGAGCTAAAACTGGTTGGAAGGTTGTCTGAGAATGTCTCTCTCTTTGACGACATCCTCTGCAGCTCTCTTCATTTCTTCATAGGCTAGTATTTGTCTCTGCATGTCTGAGATGTAACGACAAGTCCCGGCTGCTTCTTCTTTATTTATCATATTGATCGTTCCCTCAAATATCTTCCGTATAAAACTCGCATTTTATGTCTCAGTCAATCCAATCTTCGGTGCTGTATCATTTTCAATATGTTTCTTTGTGCCCCTACCCCAGTGAAGATGTTGCCGTTGAATTTCAATTCTGTCCAACTGATTCGTTCCATTCTACAGTTGTACCACAGTTGAAACACCTTGCAAGCTTTTACGACTAATCTTAGCTAGAGTCTATCTATAAAACCCACACATACATGAACAGTCGTTATTCATTTTCTCAGTTCTATCCGGACATACTTTGAGGTTAGCAATGTATGTTATTCTCTGAATAACATTTTTTAATTACGGTACTTCTGTCTATGTATATTCAGTCCACTTGTCTCGTTAAACTTTGGAGAAAGGAGGAGGGGGAATGGGGGTGGGGGGGGGAGGTGTGAGCTCCTTTGTTTTATATTTTGTTTTGATAGGTACAAATCCGCTGTTGACTGGTCAAGTCAATAAGTTAGCCCTAGGAATATACGATTGTCTATTTTTTTGCATTGGTGGTGGTGGAAGGCTTATTAGAGCAAGGTAGACCTACAGCCTGTCAGGCGCCATCTATGCCAATCCACTAACCATATAACCAAGACCTGATGTTAAAGCCGCAAGTCACATTTTTTGCGATATATTCTCTGTGAGGCGAGAATCCCTAGAATAATTTGAGTAGATTTTTCACTTGAATTTTGCCAGGGCAACAGTTGTTGAGCCTACTCTCTCGATTTTTAACTGCCAAAAGGATTTTTAACGTGCACGCCAATGTCAACGGGTGTCTGTTCCCACTACTCGGAGCTCCGGGGAAATTTTCACGTGAAATATTCCTGGTCTCCATCGTGATTTGAACCCGCAACCTTCATCATCTGACACGAACACATTACTTCGAACCAAGATAGTCTACGATACATATCTTAGTGAATGATTGTGAGCATCTTTTCTGATTAATTGCCCTAAATAAGTACATTTCTTTTCCTGCTTGATTATTTCTCCTATGGTGATTATATCCATTTGTCTATGTTGCGTGACTGTTATCAACGCCTTTCTCTATAATGTGTTTATTTTCATGCTTAACTCTTTAGTAGTGCCTTCAGCGTTTTCAAGCAGTCTTTAAAATCGAATTCGAATTCAATATTCATTACATTAAAAGTTACTGTTCTTGTCCGTCCATTCAGGCACCAGAAGTATGCGAGTTTGAGTTCTCGGTACTTCTTTGTCGGCAACTATCACATGACACGAGAAGCAGAGAAAGAAATGGTAGGCAGAATTACTAGAACAGCTACACACGGCTATTGTTGTCGTTGACGGTCAATATGGTGTACTGTACATGGAGAGGTTGTTATTAATTCATTGTCAGTGAACTAGTTATTCCCAATCTGATCCATCCTTTGCAGTGTATACCAAGTTGAGGAATATGCAGGTGTTTCGAAGTTCATGAGTGGAGCAATGCAAACAAATCAGTTACCAATCACAACATTAATGATGATAGCATATTGATTTTATGATTGACACTGTGCTTTGCGCTTCAATTATATTTAAGGGATAAAAGAGCAGCGAAATGACACAGTACCGGCTGCGGGTCTACATTGCTCTTGTGTTTTAGTTAATTATGGATGCCGCCAGGCCACGGATTTGCCTGAAGTTCACACTATTCAACGACTCACACTTGTCTCCAAGGAAACGTGTCGTTGTTTTCCATAAGGACTTGTTAATTCGTTCGCATTTTGTGGCTTATTCCCTTCGATTTTCCGGGAACGGACATCAGCTATATGAATTAGCGCTACCCTTAAACCTGTGTCGTATTTTCACGGTCTAGTGCACACGGCTGAACTTTACGAGATTGGCGTTCTTCGCCCTAGCTTCAGTCAGCGTCGGTTTTGGTGTGACTGTAAAATTTAGAGACGATTTTAAAGGACTAGAACACGGTCCGGGAGAGATGTCTAAGACATCATTCACACGCCAAGTGATGTCCCTACGACCTCTTGCGGTTATTTGAAAGGCAAGACACATAACGATAAATGCTCCCTCCTCCCCCCACCCCCCCCCCCCCCCATCCCCCAGCGCTGCCTTGTGGGATACCTGTTTACGGGAAAAGCTTCACGAGTAAACCCAGACGAAAAATCTACTTCATATGCTATCTCCAGTCGTCTCTATAAAGTTTTGCTACTGGCCAAATATAGCTCAGGACGAAAGAGTGAGGTTGACAAAAGGCGCAGTTACTGTGGGGACGGCATGGGTTAGTGGTTAAGTGGCACGACTCACAACCAAAAGGTGTTGGATTCTATCCCCATCACATACCCGACTGTTCCCTTGGGAAGCAAACCCTTAGAAATTGCAGGAGGAAGCAGACCCTGTCATAAATGTATGCTGAAGTCGGAGGCATTGGTCCGACAGGCGCAAAATAAAAACCACAGTGCAACGCATACTGCCTTGGAGATTGGAGAAATAAGGCGAACGAAAAAAAAACAACTGGCCAAAGATAGCTCAGGACAAGAGAGTGAGGTTGAAAAATGCGCAGTTGCTTTCTCACTTTAATCCAAATCACAGCGCAATACACCCCTTTCAGTGGACACAGTAAGAGAAAAGACTGCCCATACCACTGAACAAAGAGAGTGATCTTGAGCACATGTGGTGGATGAACATCCAAATATTTAAGTGTGAAACTTCCCCTATCATCATTCATATAACTCCTCCCGTTTGCCTCGTGCAAAAGACTGGAAAGTGTGAAGAAGACTTCTGTATTCGAAAGAAATGTCATACAATATCATCACAATATGTCACAGACACAAATGTATGAATAACAAGTTTTCATGGAGTTCTGAAGGACAAGCAGAAGATACGGCGCTATTGATAGTTTAGTGGACGCTGCAAACGATGTCTTTGATTGTGATGTTAGAGATCAAGATCATGAGCAGAGCATGAGATGTAGTGGTCAGCGGCACAAAGCTGACTGCTAGCCTCACGACCAGCGACTTAGGGCTGCCATGAGATGTAGTGGTCAGTGGCACAAAGCTGACTGCTAGCCTCACGACCAGCGACTTAGGGCTGCCATGAGATGTAGTGGTCAGCGGCACAAAGCTGACTGCTAGCCTCACGACCAGCGACTTATGGCTGCCATGAGATGTAGTGGTCAGCGGCCCAAAGCTGACTGCTAGCCTCACGACCAGCGACTTATGGCTGCCATGAGATGTAGTGGTCAGCGGCCCAAAGCTGACTGCTAGCCTCACGACCAGCGACTTAGGGCTGCCATGAGATGTAGTGGTCAGCGGCACAAAGCTGACTGCTAGCATCACGACTAGCGACTTAGGGCTGCCATGAGATGTAGTGGTCAGCGGCACAAAGCTGACTGCTAGCCTCACGACTAGCGACTTAGGGCTGCCATGAGATGTAGTGGTCAGCGGCACAAAGCTGACTGCTAGCCTCACGACCAGCGACTTAGGTCTGCCATGAGATGTAGTGGTAAGCGGCACAAAGCTGACTGCTAGCCTCACGACCAGCGACTTAGGGCTGCCATGAGATGTAGTGGTCAGCTGCCAAACGCTGACTGCTAGCCTCAGGACCAGCGACTTAGGGCTGCCAAATATCCTCTTCACCTCCACATGGTGGTTCTGGATAACAGGCTACAACAGGGCAGGCTGGCTAAGGAGAAGGGGTAGGAAACGGAAGGCTAATCCCGTGCCTAAGAATGGCAAGCTGAAGTCAGATACATCGTACCGAAGGGTGCAAATATCGCAGTCGAGCTGTAAACTACGACACAATGCATAACGTTCACGGCTCCAGCCTGCTACTAGCACAATTCTTTTCATGTATTTGATAGCGGGAGTGTGGAAACGAACGGGTACGAAGAAGAAGGAGGAGGGGGAGGTGGAGGAGGAGGGGGAAGGGAGGATGGGAAGGATGGGAGGAGGAGAAGGAGGAGGAAGGGGAGGAGGAGGGGGGAGTGGAGGATGTAAGGAGACGGAGGACTGGAAGGGGGGATGATGAGAAGGAGGAGGGGAAGGGGAGGAGAAGGAGGAGGAGGGGAGGAAGAGGGGAGGAGGGCAAGAGGAGGAGGAGGAGGGGAAGGAGAGGAAGGAGGGGAAGGGGGGATGATGAGAAGGAGGAGGGGAAGGGGAGGAGAAGGAGGAGGAGGGGAGGAGGGGAAGGAGAGGGAGAAGGGGAAGGGGGGATGATGAGAAGGAGGAGGGAAAGGGGAGGAGAAGGAGGAGGAGGGGAGGAAGAGGGGAGGAGGGGAAGGAGAGGGAGGAGGGGAAGGGGGGATGATGAGAAGGAGGAGGGTAAGGGGAGGAGAAGGAGGAAGAGGGGAGGAGAGGAAGGAGAGGGAGGGGGGAAGGGGGGATGATGAGGAGGAGGAGGAGAGGAAGAGGGGAGGAGAGGGAGGTGGGGAAGAGGAGAAGGAGGAGGAGGGGAAGGAAGGGGAGGAGGAGGAGAAGGAGGAGGAGGGGCAGGAGGAAAGGGACGAAGAGGGGAAGGAGAGGGAGGAGGAGAAGGAGGAGGAGGAGAAAAAGGAGGGAAAAAGAGGGTGGGAGGAAAATAATAATTATATTGTTAGTCAGGGATCAAGTCGCTGAGCAGCACAAGAGCTGCAGTGGTCAGCGACCCATAGCTGACTGCTAGTGTCAGAGTCAGCCAACCAGAGCTGCCAAGACCCTTCTACACCTCCACGTGGTGATCCTGGATAACAGGCTGCAGCAGGGCAGACTGGATAAGGAAAAGGGATCGAAGAGGGAATGCTAACCCGGTACTCTAAAAAATGCTTGCTGAAGTCGGATGTGTTGGACCGAAAGGTGCAAACATCGCAGTCAAGCTGTAAACTACAACACAACGCATTCCGTTCTCTAGACTACATTCTGCTACTTAAGCCCTTTCAGTGTTTGGTAGTGGGAGATTAAGAACGAACGAAGCCAAGCCAAGCAATATTGTTAGATATGGACAATTGAGTCTAAAAGAAATATAATAAATCCGATCTCTTACCTTCCCAGGGTGTTATAGATGCTAGGAAAAATGAGACTCTTCCTTCCAGTGCCTCTGAATGACAGAGGAAACGTTACATAAATCTTAGGACTGGAATGTCAATTAGTTTGAGCTAGCAGCTTCCCTATTTAAAACAAAATGTAAACGAAGCCTAATTGCAGAAAGAGAAAGTAAATGCTTTACAACGCTTTCTCCAATGAGGTAAACTGCATTGTTGATGCTACATCTTTATTATTTAACAATAAAAGGATAACAACGATACGGATAATGTCAAGGCAACTGTTTGAGGCACTTCTACAACCCTTTTAACGATGTTATGAAGCTTACTGATTGCCCCAACGCATTTCTTAATGACCATCATGTAACTCAATTTGCAATAATTGAAAAACATGAACGGTTGAAATTCCTTTTTACATCAAAACAGTAATATACACATGTCGTTATTTTGACATAAATGTCTTTATCAAAGGCTAGACATACGGAAACAGCAGAAATGAAAAAAATTGATCAAAACTAATTGAGTATCGATTCTATATCTCTCTTTTAACCTGTAATGTCGTTGAGTCTATCCATCTAACTGTATTTTGAATTGTCTGTATATATTGATGTCTGTATTTTTATATTGTTTCTGTCTCTCTCAAAGGTTTTCTACTCCATTTCTGAGTATAATTATTGATGCACTTTTTTTATAGTTCATTAGTTCCGTTTTAGTGCTGTTGGCTTAATAAAGTTGCATGTAATAACACAAGTCAAATCATTTGGCAAATGTCCCTGATTTTACTGTGTAAGCGCGTGACAATGGATACAAATAGAACGCTATACAACACAATATTCCTACCCACATCGCACTATCAGAGCCAGAGTTGGACATTAACAAAGAAAGATAAAAGAAACATCCTATCAACATAGATTAAATGTCTGCCCAGAATGCTTGGAATAAAAGAATTGATAAAATCATAAAAGAAGATATTAGGAGACAAGTAGGAACAACACCAGTGCTAGACCTCATCAAGAGACAATTAGGAACAACACCAGTGCTAGACCTCATCAAGAGACAGCAAACAAAATGGTTCGGCCACGTGACACGTCAAACACCAGAAAGTATTTCTCAGAAAGTATTTCTCAGAAAGTAATGCTATACAGATACAATGGATACAAATCCAAAGGCCGACCACGAAACAGATGGATATCAGAAATAACAGAAGCAGTACAGCTTCCCTGCACTAAGCACATAATAAGGCCCGGTCAAGAAACCACTTCATAACCTGACGCTGAAAAGTACAAGCAGGACTCAAGTAAAAAGTAGAAGCGGATCATTCAAGCCAAATATTTGGCATTCAATTTGACGTCGTCAGATGGCCGTACAATTTGATTAAATGTGGGTGCAGTTACAAATGTCCTTATGTCTTTGTGACTTGACTTGCATGATGAAAATCCACACAGGAGGCAAATATAGAATAGGAAAGTACTAAGAACAATAAGAACCATAATAATAATAAGAAGAAAAACAAAAACTAGAAGTATATGGAATATTAGAATAATAGGAACAAGAAGTACAAGAAGTACAAGAAGTACAAGAAGTACAAGTACAAGAAGTACAAGTACAAGAAGTACAAGAAGTACAAGAAGTACAAGTACAAGAAGTACAAGAAGTACAAGAAGTACAAGTACAAGAAGTACAAGAAGTACAAGTACAAGAAGTACAAGAAGTACAAGAAGTACAAGTACAAGAAGTACAAGAAGTACAAGTACAAGAAGTACAAGTACAAGAAGTACAAGTACAAGAAGTACAAGTACAAGAAGTACAAGTACAAGAAGTACAAGAAGTACAAGAAGTACAAGTACAAGAAGTACAAGAAGTACAAGTACAAGAAGTACAAGAAGTACAAGAAGTACAAGTACAAGAAGTACAAGAAGTACAAGAAGTACAAGAAGTACAAGTACAAGAAGTACAAGTACAAGAAGTACAAGTACAAGAAGTACAAGTACAAGAAGTACAAGAAGTACAAGAAGTACAAGTACAAGAAGTACAAGTACAAGAAGTACAAGTACAAGAAGTACAAGAAGTACAAGAAGTACAAGTACAAGAAGTACAAGTACAAGAAGTACAAGTACAAGAAGTACAAGAAGTACAAGTACAAGAAGTACAAGTACAAGAAGTACAAGAAGTACAAGAAGTACAAGTAAAAGAAGTACAAGAAGTACAAGAAGTACAAGTACAAGAAGTACAAGAAGTATAAGAATTATAAGGATCATAGGAAGAAGAATGACAAAAAGAACAAGAATGACAAGAAGAACAAGAAAAATTAAAAGAACAAGAAAAATAGGAACAAGAAAAATAAGACGAACAAAAAGAATAAGAAGAACAAGACGGACAAGAAGAAAAAGAAGAACAAGAAGAACAAGACGGACAAGAAGAACAAGACGGACAAGAAGAACAAGAAGAACAAGACGGACAAGAAGAACAAGACGGACAAGAAGAACAAGACGGACAAGAAGAACAAGACGGACAAGAAGAACAAGAAGAACAAGACGGACAAGAAGAACAAGACGGACAAGAAGAACAAGAAGAACAAGACGGACAAGAAGAACAAGACGGACAAGAAGAACAAGACGGACAAGAAGAACAAGAAGAACAAGACGGACAAGAAGAACAAGACGGACAAGAAGAACAAGAAGAACAAGAAGAACAAGACGGACAAGAAGAATAAGAAGAACAAGACGGACAAGAAGAACAAGACGGACAAGAAGAACAAGAAGAACAAGAAGAACAAGAAGAACAAGAAGAACAAGACGGACAAGAAGAACAAGAAGAACAAGACGGACAAGAAGAACAAGACGGACAAGAAGAACAAGAAGAACAATACGGACAAGAAGAACAAGAAGAATAAGAAGAACAAGACGGACAAGAAGAACAAGACGGACAAGAAGAACAAGAAGAACAAGACGGACAAGAAGAACAAGAAGAACAAGACGGACAAGACGGACAAGAAGAGCAAGAAGAACAAGACGGACAAGACGGACAAGAAGAGCAAGAAGAACAAGACGGACAAGACGGACAAGAAGAGCAAGAAGAACAAGACGGACAAGAAGAACAAGACGGACAAGAAGAACAAGAAGAACAAGACGGACAAGAAGAACAAGACGGACAAGAAGAACAAGAAGAACAAGACGGACAAGACGGACAAGAAGAGCAAGAAGAACAAGACGGACAAGAAGAACAAGACGGACAAGAAGAACAAGAAGAACAAGACGGACAAGAAGAACAAGACGGACAAGAAGAACAAGAAGAACAAGACGGACAAGAAGAACAAGAAGAACAAGACGGACAAGACGGACAAGAAGAGCAAGAAGAACAAGAAGAACAAGACGGACAAGAAGAACAAGACGGACAAGAAGAACAAGAAGAACAAGACGGACAAGAAGAACAAGAAGAACAAGACGGACAAGACGGACAAGAAGAGCAAGAAGAACAAGACGGACAAGACGGACAAGAAGAGCAAGAAGAACAAGACGGACAAGAAGAACAAGACGGACAAGAAGAACAAGAAGAACAAGACGGACAAGAAGAACAAGACGGACAAGAAGAACAAGAAGAACAAGACGGACAAGAAGAACAAGACGGACAAGAAGAACAAGAAGAACAAGACGGACAAGAAGAACAAGACGGACAAGAAGAACAAGAAGAACAAGAAGAACAAGAAGAACAAGACGGACAAGAAGAATAAGAAGAACAAGACGGACAAGAAGAACAAGACGGACAAGAAGAACAAGAAGAACAAGAAGAACAAGAAGAACAAGACGGACAAGAAGAACAAGAAGAACAAGACGGACAAGAAGAACAAGACGGACAAGAAGAACAAGAAGAACAATACGGACAAGAAGAACAAGAAGAATAAGAAGAACAAGACGGACAAGAAGAACAAGACGGACAAGAAGAACAAGAAGAACAAGACGGACAAGAAGAACAAGACGGACAAGAAGAACAAGAAGAACAAGACGGACAAGAAGAACAAGAAGAACAAGACGGACAAGACGGACAAGAAGAGCAAGAAGAACAAGACGGACAAGACGGACAAGAAGAGCAAGAAGAACAAGACGGACAAGAAGAACAAGACGGACAAGAAGAACAAGAAGAACAAGACGGACAAGAAGAACAAGACGGACAAGAAGAACAAGAAGAACAAGACGGACAAGACGGACAAGAAGAGCAAGAAGAACAAGACGAACAAGAAGAACAAGACGGACAAGAAGAACAAGAAGAACAAGACGGACAAGAAGAACAAGACGGACAAGAAGAACAAGAAGAACAAGACGGACAAGACTAAGAATGAAAAGAAGAACAAGAACACGAATAATAAGAAGAACAAGAACACGAATAATAAGAAGAAAAGACGAACAAGACGAAAGAGACCAAGAAGAATAAGAAGAACTAGAAGAACAAGAATAAGAAGAACAAGAAGAAGAAGACGAGCAAGAAGAACAAGACGACGACAGCGAAGTTATCGTCAGCAACATTGATTTGGTCCAAACCTTTCGTCTCATCACTAAATTGAAAATCTGTTGAAGCGGAATGCTGGTCAGCATAGACTGTATCACTTGCTGGGCCTGGTTGAGCTTGAGAAGACACAAGCCGATGACCTGCTAGTTATGTTGTGAATATTTGGGTATGCTTCATCGAGATGTGTCAGAACAATTTGGGAAACACTTATTTATGGAGATTCATAAATTGGACGGTAAATCCACTTAATGACTCTCAGGAAGTAAGAGATGAAATAGCGATATCGGCGGTGAAAACACACTTAATAGTCATATAAACATTCCAGGGAGTTAAATAGAATCCGTTGTGTTTTTATACCAACTTTCTGTTATTAGTGTCAGCCAGAGACAAAAGCATAAGATGGAAAGATCCTTTTGAAAAGAGATGTATTCCTTTATTGGAATAAGGAGTTGTGGCGAGTTGTAGATTTTCTCACAACCCGAGAGTGCTGATGAAGTGTGGATTACGGTTCTCCATGTGGTTGTGCTATGCTTGGCTTCATGTGCGTGACGCTCATTACTACGGGGATCCAATCGATCCACATTTCATCAGCAAAAATTCTTTGAAAACAGCCTGTTTTTAGGAAACGCTACATGGAAGAGAGATAGTGGTCTTGGTCAGTATATTGGGCCTGACATGACGCGACGTGCTGGTCAATATGTTGTGCCTGAACGGACTATAGTCTCAGTTCCCATTAAAACACTGAAAAACTATCAAAACTGACCTAAATTAAAAAGCAACGGCTGGCATGGAATATGTGCAGAAGTAAATAGTCGTCCCGAGTGGTCCGGTGGGGTCTTTGTGCATGACAAAGATGAGAATAGCATCACTGCCACACAGAGAGTATGTCGTAAGATGCGACTTTGTGGCATGATATAACGCCGGTAGTGGTTAGATGGTTTTTTAAGAGCAGGGTTGATGGCTCCTAACAGGCTGCGGGCCTACTTTGCTATAGTTTTTGGGTCTATTAAATTCGGTTAAGTTGACCACCCTCTGCCGGTGACACTTGTCCCAAAGTTAACAATTAATAAGCTGTTCGAGCCTAACCCGCTAAGCAGGAACTCCTCCTCCCGGCTGCTACCAGCTCACACCAGAGCTGGAACATTCACAGGGAAATCCGCCTCTGTCGAAGTGCAGGTCAACTATGGCTAAGAAATAGTAGACATTCGGCGAGAATGTCTAAAAATAAAAACATGTGGAGAGAATACTAGATTTTCAGGCCTTTACAGCAACAAGAAAGCAACAACAAAAACAAAACGATGGATTCATCAATACCAATGAACACCGTTTAGCACCCCGTGGAGTATACGATAGCAACAAATACAAGCTGTCGTTCTGTCGCAAGCTACCCATTATAGATCGGTTCATATCTAGTAGGCGTCTTCTTCTTCTTGTTCGTCACGCTTTTTTAAATCATGCTTACACGTGAAGTTCAGTTTTCTGAATACATGTTGATAAAGTAGATTTATTTTAAAATCTCCCAAGCAGCTTCGTGGGGAGATTTGTCTGCGTGGACCATTGCTCGGTGCGCAATTGGCTGAGTATACAAAAGTCCTATCTAGTGGAATTCAATGTCGGATTAAATATGATTTGGTGGTAAAATGCAGCGTACCAGTCGGTATCGACCTCTGGTTTTCAATTACAACGTTTAAACCAAGGTACATAATTCAATAACATTTGACATGCACATACTGTGAACCAGTGCAACGACGAGGAACTGCGTAGTGGCTATTTCTGCAGGATGGAGCTACAGTCACACCTCAGATGTCAGCTCGGCTGAGGTTGATTCCTTTTATGGGGGTCACTGTGGGGAGTCTCTGTGAAAAAGCAGTAAGCCGTTTGCCTTGTGTTTAGACGGTCGGGGTTCGAATTCGAGCTACGACGATCTGTTCATGATAATTTGTTGGGAGATCCCTGGGTTGATCGCTGGAGATACGGAGTTCATGCTTTGTGCGATGAGGGATACTGTTCTTCGGAGAGAGACGGAGCGATATTGGGAGACGGGCAGAGTGAAGTCAAGCCCTTGTCTTTAACCTTTTAACTTATTTCTAACCAAGGTTGCCTGGCGTTACTCTTCCTTTCTATCTATGGGGCACGCTGAAAGGGAAAGTGTTTCTCAACAAGTCAAGGAATCTCATGAAATTGCAAGACAACATTCAGTGGGAAACTGAGTCCATGACTCTTGATGTTCTGGTGAATACCTTTCGTAATATGGAGAGACGTGTGCATGCATTCATTGATTCTATTGATGACCATTTGCAACATTTAATATGAGCTCATTATGCGTCTCACACACAAAGGTATGTCCATGTCAGACTTTATTGAATGAGGTTCATTGGTGTAAAAGTTATAAAACCAGAAGGACTGGCGAGTGGAACGGTCATAGGGTTACAAATGTACTTCAGTGACATGGTCTGAAATTACAAGCGGCTTAGCAGATGGTAAATGACAAATCATTACACTTGTATACGACCATAGTGAGTAAATGAGTTTATAGCATGATGATGCTTACTGTCTAGTAGTGAGGTGGAACAGCTCTAGTTTATCCAGCTGTAAATTGGAGCTTTACTACTTATAATTAAAAGAAAACAATGCAGCGATGAGGGAATTTTGTCACACCATCTGAAAGATCTGAAAAACTAGCAACTCAAATATTTCTTTCTTTCATTCTGATTTTCATCTTGGAGTTTTGACGTCCTGTTGCAGTTTACAGCGAGACTCCGATATCTGCGTCGTTCTGTCTAACACATCCGGTTTCAGCTTTTTTTTTACATACCTATTTTGTTTTCCCACTGCAATTTATGTTCCCTTAGCCAGACTACACTAGTGCAGCCTGTATCCAGGGCGGCAATGGATGCAGACTATGTACTGATTCGCTAACCGTTAACACTGAGGCAAGAAGCCATTTATGAATGGATGGCTGTTATCAGCTCATTCAATGTGCTGCATCTTTGCTAAATCTATCTTCACGGACACGTCACCGGATTAAGCTCAAGCTATGTCGATATGTGTTTTCGGACATACTCACGTCTGAGTTCAACCATATTGTCGAACTGTCCGTAGTAGTGTGTTTGTTGTGGTTCATCTGACATCCTTTGATCCACTTCGCTGTCAAACAACGACAAGACATCACAATAGACTCACCACTACTGGGATCTTGATCTCATTGGCCAAGCTACTGTAGCACAGTTCTATTCTAGGTGCCCGATATGGACGTGAGGTTGAGGGGGGGGGGTGGGAGAGGGGGAGGTCTAGTGGCAGAATCATGCCACTGATTGACATTAGATGAGAGGTGCTAGTGAGTGTGTTGTACTTCATTCTTTTGCAAGGTGAAGTCTTGGTCACCATGTTGCTCCTGATATGTCGTGAAGTGAAGTCTTGGTCACCATGTTGCTCCTGATATGTCGTGAAGTGAAGTCTTGGTCACCATGTTGCTCCTGATATGTCGTGAAGTGGAATCTTGGTCAGTATGTTGCACATGACCTTGACGCGAAGTGGAATCGTGGTCATCAAGTTGCATTTAACACTGACCCTCTCCTTTTTCTACTCCTTCTACTTCACTCTCTTCCTCATGACTGAACGATCACCATTCTTACGCTATTTCTCTCCATGCTCTGTCTACATTCACTTCTTTCTTTTCCTAACTCTGTCCCTACCTCCATATCTGTTCTTTCTCTCTACCAACGCTCCCTCTCATATGTCTCTCCATGCTCTGTCTGCATTCACTTCTTTCTTTTCCTAACTCTGTCCCTACCTCCACATCTGTTCTTTCTCTCTACCAAAGCTCCCTCTCATATGTCTCTCCATGCTCTGTCTACATTCACTTCTTTCTTTTCCTAACTCTGTCCCTATCTTCATATCTGTTCTTTCTCTCTACCAAAGCTCCCTCTCATATGTCTCTCCATGCTCTGTCTACATTCACTTCTTTCTTTTCCTAACTCTGTCCCTACCTCCATATATGTTCTTTCTCTCTACCAAAGCTCCCTCTCATATGTCTCTCCATGCTCTGTCTACATTCACTTCTTTCTTTTCCTAACTCTGTCCCTACCTCCATATCTGTTCTTTCTCTCTACCAAAGCTCCCTCTCATATATCTCTCCATGCTCCGTCTACATTCACTTCTTTCTTTTCCTAACTCTGTCCCTACCTCCATATCTGTTCTTTCTCTCTACCAAAGCTCCCTCTCATATGTCTCTCCATGCTCTGTCTACATTCACTTCTTTCTTTTCCTAACTCTGTCCCTATCTCCATATCTGTTCTTTCTCTCTATCTCTCTACCAAAGCTCCCTCTCATATGTCTCTCCATGCTCTGTCTACATTTACTTCTTTCTTTTCCTAACTCTGTCCCTACCTCCATATCTGTTCTTTCTCTCTACCAACGCTCCCTCTCATATGTCTCTCCATGCTCTGCCTACATTCACTTCTTTCTTTTCCTAACTCTGTCCCTATCTCCATATCTGTTCTTTCTTTTCCTAACTCTGTCCCTATCTCCATATCTGTTCTTTCTTTTCCTAACTCTGTCCCTACCTCCATATCTGTTCTTTCTCTCTACCAACGCTCCCTCTCATATGTCTCTCCATGCTCTGTCTGCATTCACTTCTTTCTTTTCCTAACTCTGTCCCTACCTCCACATCTGTTCTTTCTCTCTACCAAAGCTCCCTCTCATATGTCTCTCCATGCTCTGTCTACATTCACTTCTTTCTTTTCCTAACTCTGTCCCTATCTTCATATCTGTTCTTTCTCTCTACCAAAGCTCCCTCTCATATGTCTCTCCATGCTCTGTCTACATTCACTTCTTTCTTTTCCTAACTCTGTCCCTATCTCCATATCTGTTCTTTCTCTCCACCAACGCTCCCTCTCATATGTCTTTCCATGCTCTGTCTACATTCACTTCTTTCTTTTCCTAACTCTGTCCCTATCTCCATATCTGTTCTTTCTCTCTACCAACGCTCCCTCTCATATGTCTTTCCATGCTCTGTCTACTTTCACTTCTTTCTTTTCCTAACTCTGTCCCTACCTCCATATATGTTCTTTCTCTCTACCAAAGCTCCCTCTCATATGTCTCTCCATGCTCTGTCTACATTCACTTCTTTCTTTTCCTAACTCTGTCCCTACCTCCATATCTGTTCTTTCTCTCTACCAAAGCTCCCTCTCATATGTCTCTCCATGCTCCGTCTACATTCACTTCTTTCTTTTCCTAACTCTGTCCCTACCTCCATATCTGTTCTTTCTCTCTACCAAAGCTCCCTCTCATATATCTCTCCATGCTCTGTCTACATTCACTTCTTTCTTTTCCTAACTCTGTCCCTATCTCCATATCTGTTCTTTCTCTCTATCTCTCTACCAAAGCTCCCTCTCATATGTCTCTCCATGCTCTGTCTACATTTACTTCTTTCTTTTCCTAACTCTGTCCCTACCTCCATATCTGTTCTTTCTCTCTACCAACGCTCCCTCTCATATGTCTCTCCATGCTCTGCCTACATTCACTTCTTTCTTTTCCTAACTCTGTCCCTATCTCCATATCTGTTCTTTCTTTTCCTAACTCTGTCCCTATCTCCATATCTGTTCTTTCTTTTCCTAACTCTGTCCCTACCTCCATATCTGTTCTTTCTCTCTACCAAAGCTCCCTCTCATATTTCTCTTCCCACAATTTTTCCCCGTTTCTCTCTCAATCCCCTTCTCCTTCTACACATGCTCTCATTCTATTTCTCTCTCACCCTCTCTCCCTCACAGTTTTAATTTAACGAAGGAGACTAACTTCAAAGTATAAAATATGAAACATTCTTGCCTACACCACACTTGACCATTTCCCCTTTCTCCATCACTTTATAGTACACACGTATGTGATAAAATACGACATGGTGTAAAGATAACACACACACACACATGCCGAGTGATAATAATTTTACCTGTAACATCAGCATGCATAACCTGCAGTCGATGAGTCATACTAATGCGTCGTATCAGAAGAGTTGATATCTCTGACTTGCATACTCTGTAGATGGCCAACAGTGATATCAAGTATAGATATGTGCCAATAGTCACGGAAGCAGAGTGATATCATGCTGGAAAATGAGTGGGATTGATACAACACACTGCCAGAAAGAAACCGAGAAATACAGCCAGACATGTGAAGGATTGGAACCCACAGAGTAGGAGATGATTGGAAAGGACAAAGAATACTTGATGAAGAATGGATGCACAGTATGCTGTACTCGTTCCGTGTGGGGAAGGTGGCTAGTCTTGATATCGTGTTTATGTAATTTCTAATGTTTCGGTGCAGTAAGAGAGGACGGCAAGTACGAACTGACTGGTGAATGTTTGTTCTCAGTGAGACCTTATCGTTGCTCTGGACACTTTGGAGGTCGTTCATAGCGGATGTAGCTAGTCATATCCGTCTTGGGGGACGGCGTGGCCTAGTGGTTAAGTGGCACGGCTCACAACCAGAAGGTGCTGGGCTCGATCCCCATCACAGCACCGGCCGTTACCCCGGGGAAGCAAACCCTTAGAAAATGCAGGAGGAAGCAGACCCTTACATAAAATGCATGCTGAAGTCGGATGCACTGGGCCGACAGGCGCAAAATGAAAACCACAGTGTAACGCACACACGCCTTGGAGAATAGATAAATAAGGCGAACGCAAAAAAAAAAAAAAAAAAAAAAAAAAATATCCGTCTTGACAGGCCGTGGTCGCTGCGCCTATCAGATGAGATGATGATGCCGAGATCTGTGAATTCTTATATGGTCTCCGCCTTGAGTCTTGAGTTTCAATGCCATGGAGTCCTGAAATCGAACACAGATGTAATAATAATAATAATAATAATAATAATGCTCGTTTAGAAATCTAGGGCCTGTTGCGTCTATTGACCACTACCATGTCCAAATGCTGATGCTTGTAGCCAAACTTCATTCAGTGCCGAAGGGGAGACTGTTATCTGTCGTAGCCATGCAAAACGGGGGCGACCCGTCCATCGCCTCCAGCAGGCCCGTGGGAGGCCATTATTACACATAGCAGACTTCGACATTATCTGATGAGCCAGAACTTCCCGGTAAAGTCGAACCACGTGACCAAACAAAGACAGGCGGTGGCGGACCAGAGTGTCCGAGATTGAGGGATAACTCGAACGAGATCGAATCACCGGATACTGAGAATGCGTCGCTGATTTCGCATGTGGAATGTATCGAGTCTTGATAAATAAATTGTTTAAAATACGCTAGACAACACCATATTCTTACGCACATTGTTCTATCAGTGCCAATATTGGACATTAACAAACAAAGATGAAATAAACATTTTAACAACAGGGATAAAATACCAGCCCATAATGCCTGGAGTAACAAGAATGGATAGAATCAGAAACGAAGATATTTGGAAACAAGTAACTACAACACCAAGGATTGAGCTCATCAAGAGACAGCAATTCAAATGGTTCGGCCGTGTGATGCGACCAGTACCAGAAAGTATCCTTCAGAAAGCAATGTTACACAGATATAATGGACACAAAGCCAATGGCAGACACCGCAAAAGTTGGCAAACAGAAATGACAGAAGCAGCAGCGATCCCCCTGGGGATCTAGGGCTCAATCAATAAATCTTTTAATAACCTGACGCTGAAAAGCACAATCAGGACATCAGCGTAAAGAAGAAATGACGAAGCGGTACTGCATCAGAAATATGATTCGAATGTTGGGTTTGGCGCTAGTTATGTTATATCCGCCAGAATATTGCCTCTTCCACGCTGAGAGCATGTTCCAAGATATGCTAACAGTGACTAATAATAATAGCTTGCCCATCGCAAGCATCGTAGACGGCAGCATCAGACTTATGTTGTGAAATGAGTTCTCTTATGGCTGTTAATACCAATTCTGGGATTAAATACCCTGCCACACTCGGAGCCCTTATTTGGAGCCCAAATTTGGAGCCCATACTCGGAGCCCACATTTGGAGCCAACATTCGGAGCCCACTTTGGAGCTCACATTCAGAGCCCACATGTCGGGAGCCCACACTCAGAGCCCACATGTCGGGAGCCCACACTCAAAGCCCACATTCGGAGGAAAGCCCACATGTCGTGAGCCCACATTTGGAACCCACATTACGGGAGCTCACATATCGTGAGCCCACATCTGGAGCCCACATTCGGAGCCCATATTTGGAGTCAACATTCGAAGCCTATATGTCGGGAGCCCACATGCGGAGCCCACATGTTGGGAGCCCACATTCGGAGCCCACATGTCGGGAGACCAGCTTCGGAGCCCACATGTCGTGAGCCCGCATTCGGAGCCCACATTAGGAGCCCACATTTGGAGCCCACATTCGGAGCCCACATTTGGAGCCCACATTTGGAGCCCACATTCGGAGCCCAAACATCGGGAGCCCACATTCAGAGGGCACATTCAGGACCCACATGTTTGAAGCTGGCTGTGGGGTCGTGGTGCGTTGTTGTTTTTTTCGTCTGCTTCCCTTCGCTGAGCCTCTGCGATGGCGCTCCTCTCTTCGATCTGAGCACTTTCAGTGATACAAGCGCACCAGGTGATACAGCTGTGTGCAAGCAACTCCCAGGTAATGATGTCAATTTCTAAGCTTTTGAGAGACACTTTCAATGAGTATATAAAGTGTTTCTTCTCCGCGATGGGGAGGTATGGTATACCTGTTTTGAGCTCACCCTGTAACAGCTGCTAGGAGATGCTGTCATCTGGCATGCGAATGACATGCCCAGTCCACCCTTTCAGGGCTATTTCCAGAAGTGTATGGAATCTCAATACGTTAGCATGGCTAACAATTTCAGAGTTAAGCCCCCTTGTCCTGTGCCACATGATCCAGGGCAGCCTACAGCAGACAACTCAAGTGAAAACTTATTTTAGCTGCCTGGCATGTCCGCTATACACTGTCCATGTTACACAGGCATGCAGCAGATGGGTTAACACTACAGCATGATACACATTCACGGTTTTAGTGTAGAAGACTGCACTAGTAGTTACATATCCCACCTGACAATTCAAGCACACACCCGATGAAGGTGAGACTACCTGTTGGATTGAAAACGAAGTTCTACCAACCGTCTTCCTTACATTCTCCTTTTTTGTATACCTCTCCATGTCCCTCTCTTTTTCCCCACTCCATCGTCTTCTCTCTCTCCCTATATATCCACACGCTCTGCTAACTATCGCTGTTACTCCCTCACAACGTGTATTTCCATTTCTCCAGCTAACTCTACTCACACTCTTTCCCCTCACAACGTCTATTTCCATTTCTCCAGTTAACTCTACTCACACTCTCTCCACTCACAATGTCTCTCATTTGATCTCCCTCTATCAATGACGTGGCGCTATCTCTCCCACACGCTCTTTCTCTCTCTCTCTCCATCAACGTTGTCTCTCCTCCTTGTCTCCCCATATTTATCCTTCCCTGTCTCCCCATACTCCCACACCCCCTCCTCCCTCTCTCGTGTCCTTACTTTCCACATTCTAGTTCTCTTTCTCGGTTCCAGAATGGACAAAAATGACGACTGCTCGAAAGAAATCAGAAGAAGACTAGCTATGGCAATGCAGAGACTGAACAGCCTGAAGAAATTATGGCAGGGCACCAACAAAGTGATTCAAGTAAAAGTCTTGAGAGCCTGTGTTTTTCCTGTGGCAGCTTATGGCTGTGAATCATGGACGATTACCAAAACTTCTAGACAAAGAATCGAATCCTTCGAGACAAAATGTTACAGAAAGATCCTCAGAATACCCCGGACAGAGGAAAAACAAATGTAGACATTCGGCAAGAGTTGAGCATAGAGGAGAACTGGTTTATCAATTCCATTTGGGCTAGAAAATGCAAATACTTTGGTCACATCAAGAGACACAACCATCTTGAGAGAACAGTGATGGAAGGTATGGTACCAGGCAAAAGAGGAAGGGGTAGACCAAGAAGACGATGGCACCAAGATATCCAGGAGTGCCTGGGTATGACTGTGGCGGAGGCTGGAGTTTTGGCAAGGGAACGAGTTTCTTTCAGACAGACTGTGATGGGAGCGACGTTCTACAAAGGACATGCTACATGATGATGAGTTCTCTTTCATTTCTTTTTTCTTCCTACTCTCTCTTCACTTTCCCTAACTTCATTCACCATCCCTTCCCTCCACCTCTATCATGCCTCTTTACTCACGCTTTCTCCTCGTCCTCTCTTATACTACGCTCAGCCCGCCTATATCTCTTCCATCCTCTCTGTCCCTGTTCACCCCCCCCCCCCCCCTTTCACTATATTATCTCTCTTTCTTTCATACAACAATACAGAAAAACTTTAGTGAGTAAAATCCATACACTTCTCTTGCGACAACTCCCCCCCCCCCTCCCCTACCCAAACCACCCATTCACCTATCACATTATAGGCATGCACCAGGATGGCCCTGCTACCGACCATAGTGTGAAGACTGCGCTAGAAGTTACACCTCCCCATTCACATACAGCCACACACCTGTTGAAAGCGAAGCAGCTTGAAGTATTGAAAAGAAAGTTCGACAAACAATAGTCTCTGTTTGATTAAAGCGTAACAGCTTGGATAACCCGTTGTAACAGAAGAACAAGAAGAATAGTCACTTGAAACTATGTACGTAGAAAACTGTTGTGTAGTCTTTGTAGTATTATGTGTGTCACGTTAAGATTGCGATTCCCATTCAAAACTTTCATTAGGAGCTTTTCTCAACGTACTTTGGGAACGGAGGTGCTGGCCTGGGAAGGCAAACCATACTGACTAGGAAAGTCGTGTCAGGGACAGGCACCATATACTGATCAAGACCAAATGTCACCTCCGCATAGCGTGTACTGGAGACATGCTGTTTTCAAGGCAGACTGGTTGACGTGCTCAGGTATCAACGTCATCCCCGTGGTAGTGAGCGTCACGCATAAAAAACCAAGTATAGCGCAACATCCAGCATAACCCCAGTCTACCTTCATCATCACGCTCGAGGTGTGAAGAAAGCTTCTACAACCTGAAACTTAGCGCGCTTTTTCAGGGTTCATCAAAGAGTAATATTACTCCTTGTGGGCATTCAACAACCACCACAACAACAACCACTACAACAACAATAACAACAGCAACAATCACAAAATAAAACATATGCACTGGACAACTTTACACTGCGAAAATAAAATTAGTAGACTTTTTATATCAGATTTAGACAAGTTAAAAGGTCAAAAATCTACATTTTAGAACAGCACCTTCAGCTTAGACGCTTGCGTCCACTACTGGGCGATTGTTGTCCTCAGGTGGACTGTAGCACAATAATTGCATCATGCAAATTATTATTGTTCTTATTATTATAGCAATGGTTGGTTGGTTGGTTGGTTGGTTGGTTGGCTGGTTGGCTGGCTGGCTGGCTGGTTAGTTGGCTGGCTAGCTGGTTGGTTGGCTGGCTGGCTGGTTGGTTGGTTGGCTGGTTGGCTGGCTGGCTGGCTCGCTGGTTGGTTGGCTGGCTGGTTGGTTGGCTGGTTCGCTGGTTGGTTAGTTGGTTGGTTGGTTGGCTGGTTGGTTGGCTGGTTGGCTGGCTGGCTGGTTGGTTGGTTGGTTGGCTGGTTGGCTGGTTGGTTGGTTGGTTGGTTGGCTGGCTGGTTGATTGGTTGGTTGGCTGGTTGGCTGGTTGCTTGGTTGGTTGGCTGGTTGGTTTGTTGATTGGTTGGCTGGCTGGTTGGTTGGTTGGCTGGTTGGTTGGTTGGTTGGTTGGCTGGCTGGTTGGCTGGTTGGCTGGTTAGTTGGCTGGCTGGTTGGCTGGTTGGCTGGTTGGTTGGTTGGCTGGCTGGTTGGTTGGTTGGTTGGTTGGCTGGTTGGTTGGTTGGTTGGTTGCTAATGCTCACAATGAGTTGGTTACTCTTTTGTGCAGCCTGAAAACGACGGGACTTGTATGTAGTAGCTTTCCTGACATCCCGAGCGTGCTGATGAAGTGGGCCGGGTTCTCCAGGCGGTTGCGCAATGCGTGGCTTCATCTGCGTGTCACTCACTACTGCGGGGATCACGTCGAACTTCACCTTGTTAGCCAGACTGTTGTCCTCGACAACAGCCTGTTTCTAGGACGACCAGCGAGGAGGTCAGGTGAGGGTCTTGACCAGTCTGGCTAACATTATTTGATCAGTGTGTTTTGCCTGAACAGACGTTAGCCACATCGTCCCTTTATAGCAATGCAGAGCCTACATAACTTGAGAAGCTATGATACACCATCAAAGGTGAACATTTTGAGAACCTGTATTTGTCCTGTGGTAGCATACGGCTGCGACACTTAGACAGAAACACGAACCTCAATGAAGAGTACCATGTCCTTCGAGTCGGAGTGTTATAGAAAGATTCTTAGAATACACTGAATCGAATGGAAGGAAGACTAACCACTGGTCAGGCAAAATATACTGATCAGACATGTTATTCAGGTTGAGGTTAAACATACTGGACAATAGCCTCACCTTGGCTTCCTCATAGCTCTTCCCGGAAACAGGTTGTTTTCAGGCAGCCTGGCTAACAAGATGGGTGATCGACGTGATCCTAGTAGTAATGAGCGACAAACAGATGAAGCCAAGCATACTACAACGGTCGACCTTCATCAGCATGCTAGGGATGTGAGGAAAGCTACTACAACCCGCCACTTAAACGTCCTTTTCAGGGCTCACTAGAGAGTAACCTATTCTTTGTTGGCATTTGCAAACAACAACAACAACCAACGAGCTACAGGAACCATCAGTACCTACACTTTTTGCTATTTTCTAAGATGGACATATGGATCTGTCCAGAGTGTAATAACGTGAATTCTTAACAGAACAGTACATAACAGCACAGCTTTCCTGCATTGAATACAACTGCGACACTACCCCAGTGCCCTATTGTACCGACATATAAAAGATAATGATAAAGCTGTTGTCGTTTTTCCTCATTATTATGGCTTTACTCACCGAGTAGCTTATACCGACGATATCAACCTAGCTGCTCGTGTGATTCATTGGCCAAGTTTGCACGAGCGACAGGTGGATGTATGCTGCTGCACATTAAACCTGGTGGCTTCGTCTGTCCTGGCATTCATGTTTAATTGAACACTGTTGATATATGGCGCAGAATGTTAGCATTTGGTAAATTCCCAAAACGACATTCATTAAAGTATCTTATGTTTCTCTTTTCAGCAATTCAATCAATCAATCAAATCCCTCCAACTCTATGCAAAGCATAAATGGTCACCTAGTTTTCTTGTGATGCTCCAAAATTACAAACTCAGTCCCCGTGTGTCTTGCAGTTTTTATTATGGTCTCGATACCCCTTATCCTTGAGTCTTTAGGTATGCCTCTTCTTCTCACGCCTTGAGGATTCCAGAACAGTTACTCTCTTTTAATATTGTCAATTTTTTTTCCGTAATGTGTGTAATGTCTATCGTCAACTCATTGTCTTTAAGTCAAGTCTCACCGTCATATGGACGGTTCTTTCCCAGAAATCTAAATTAGTGACTGCATCATGGCAATTACTCTTCCATGCAGAGTTCCCGGAAAACAGGCTGATTTCAAAGCAGCCTGCCTGACGAGATGTGAATTGACGTTATTACTGCAGTAGCGGGTGTCACGCAGATGAAGCCAAGTAAAGCGAAACCCTTAATACTGATAATAATAATAATAATAATGATACAAATTCGGCTATCGTCGTCAATGAGGACCTCCAACATCGTCACATTTCATAATGATACCTTGAGTTTGTGTGTGCGTTCATGACTGATCGAGCCAATTCGAGTCTTGAATAGTCTGTGACACGACTGATCGAGCCAATTCGAGTCTTGAATAGTCTGTGACACGACTGATCGAGCCAATTATATTCTAGAATAGTCTGTGACACGACTGATCGAGCCAATTCTAGTCTAGAATAGTCTGTGACACGACTGATCGAGCCAATTCTAGTCTAGAATAGTCTGTGACACGACTGATCGAGCCAATTCTAGTCTAGAATAGTCTGTGACACGACTGATAGAGCCAATTCTAGTCTAGAATAGTCTGTGACACGACTGATCGAGCCAATTCTAGTCTAGAATAGTCTGTGACACGACTGATCGAGCCAATTCTAGTCTAGAATAGTCTGTGACACGACTGATCGAGCCAATTCTAGTCTAGAATAGTCTGTTACACGACTGATCGAGCCAATTCTAGTCTAGAATAGTCTGTGACACGACTGATCGAGCCAATTCTAGTCTATAATAGTCTGTGACACGACTGATCGAGCCAATTCTAGTCTAGAATAGTCTGTGACACGACTGATCGAGCCAATTCTAGTCTAGAATAGTCTGTGACACGACTGATCGAGCCAATTCTAGTCTAGAATAGTCTGTGACACGACTGATCGAGCCAATTCTAGTCTAGAATAGTCTGTGACACGACTGATCGAGCCAATTCTAGTCTAGAATAGTCTGTGACACGACTGATCGAGCCAATTCTAGTCTAGAATAGTCTGTGACACGACTGATCGAGCCAATTCTAGTCTAGAATAGTCTGTGACACGACTGATCGAGCCAATTCTAGTCTAGAATAGTCTGTGACACGACTGATCGAGCCAATTCTAGTCTAGAATAGTCTGTGACACGACTGATCGAGCCAATTCTAGTCTAGAATAGTCTGTGACACGACTGATCGAGCCAATTCTAGTCTAGAATAGTCTGTTACACGACTGATCGAGCCAATTCTAGTCTAGAATAGTCTGTGACACGACTTGCAAACGTAGTCAGCAGTTATCTCTGCTATTTTCTCTGACCTTGACTTCCTGATTGCACGTCTTTCCTGTGCTGCCTGGAAACGGAGACCCTTGCTAAGTTCAACCCCGTCTGTGTCTGCGCTCTTCCATGGATTTTGAGTCAGGTACTCCCAGGTGTTAATGTCTATCTGACAACACTTAGGACTCCCTAAGACTGTCTTTGAAAGGCTTTTTTGGACGTCTTTCTGATCGTTCTCCTCTCAGTTCGGTGTACAGGAGCCTCTTTGGAAGCTTTTCGTCTGACACTCGGGAAAATTGGGCAGCCGATCGCAATTGGGATTTTTGCAAAAGTGCATGAACATAAGTACATCCTTAAAGACGACACAATTTCACCTTCTAACAATTTCCCTCGTGATTTAAAGAAAGATTACTACAAATCGCCACTCAGTCACTTTTTCAGGTCGCGAAAAAAATAAATCCTACTCGTTGTGTGAATTTGACAACATCAACTTAAATACTGAGCACCTATGGGTATGCCCAGACTGCAGTGAAGTCGATTCTTAGGTGCAGAATAGAATAAAAGAAAAAGTGGTTTTCTGTCTGCCGTATGCAATGCAGTGAAAGAGTCAGTCTCTCCAAGGGGACCCAATGTTCATAGACAAAAGATTGCATTTCATCAGTAGACTAGACATTAATAATGAATACGCAGATTAGGGCACTGGGTCAGTTCCGTTCAGTTGTCCATCAACTTGCGCCGGTTACCGACGTGCGGAGTATACGTCGTCCTTGTTGAGCAAAGTGTGCTGCTTGAACGTTGTAAGCATGTGTCGTTGAATGATTAATCTGAACTTGTTGATAGATCTTCCATATGATTACCTCGTGTCCTGGAGAGGAAGACTAACGTCTGGTCAGGCAAAATATATTTATCAGACATGTTAGTCAGGGTCAGGCTAAATATATTGGCCAAACTGTCCCCTTGGCTTCCCCGTAGCCCTCCCTGGAAACGGGCTGTTCTCCGGGCAGCCTGGCTAACGAGGTGAGGGATCGACGTGATCCCTACAGAAATAAGCGGCAGGCAGATTAGGCCAAGCATAGCACAACCGCCTGGAGGACCCCGATTCACCTTCATTAGCACACTTGGGATGTGAGGAAAGCTACTAATCCACCTGCCTTGCGGAAGAGCTGTAACCATATCTACCAGCACTGAAAGCGGAAGTTGATGAAGGTACACTCTGGCGAGATGACTGAACCAGCCTATTTCTTGCCTGTAAATGAACTCTGTACAAGACGCAGTGCCGACCGTACATCGAACATCTTCGTTTCAGTTTCTTTCCTGGTAACGCCGAGGACTTTCTTGAAACACTTCATTTCACACGTCAAAATACTGCTCTCACACACCTTGGACAAGGGTCATGTTTATCGCTGGTATCAGAAAGTCGACATGAAGATACTGTTTATCAGCTGCTGCCTGTTGCGAAAGTGATAGCCCATATGTCTAGGCAGTGGTGACAGCCTTTCTTACTCCTTGTCCTGACTTCCCTGTCGAGTCTGCTTTTAAATATTAGTACAAATATATACACGCATTCACCATTATGATATTGGGCTGGTCACTTCGTAATTTTCTCATATGACCTTAACAGCACCGGTGTGAAAGAAAGACATTAACGTTGCTGTTCATCGCTTATATGGGCAAGAAAATATCTGGGGAAAACCCACAACTCATAATTTTTAATGAACTACTCTTTCCAGATTATAAGAATGTCGAATATCCGCAGCAAAATGTTCTCCAAAAGCATTTGACTTCCCTCGGTGAAACTCGACAGAAGTTTGAAACGAAACCATGCATGACATACATACACAACAATGGATGACAAATATGTTTAGAATCTAGGAGCCGGGTTCAAAGTGTAGGATCACGGTATATAACTGGATGAAGAAGAACATTTGGCTTGGCTTTATTCTCTCTCAATCTCCCACTGCCCCGAATCGGGCTTCAAGTAGCAGAATGTAGTCCAGAGAACGGATTGCGTTGTGTCGTAGTTTATAGCTTGACTACGATATTTGCACATTTCGGTCCGTCACATCCGACTTCAGCAGAATTTATTTTCAGTACAGGGTTAGCCTTACCTCTTCGATCCCTTCTCCTTAGCCATTCTGCTCTGCTGCAGCCTGTTATCCAGGATCACCGCGTGGAGATGTAGAAGGGTCTTGGCAGCTCTGGTTCACTGATCTATAGGCTAGCACTCAGCTACAGCTCTCTGATCGATGCAACTCATGCACTGCTCAGCATCTTGATCCCAGAAGAACATAGAACATGGATATTTGGTCCAGAGCATGCTTCTTTCCCAACATATTAGATGGCACACCTCCGCTGCCTTGCGCGATACCTCTTTTGGTACCAGGCTTCGAGAGTAAACCATGATAAACATCTGCATCCTGGGCTATCCCCAGCCGTCTTGATAATATCTGGCCAAAGGTAGCTCAAGACGAGATAATAAGATTGACATATTGCACAGAACTCCCTCACTTGAATCCAAATCGTGCCCCAAGTCACCCTTTTTAGCCGACAGAACAAAATGAAAAGATTGTCTCAAGGTTGAACAGAAAAAAGTGCTCACCAACACACGTGATGGAAAAACTTCACTAGATGAAAGGTTCATAGTAGGATTATACAACTTATAACTTGTAATCCTGGTATTCAATCAAACATTTGATGTCTTATGCCAGGTAGGCAAATGACGTATACATACATATATAACATTTGCCTTGGAGAACCACGTCGTACCTCACGCAGTCCATCTCTCCATCTCATTGGTGCACGTCCTGGAGGCCGTAGAAAGTTGTAGGGCCACCAGTACATAACTCCATGTGTACATCGGTTGTCAGACAAACGTCTAACATGACCCGTCCATCTGTGTGTACATCGGTTGTCAGACAAGCGTCTAACATGACCCGCCCATATGTGTGTACAACGGTTGTCAGACAAGCGTCTAACATGACTCGTCCATCTGTGTGTACATCGGTTGTCAGACAAGCGTCTAACATGACCCGCCCATCTATATTATCTAAATAGCGTTGTTTTCACGACGTCGTTAAAAGAGGTCTGGCGCCAAATTGCTGTGCTGTGTATGTGGTCTCTTAGTGAGACTGAAAGTGTTTTTCGCTGGGTCACTTGTTTGGTCACTCGAAGTCTGTCAACATATTTTTTTCGGAGGTTCCAGACCTCACAGCCATTTATCATAGTAGTAATGACTACACTGCATCTAGGGTTATAAAACATGCTTGAAAAATATGAATTCTGAATGTGCAAATTTGAGTATATTTTTATAGTACTCGTAATTATCACGGAAGGCTGCTAAGTGTTAGGACCAATGTGGTACATACCTTTCTGTTGGCAATCTGATCTTGAAAGTCGATGGGACGAGATAAATTACGCTGGAAAATATGTGATGTGTCCCTTAACATTGAAGAGATTGAGAATTTACGCCATGGATTGATTCTTATGTTAGGATTGTTTATGGTAGGACAGATGGCAGGACCATTATTTTTGTTGCGGTCAGGGGGTGTGCAATCTACAGAAGAATGAGGGTTCAGTATTAAGACTGTTGTTTATATCAGAAAAGAGTGTATGCACAGGTAAACAAATTTCACAATGGAAGACAAAATTACAATGACGAACCGCGGCGTGGGAGACTCGCAAGCGTGGTAATTTAAACAGTGAAACATCAGTTCGACGAGCTAGTTCCTGGCAACATGCGAATCCCTACTGATGGAATATCCTTAGATTATAACATGAGTCACAGCGCGGTTCACAGCATTTGTCATGATGACACTTAACACAGTAAGATGTCCGCGCCTTAGTGTCTGTACTCTCGACTCGCCTCGGGGTTTTGGTCGAGTATTCCGATGTGTGGTCGTTTCTGTTTTGATTCCACATAACAACTCCTTCACCAGGTGCAAACAAGGACTTTATTCTGTGGAATTGATGTGCTTTTTATCGGTTATCCTGCATTTCATGCCTGGCTCAATCAGTGCCAGACCAGTCCATTTAACTGCACACCAGAATCCAGTCTAGATTATCATAACTCAAGGACCTTTCTGTTCGGACAAGCCTACTTCCTCCTGCTCATCCCTCCCTTCACCGGTGGTTACACAATACATTTCTCAATCTCGTATTGTCAGCACAGCAAGGGTCGCGCTGACCTAAAGGTGGACACAATCAGTGGCCTTGGCGGCGAGACACGTACAAACAAGGAGTTTGACATAAGCATTTGTCTAACACACTCCTCGCGGCCCTCATCCAAAGGCTGCGGAGTACACGGCTTCACCTGGGGAGTCTGTAAACGTCTTTGTCAACAGGCTGCGTATGAACACAGCCACAGCAGTTGGACCTGGTAGTGGTCGATCGACACAACCGGCCTTTAACGCCTACGTGAACATTATTATTATGTCGGTTATTGAAAAGTATGTAGTAGATGGAGCACAAGGCATCACAAGGGTAATTATGCTGGTAAATACGACATTTATCTTGAAATGTTAATCGCCATAGCATCATCTTTAGGCGCCATGGTGTTCAGACGCCCGGTATGTAGCATGCCCTGATGTACAAACAGACAGAACGTTATCAAGCTGGTCATGTGACAGGACATCTTCCTAACCTTCTTCCTAGCTCAAACTTATAACAACATACAGCAGGATTTAAGAGCAAGAAGCAGATGAAGTAAAAAATGTATCGAAGGTGTTAAATAAACAGAACAGAAGTATGGATTAAAATCATCAATGCCCACAGAGTTTGAGGGAAAAAAATTACATCTCTCCTTCGATGTTTTGCCACTTAAATGAGGAGATATGATAACCTTAGACATGTATCAACTTAAATTAGCTTTAACACTCACTCTGAATATAAAACACGAAACGTCCACATTGCTACAAAATACCACAGCTTTTTGGACGTTTCTAAATCGATCGCTTTTCTGTTATACCTCGGCTGACGGATATATGGATCGTGGTAGGTGTTCACTAAATTGGTTTTTATAGTATATTTTAAATAATTTTTTTTTAATTTTTACTTTACTTATTATTGTCAAAAGCTGAGTTTATCCCATGTCAGAAACTGTCAAGGATGAAGTGCGATATACATTATTGTTTTTATTGTTGTTGCCAGGCGGTGTGAAAACTTCTGAAATCTAACGAAAAATTAGGGTTCAGTATGAAGATTGATGTTTAGATCAGCGGAGAGTATGAATGATCAAAAAGGTTTCAAAGCGGAAGACAAAACGTTGTTGGCGAACCGCGGCGTGGGAGACCAGCAAGCATGACAACTGACACATTGAAACAGCAGGTCGACCAGTTAGTCCCCGGCAACATGCGAATCACTACTGACGGAATAGCCGTAGATTTCAACACGAGTCACAGCGCTGTGCACAAAATAGATCATAATGACTTCATCTATAGTAAAATGTTTAACAGATGAATCCAAGGGCAGGTAATGGAAGAGGTGCACAACTGGTTAAAGGTTACAAGAAAATATATTTTACGTTAGGGAAGCCACAAGCTAGTGAACAGATGGACAAAGTGTGTTGCCAGGCACGTACATGCGTAAAACAAAACACCAACAACTTCTGGTTTGTACTCATGCAGAAATGTTATTAGAATTGATGTTACTTAATGTATGTATATAAATATATACAAGGCTTGACAAAAGCGCTCGTCTGCTCGTCTGTGACGAATAAACATATTTGTTTGACGAGTAAACACAATGTCCATTTTTGATCGTTAATTACGTTTTTAGTCGTTAATACATAACAACTCTTGCACGATTACCATTGATATTACGGTTTTAATATATTGTACATTATATAGATTGTAGATAAGTTAGCTTTTGATGGTGAATGTAAATGGACCTCCACTGCACAATTTAAACCTCGTAGAGCCATTGATAAATGTTACTTTAGCTATAAAACTACCAAGCACGTTCATGGACACAAACTCTGACAGCAGTGCCTTTTTTCTTAAAAAGAAATAGGCTGATACTGTATAAGTAATACAATTTATGTTGGTTTGGTACCCATTGTTATTTAGAAATAAATATGAATTAGTGCATAGTTTATATTTGTTAACATAAATTCCACGACTGTAGTCCGATCATGCTGACTGGGGACATTTTTGGCTGACTGATGAGCCACTCTAAAATGTGTCAAGCTCTGTAAATATATACTGGGGAGAATCATGACAGAAATGGGGTTTCCTTTGCATATTATTCATACCATTGAAACATTTTACCAAGATCAACAAGCCGCTGTCCGAGTACCTGGGCAAACATCAGATTGGTTGGCAGTACAAAAGGGAGTAAGACAGGGATGCATGCCTTAACTATGCAAAATCAGATTACCCTGGACAGAGAAAAAGACAAATGTAGGCATGCGGCAAGAGTTGAGCATAGAGGTGAACTGATTTATCAATTCCACTTAGGCTAGAAAATGCTAATACTTTGGTCACATTAAGAGACACAACGGTCTCGAGCGAACAGTGGTGGAAGGTATGGTGTCAGGCAAAAGAGGAAGGGGAAAACCAAGATGGCACCAAGATATCCAGGAATGCCTGGATATGACTGTGGCGGAGGATGGAGCTTTGATAAGGGAACAAGTTTCTTTCAGACAGACTGTGATGGGGCGACATTATATACAGGACATGCTACATGATGATGATGATGTTATTGATATATATATTTAATAGCTGTCCATCGTTGCCGATGAGGACCGCCGACATCATCCTAGTCACAGATTTCCATGTTGGGTGTGGATGCGCATGTACCTGAACAGGGCAATGGGGGTACGAACAACACATCTGCTGCATAACGGGCACTCGAGGTCTGTAGAATATGTTGGAGTTCCCGTTGTCCGGGATTTCCGGTCTCGCGTCTGCTCTGGGCTTTCACAACACAGTGGTCTTCGCTGGTAGCTACACCTGCTTTGGCTGGGCTTCTCCAGTCAGATCTGTTTTGCACAATACATTTCCAGGTGTCGATGTCTATCTGGCAATTTCTTAGTGAGTCCTTCAGACCGTCTTCAAAACGTGCTTTGCGCGCCCTCTCTAGCGCCATCCCTATCTCAGCTCTCCGTAGAGAAGCTCCTTTGGGAGCCGCTCGTCTGACATGCGGACGAGGTATCCGGCCCATCCTAGTCGGGCTTTTTCTAGCAATGCATGGATCTGGGCATGTTAGCTCTCAAGGGAACATCGGTGTCAGTTTTTTTTTGTTTTTTTTTTTGCGTTCGCCTTATTTATCTAATCCCCAAGGCGGTGTGCCTCGCACTGTCGTTTTTTTTTTGCACCTGTAGGCCCAGTGCATCCGACATAAGCATGCATTTTATGTAAGGATCTGCTTCCCCAGGGTAACGGCCGGTTCTGTGATTGGGATCGAAACCATCACCTTCTGGTTGTGAGCCGTGCCACTTAACCACTAGGCCACGCCGTGTCCTATCGATGTCAGTGACACGATCATATATATATATATATATATATATGTGTGTGTGTGTGTGTGTGCGTGTGTGCGTGCGTGCGTTGCTTTCGTGCGTGCGTGTGTGTGAGAGAGAGAGAGAGAGAGAGAGAGAGAGAGAGAGAGGGAGAGAGAGAGAAATGACAGAGAAAGAAAGAATGAAAATGTAGTAGAGGGGACAGAAATATATAAAGAAAGAGAAAGTGTGATATGAATAGAGAAACATGGTGGGGAGTGGGGCAGGGAGGGGGGAAGGGATGGGGAGAAAAACAAAGAAAGAGAGAAGAAAAATAAGAAAGAAATGGAGAGAAAGAGAACGATCGAGAGAAAGAAAGAGGTAGGAAGACATATCGAAAAAAGGAAAGGGAAGGAATGTAAAATAAAAAGAAAGAAATAAAAGAAAATGAAAGAAAAGTGTGAAAAACCAACGCCATTTGTGCAATATGGTGCACGCTAGTCATCGTTAATCCAATTGGATGATGTCGGGTTTGAACTCAGCTGCCACGGTGACTGCTGCAGGAGAACGCTCATTCAATATTTGTTCATTGGAATACAGGTGTCATCTTTGTCACTTTGTTAGCCTTGGGCCGCCGGCTATAGTCAGTTCAGAGGCGGACACGAGAATGGGTACGCCACAGCAGGCCTTATTCTAGAGCGTTCCTGAACAAAATTTGCCCTGCAGTGCCGCCAGTGGTTTGTGGGAGAATTCTGTTTACGACATATTCAAAAATAGTTTCACATTCGCAATGAGAATATGTCGTTACAAACAAATACAAGTGGGGCCTAGCTACGTTAGAGTAGAAGACACACCAATACATGACAGTGTTGTTGTTAAGCCAAATCATACTCTCAATCTATCTACTTAGGGGGACTCAGTAGTTTCGAGGTATGGTGTCCGGAGGTGGCGGGTTCGAATCACGGCGGAGACTGGGAGACTCCCATGTTCAGTGTCGAGCACAGTAAAATTCCTTGGCAGTTGGAAATCGAAAAAAGTAGACTTACAAAATACGTCAAATATAAAATAAGTTCAAAATCTACCCAAGTTATTTGTACCTTTTCTCGGATGATTTGTTAAGAGCAGCTATAGTTAGCTATAGCTAACTGGCTGCGGGTCTACTTAGTTCTAGTGGTTTTGTTTTGTTTTGGTTTTTTTTTGTGTTTTATTTTGCGTTCGCCTTATTTCTATAATCCCCTTGGTGGTATACGTTGCACTGTGGTTTTTATTTGGCGTCTGTTGGCCCAGTGCATCCGACTTCAGCATGCATTTTATGTAAGGACCTGCTTCCTCCTGCATTTTCTAAGGATTTGCTTCACCGGGTTAATGCCGGTGCTGTGTTAGGGATCGAGCCCAGCACCTTCTGTGTTATGAGCAGTGTCACTTTACCACTACCCGACGTCGTCCCCGTTCTAGTGTTTCTTCTTCTTCTTCTTCGTTCGTTCTCAATCTCCCACTACCAAACCCTGAAAGGGCTTAAGTAGCAGAATGTAGTCCAGAGAACGGAATGCGTTGTGTTGTAGTTTACAGCCTGGCTGTGATATTTGCACCTTTCGGTCCAACACATCCGACTTCAGCAATCATATTTTTAGTACCGGGTTAACATTCCCTCTTCGATCCCTTCTCCTTAGCCAGACTGCCCTGCTACAGCCTGTTATCCAGGATCACCGCGTGGAGGTGTAGAAGGGTCTTGGCAGCTATGGTTCGCTGGCCCTGACGCTAGAAGTCAGCTATGGGTCGCTAACCACTGCAGCTCATGTGCTGCTCAGCATCTTGATCCCGTTCTAGTGTTTGAGTCCATTGAGATGGACTCGCAGATCGGTTAAAACAACCCTCCAAGAAACTGGTTGAATACAGACTATGTAGTGTCTTCTAAACCAGTATAAAAACGTTACGTTTAAGTTTTAGTACTACAAAATTGAACACCTTACACCTGGGAAGAACATGTTTTGATGTGAGCTGACTTACTAAGCCATCGTCTCTAGATAGCTTCATTTAATCTTGCAATCTCTAAAGAACTGAGACGCTAGCTCGGACAGCCACAATATAGTGACCTAGATTCATATCTCTCTTCCATGTAGCGTTATCTGGAAACAGGATATTTTCAAGGCAGCTTGGCTGGCGAGATGTGGATCTACATGACTCCCGTAGTAGTGATCGTATTCAGATGAAGCGAAGCAAGGCACAACCGCCTGGAGCCTTCATTAGCATGCCCATGATGTGAGGACAGCTACTACAACCCACAATCGAACGCCATTTCAGAGCTAACAAAAGTTTAAACTTACTCATTAACACAACATTAACACCATTCTTGATACATCATGTTTCTTAACATCCTCTGGGGTAGTGCTGCGTCATTTTGTACGAAGAGTAACGATTCTTTCCCAGTTCTGTTATGTTTCTAAGAATTGACGTCACTGCACTTAAGGCATGCCCATAGGTGCTCAGTGTCTCTCAGCAAATGGGGTAAGGTATGGATGCTGATGGTTCCTGTAGCTCGCTGGTTGTACACTCTCCTGCTTCTTCGTCCCATGACCCATATTCCGATCGAACCTCGTTTAATGTCGAAACTTTGCAGCCTGTAGATTGCTGCTTTACGTACTGCGGTGTCCTCATCTAAAAGGTGGTGATTGATTGGTATAAAGATGTCATTTCTATACATCGCTAAAGTGCCCATTATGGGAGCTTGTGAAGCCATGATGCCAGCTCTTTCATTGCTTTGAACCCTCCCTAGCATGACGAGGACAGTAGATCTATGTCAACCCCTGGAGGTTTAAGATCTTAACAGCTGCTATCCACTCGTACCTAATCCATCCCTTCTGTACTTTCTAAAGTACGTCTTGCGCGCCCGTCACGAAGACTGCCCTTGTTATAGAAGTCTCAGATATTCATTTCAGTGTTGAGGTCACTGCTTCCGTCTCCATTCTGAAACTGCAAGTTGTTGACATGTATGCCCTACTGCGCCCTGCAAGGACCTGCCCTCTGACCCTAGCCGAGAACCCCCAGGCGATCCCAGATATCATAAATCAGATATCGTAAATCAGCAGACATAGCAGACTTGGACATTATCTGGTGAGCCGGTACTTCCTGGTATAGACGAACCACGTGAGCAAACAGAGCCAGGCGGCGGCGGAACATTGTGTCCGAGATGGAGGGAAGACTCGTCTTTGCAGACACCTCGACATTACGGACGAGATCAAGCCACTATATGTATATGTCATGCGCCAACCAGGCATGCCGTACACAAAACCAAAGACTACAGTAAAGCAGACAGGCGAATACTCTCGTAGATAAAGTCACGTATCAGGGCAACACGCTGTTGAAATCTGTCAGCCTCGATGATAAGGTGGCAAGCATAATAGCAAATGGCAGTATAGCCTTTGGTAGAATGCGCTCGATGGTGTGGGAACGTCGTCGTATCAGTGTCAAGACCAAACTCAAAGTCTACCATACTACCATCATTCCAACCTTACTCTACGTCTGCGAAAGCTGGACTGCATACTCTGAACATGCAAGGAGGTTAAACTACTTCCATACATGTTGTCTGATAAGAATATTCCACAATCGAATGCAAGATCGTGGCACTGTCATCGAAGTTCTTTCGAGGACTGACATGCTCAATATCTACGCGCTGTTAGAAAAAGCACGACTAGGATGGGCCGGACAGCTCGTCCGTATGTCAGACGAACGGCTTCCAAAGAAGCTTCTCTACGGAAAGCTGAGATAGGGCTGGCGCGAGAGAGGGCACCCAAAGAAACGTTTTAAAAACAGTCTGGGCAACTCACTGAAAGTTGCCAGATAGGGATCGTCATCTGGAAATGTCTTGCGCAAAACAGAACTGACTGGAAAAGCGTATGACAAGGCAGATGTAGCTAGCAGCGAGGACAACCGTGTTGTGAAAGACCAGAGCAGACGTGAGACCCAGAAATCACGAACAGCAGCAACATCATCACCTCCTAATGACCTCGTGTGCTCGTTATGCGGCAGATGATTTCGTGCCCGCATTGCCCTATCCGGCCACATGCGCACCCACACCCAACAGGAAAATCTGTGACAAGGATGATGTCGGCGGTCCTCATCGACCACAATGAACTTTTATTGTATATATACATATATATATATATATATATATATATATATTACTTTACTTTATAAATGTCAGAAGACGTCATAACTTGCAAACAGAAGGACACATCGAGCTGACATTTGCATTAATCATTCTATGGATCAACATGGATTTTATAGATCAACACAACGTATTTCACGTCGCTATGTCCTTGCCTTCACAACTTATAAGCATTTGGGTATATGGTTGCACCAAGCATATTGTTTACCGACACATTCTGCTACAACGAACTGATTGTTGCGTGTACAACCGGTCCGGCTATCTAAACGAAGGAGCGAGAAGATGCCAGCGAACGGACGGGTTAGAAAGAGAGATTTATGAGTGCAGGTTTAGAGACGGAAGAGATGGACGAACGGATGGATGAGTTGATGAGGAAAACTTTGATATTTCTGAATTTTAAGGTGGGAAAAAATGGACTGGGGAATAAATTTATTCACTAGCATAATTATTCAAGATAACGTCGGATAATAAGACTAGTAGCAGTTTAATGATTTCTGATTTTCTTTCATCAGACTGACTCAGAAGAGCCGACATCATTCATGACTATCAGAGTCAACGTCTGACACATCACACTTCATTGGCAGTGATTAGGTCCAAAAACATTTGGATCATCTTATTAGAAGACTGACGTCTAAAATCTTGACTACATTTGTCTTCCTCTGGTTGAGATCTTCATCACTGTGAGTTTACAATATTTTTGTAACCATAACTTCAAGATTTGTACGCAGTGAGTTCACGATATATTTGAACCAGACCTTCAAGATCTACATCGCTGTGAGTTTACAATATTTTGTAACCAGATCTCCGAAATCTACGCTGTGAGTTTGCAATTTTTTTTACCAGTTCTTGAAGATCTACACGCACTGAGTTCTCAATATTTTTGGAACTGACATTGAAGTTCTGCATCGCTGTGAGCTCACAATATTTTTGGACCTGACATTGAAGTTCTGCATCGCTGTGAACTCACAATATTTTTGGACCTGACATTGAAGTTCTGCATCGCTGTGATCTCACAATATTTTTGGACCTGACATTGAAGTTCTGCATCGCTGTGAACTCACAATATTTTTGGACCTGACATTGAAGTTCTGCATCGCTGTGAGCTCACAATATTTTTGGACCTGACATTGAAGTTCTGCATCGCTGTGAACTCACAATATTTTTGGACCTGACCTTGGAGATCTTGAGGAAGTGAGTTAACATTACGTTTCACTTTTCCTTACTGTCTCCTCCCACCCCTCCGCCCTTCCTCCATCTCTCTCTATCTCTCTCCCCCCCCTCTCTCTCTCTCTGTTGTTGCCTCGTCATTTTGTTCTCGATCTCTCTGTGTGCATTATCTACGATTCATTCTTGTAGATATTCACCATCGTTGTATCTCATCTACCCCCTACCATCCCCCCATCATAGTCCATCCGTTCTATTAGACAACCATACCATCATTTCCACTCTTCTACGCATCCAAAACTCTGTTATTCATCTTCCCAGTGGCGTATCAAAACATTCCTAGACTCAAATCATCATGTAGGTCCCAGAAAGCAATGGTTGAAAGAGACCTACGCTTACACAGATAATACATTCTCTCGAAGATACCTCAAATTGGCATTCTAGACAAACCACAAAAGGAAACAGCAGACACGTTAGCAAAGGAGGAAGCAACATGCGTACGAAATGGAAACAAACTATCAAATTCCAAGAAAAGAGAACCTTTATTAAGGTCACAAGAAAAGTCGACCAAACAAGGGACAACTATCACTGCCTTCACCGAGCGGACCAAGTGACACATTTCTGAATGAGAGCATGCCATAAACAGATTGAATGACCACTTACACAAACTCACAATGGATCCATCACCCATGTGCATCTGCGGGCAAGCAGTATGGACAGCTAAACATTTCATTCAAGTCCGTCGTAGACTTAATCAGTTGCGTACTGGGCACTATCCTACTAGGAAGAACCTCCACACAAAGCTGTTTGGAAGCCTTGTAGAACATTCAACTGCAACAACTCGAGAACTGCTTCTAGAACAAACGCCTAAAACAAATCGTGGGAAACGAGAAAGGGAAAGAGAAGACTGGCTTACTCTACAACAGATAATATGTCACATTACGGAATTCACACTACCAATTTCTAAAGTACCAAGTAAACTAATCTTTGAATTGTAATTTGCAGAGTGTCCCACTCGCTACCCGGCCTTGGTTGTCCCTTATAACTGTTAAACCAGTGAACGTCATTCAATATCATTTCACAGGGAAATTCATCGGTGTGTGAGAAACATACTCATGCTGATATCACATGTTGCAGGTGTGTGCGCGCGCGTGTGTGTGCGTGTGTGTGTGTGCAGGTGTGCGTGTATGTGTGTGCTTGGAGCACGTTGTAACAAACGGGCAAGATAGCATGAAAGAAAGTTAGAGGGAGGCCGGAAAGGGAAATGTTGGATAGCCTGAAAGAATGGAATGGACAACAATCAATAACAGAGTTGGTAAACGACACATGTGATAGAAGCGGATGGAGGTCCATGATCGTTGACGCCAACCGGCAGGGCACCTGATGATGTAATTTAATCTAATTTGACTTGGACATACTGTGAACCAGTTGGACGAAGAGAGACTACATACTGGCTATGTTAGCAGGATGGAGCTACATGGCACACCTCAGATGTGAGCTTGCTTGAAATTGTTTCCGTCTTTGATGATCGTGCCATTTCTTAAGGACTTTGGCCACCAAAATCACATGACCTTTCCATATGTACTTTTTTCCTACGAGACACGCTGAAATGGAAAGTGTTTCTCAACAAGCTAAGGAATTTCATGAAACTACAAGAAAACATTCAGTGGAGAAACTAAGTCTGTAGCTCCTGACGCGGCTGGTGAATACCTTCCGTAGGACGGAGAGGCGTGTGCAGGCATGTCGTGATGCTAATGGTGACCACTTGAAGCATTTAATATAAACTGAAAATGTTTCTCCACACAACAAAGTATGTCCGTGGTAGATGTTACTATACTGCGTTCATTGGTTTAAATGTTAGAAGGAAAAACCAAGGGTTTGGTAGAGAGTAGGACACCCTGTATTACATCAGCGGATCTGAATTTGTCTACAGTAACAAACCCGCATTCGATTTCCAATAAGTCCTCATGTTCTCTTTGCTAAACATCGAAATCCCCATCATTGCCAGGCCTATTAAGTATCAGTATGACTTCAATATAGGTCAATGAATTGGTTTTACTTGGCATGTAAATAGGTGAAAACAAGTCAACTTGTTGGGTAGGTGGGTGGTGAGGAGGGGTTTGCGGTGGGGAAGGGGGGGGGAGAGATGGTCATAAGGGGTTTGTCATATGTATTTATAGAAATACGGAAAATCCCAAATATACAGATATTCATGTTTAGAATCCCATTCTCATTAATGAGTTTCCATTGCCTATCGATCTATCTATCTATCTATCTATCTATATATCTATCTATCTATCTATCTATCTATCTATCTATCTATCTATCTATCTATCTATCTATCTATCTATCGATCTATCTATCTATCTATCTATCTATCTATCTATCTATCTATCTATCCATCCATCCATCCATTTGTGCGTCCGTGACTTTCTTTCTTTCTTTCCGTCATTTCGTCCATCCATCCATCCATCCGTCCATACATTCATTCATTCATCTACCTGGCTGTCAATCTGTCTGTGTTTGAGTTTGTCTGCCTGCATGCATGTATGTATATTTGTATGTATAAATGGAACCCATTTCACACTTTTCAAGTTTGCTTTTATTATTTTCTTTCTATCTTTGCTACTCTCTCTCTTTCTCTCTCTCTCTCTCTCTCTCTCTCTCTCTCTCTCTCTCTCTCTCTCTTTCTATATATATATATATATAAAAGACATTTTTGTCAAATTTGTTCCTCCACTGTGTTTGAGACTATGAAAATCTGGCCCACCGTGTTTATTACTTGTGTTTACTGTACAACTATTCTTTCCCATTGTCTGCCGACATTGGTGTTGAAATACGTTAACATTCCCGGCTGTTCTTTTAATTAGATGGCACTAATTGCATGTTCACGAAATATGCTATTGCGATTGTGACACTAAACCAAAACAAATGCAACTCCGAAACAATAAAACATTTGCCTTCTCACTTTTGTTGTGTGTCTCCTGTCTGGAGTGAGACGAATCTTTCAGAGTTGTGTTCTGTTCCTAAGAGTCGACGTCACTGCACTCCGAACATATCCATAGGTTCTCAGTAGCTCTAAGTAAATGGCGAATGGTGTGCGTGTTAATGGTCCCTGCAGCTGGTTGGCTGCACACACGTGTGCTTGCGTCCCAGTCCACTTGAACCTTGTTCTAAATCAAAGATCAGCAGTCTGTGATTGACTGATTTATCTATTGTGGTGTAGTCATCTAACAGGGGTTCATTGATAGACGTCTTCTTCTTCTTTGTGTTCGGTTTCAAATGCTCGTTTTAGGCCCCGACATGGGCCGCCTCCATGAAGTGACACGTCAGTCGCAGGTCCTCAGTGGTTCCCCCCAGTTTGTCTTGTATGTTTCTCTCCTCAGGCCAGGTCTTATCACTGGAGTCTTGGTGCAGTGGACATGTTTGCAGGATGTGTTCTGGAGTCTGGGGTCCTCTCTGACATGTACATTGTGCAGTCTGTGCTGCTTTCATTTTATGCGTGTGTGCATTTAGTCTGCAATGACCTATTCTGAGACGGAAAATGGTGGTATACTGTTTCCTATTTAGTCTATTGATTGGGATCTGCTGTTTGTTCTCTTTATCCACTGTTGTTTATATTTAATGCGTGCCTTGACATCTGGCAATAACACTTGGTGGGTGAATTGTTCTCTTTGTCTTCCCTCCCTGGTCATTCTGTCCGCCCATTAATTTCCAAATATGCCGCAGTGAACTGGAATTCACGGGGGGGGGGGGGGGGGGGGGGGGGGAAGGGAATTTCATTGTGGTCTGAGAGTTTATTAAGCTGTCATATCCGTTCCTTTTCTATACTATTTCGTGGTTCTCTTTGTGTGGCCTACAACTATTCTGTTATCCTTTAACCCCTTTTCATCCAATAGTTTGACTGCTTCAATTATTGCCTGTTGCTCTGTTCTTAGATTTGTCGAGGGCTCCCCGGCAGCACTTGCTTTTTCTAAAACGGTTCCATGCTGTAGAAATATGACGAGATCCGCTCCTCCTTTCCTCAATGCTTCCTCTGATCATCCATTTGTGTAGACGTGCGTCTATATAGGTTGAGGATAGGCGTCTCCAATATGATTCAGGGTTTTTTCTCTCAATGCATGGTCTGATTCTTCCCCCTTTCTACTGATACCTGGTATTTTCGCTTCCACCATGAAGTTGGGCTGTTGGTCTGTTTTTTTCATACACCTGTATCATTGCCAATGTCGTTGGAAATTTTGATATGATGTCACGGTTCCTTACTGTAAGACTTTTGATGGATGAACGCAGCTTGTTCTTTTTATGCGGTTTTTTGTTGTTGTTAATTTATTGACTTTTCCTTGCATTGAATGTTTATTGATTCGCTTGCATGTTTCTGTCAGTTTTAGTATTTTTTTCTACCTCTTCTGCTGATAGTCTTTGCCCTCACAGAGGCTCAAGAGGCCTGCTACCGATTCGATTGATAGACTTCAAAATATCTCTCTTATCCATATCTAGTGCCGTCATTAGTTAGGCCTGAATGTCAACCATGTCGTTGTCATGAACCCCAGAGTGATGAGGGCATTTTATCCACACCAACCTCTCCATGTGTGATGCTTCCACAGCTGATATCCACTCATACCATAGCCATCCCGTTACTATTTTCCAACCAAAACAAGTTTTAGGAGTCTGAAGCATATTGTAATACTAAAAATAGTATACTGACCGCACTGAGCGACAATGCCGCGCCTACCAGAACAGAGAGTACTCAATGTTTCCAAGACGAAGGTTATGAATTTTACCAACAAGCCTTCTTTTATCCAGTTGCATGGAGAAGCATGAGGCGTGTTCAAATGAAACCGGACCAAACTGGAACAAGTAAACATACATACGATGCGCATGATGGCGTCACTTCTGGTGTAAACAGCACATATCAATCGTCAATTTTAAAATGTCATTATCCTCTGACTCATAGTCCAGAGTTGATCAGCGATCGGTGATTCAGTTTCTAACAGGTGAAGGATGTCGACCAGTTGCCATTCACCGCAGAATGCAGGCAGTGTATGGTGACAAAAGTGTGTTGAAGACAACAGTGAAGGACTGGACAACGATGTTTGAAGAAAGACGCGAGTTACCGGAACAATATACGCCTGACCTGGACTCAGACGATCTTTCGATAACTCACGTCTTTCTTTAAACATCGTTGTACAGTCCTTCACTGTTGTCTTCAACACATTTTTGTCACCATAAACTGCCTGCAATTGTGCGATGAATGTCGACTGGTCGACATCCTTCAGCTGTAAGAAACCGAATCACCGCTCGCTGATCAACTCTGGACGGATTCCGTATCACACCCGCCATGTTTTAAACAGTCTGCTGATGAAACCATGAGTCAAAGGATAATTCAATGTTGCATACTTGTCTGTAGGTATGTGCTGTTTACACCAGAAGTGACGTTATCATGCGCATTGTACGTATGTTTGCTTGTTACAGTTTGGTCTGGTTTTATTAAAACACGCATCGTATTTCACACAGTTGACAATTTCACCTATCTGGAAAGCAATGTGACTCAAGATAAAGATATATTTAAGGCAATTTCACTGGAATTGCTCCATTCTCAGGTGCGTTTACTATACTAAAGAATTTGGAAATACAAATCATTGAGCGTGCACACCAAGCTCAGGTTAACTCCAATACTCACCTATGGATGTGAATGTTCGACAATACCAAACGCTTTGAAAAAGAAACTAAATGGTTGGCTTAGAGATTATGAATCAAATATGGAAGGTCATCAAAATGTCGTGCAAAAATCGGATGTGTCGGGTCAAATGGCGAAGATATCACGGTCTCTCTTTAGACTACGACACAACGCCACAAACTACATTTTCAGGATAACGCAGAAGGCAAAGAATAAAAAGAATAAAAAGAAGAAGAAGAATTAAAAGTAGAGCAAGAAGAAAAAGAAAAAGAAGAAGATGAAGAAGAATTTAAAAAAAAATTAAAAACAAAATAATAAACCAGGTTGTCGGCTCGTCCATTCCTTCAAACTTTAGGATAATAAGGATAGAAAATCCACAGAGGTTCCCGGAAGGTTATGGCCTCTGTGCCCACTACCCACTCATGCAACAGTCAGCCCTTTTGTATCTTCCGAAGCAAGGATTGAGAGTCAGAAACCAATGCATTGCTCGTTAAAGAGGTCCAAGATAGTTACAACAGAGCAGAGCCTAAGTCACTGCTTCGATCTCGTTTCTGATGATTGACGTTTTTGTCATATATGCACCGCTCCTCTCGGCAACGGCCCTGCCTCTCACTCTAGGAAAGAAACCTAGCGGGACGTCCTTGTCTAGTAGAACAATCAATTAATCATAACTTTTTCGGCTTCATATGGAGTATAGGTCTTCAACAAATGCATGCTAGGTCATCAAAAGTTGAGCTGTCCACATACGTTAAAGTTGTTGTGACTTGTATTTTCTATAGGCTAGAATAGCCAGTCCCATGCCCAAACCTCCTTAGTCGCCTCTTAGGACATACATGCCTGGCAAGCTACAATGTCGCAATTATTTTCTCTCCATCCATACCTCGTTACAATTGTACCATAATGTAATGCACCATAACACAACTGAACTTTTCGCCAATTGCACTGGTGTGGAATCTGTATAAGAATGCCTTCGTAGATTGGTGCGTCGTATCCTTAGCAACGGCACTGAAAGCGTCATCAGACAATGGTGGACAGGGAGAAATAATAGGATACTGTCTGAAGCTAGCGAGATTGAGTATCAATGGGCTCATGTTGTGCACGGAATATTATTTACTTAAACCGATTATGACTGGGGTCAGACAGAGCTGTTTAATATCTCAGTCTTTTTCCCCCCTCATAATTATGGACTGCGTCAAAGAACAGATTGTAGGAAATCAGGAAGACTGGAATATTATAGACTTTTGACAACCATTTGAGACATCTTGATTATGATGACAATCTCTGCTGCAGAGCAGAGATTAGACAGACTAATAGTGGTCTAGATTTACAGAGATAGATAAATTAACAATATACTGGATTACAGAGAAAGATAAACTAACAATGTACTAGATTTACAGAGAAAGATAAATTAACAATTTACTAGATTTACAGAGAAAGATAAATTAACAATGTAATAGATTTACAGAGAAAGATAGAATAACAAGGAACTACGTTTACAAAGAAAAATAGACTAACAAATGACTTGATTTACAGAGAGATATAGACAAACTAACAGTGAACTACAAAGAAAGATAAACAGAATACAAATAAACTACATTTGCATGGAAAGTAAGACAGACTGGCAATGAGCGGGATTTTTAGAGAAAGATAGACAATGGACTAGATTTCTAGAGAACTACTGACTGACAATAGACTAGATTTACAGGCGGAGAAACTAACAATGGACTGGATTTACAAGGGCAGATAGCCTAATAATAGGCGAATTGATTTTCAGCTAGAGATAGACAGACTAACAATGCAATCGATTTACAAGGACAGATAAAAAGACTAGCAATGGAATAAATTTACAAATAGAGATAAACAGGCTAGAAATGGAATAAATTTACAAGGAGAGATAAACAGGCTAGCAATGGAATCAATTTACATGGAGAGATAGAGGCTAGAAATGGAATAAAGTTACAGAGAGAGATAAAGAGGCTAGCAATTGAATAAATTTACACGGAGAGATAAACAGGCTAGCAATGCACTAAATTTACAGGGAGAGATAAACAGGCTAGCAATGCACTAAATTTACAGTGAGAGATAAACAGGCTAGCAATTGAATAAATTTACACAGAGAGATAAACAGGCTAGAAATGCACTAAATTTACAGGGAGAGATAAACAGGCTAGCAATAGTTAATCTTTATTAGCGCCATTTACACCGGCTTATTGGATGGGGTAAATTTAGAAGGACAATGATGTTAAAGTTGATGACGCTGACGATTTCGGAGATGCTAAACGGAGTAAATGTTGGCTAGGGGCTACAAGTAAAGTAACCCATTGCACTACTGCCGTAGGGGTGTGAGGTGTTAGCTATCTCACATTTGAAATGCTCGGCTATATGAGGGCGGACCGTCTCGTCTTCCTCGCCGCTTTTACTTTCCGGACTCTACTGATATATATTTAAGGCTGGGTTGACCCGGGAGCCGATGTAGTCTGAAAATCACAGCTAGGGGCTACATCCTCAAAAAATGCATTGTTGTAGAGTGTACATCAACACAGCTAGGTTGTATATGGGCTAGGTTGTATATGTGCTAGGTTGTATATGTGCTAGGTTGTATATGTGCTAGGTTGTATATGTGTTAGGTTGAGATGATGATGGTGACTGTTGGGTGACATGATGATGGTGACTGTTTCGTGACATGATGATGGTGACTGTTGGGTGACATGATGATGGTGACTGTTGGGTGACATGATGAGGGTGACTGTTGGGTGACATGATGAGGGTGACTTTTGGTGAAGATGGTGATAGTGACTGTTGGTGAAGATGATGATAGTGACTGTTGGGTGACATGATGATGGTGACTGTTGGGTGACATGATGAGGGTGACTGTTGGGTGACATGATGATGGTGACTGTTGGTGAAGATGGTGATGGTGACTGTTGGTGAAGATGGTGATTGTTGGTTGAGATGGTGATGGTGACTGTTGGTGGAGATGATGATGGTGACTAATGGGTGACATGATGATGGTGACTGTTGAATGGAGATGATGATGGTGACTGTTGGGTGAAGATGGTGATGGTGACTGTTGGTTGAGATGGTGATGGTGACTGTTGGGTGACATGATGATGGTGACTGTTGATGGAGATGGTGATGGTGACTATTGGGTGACATGATGATGGTGACTGTTGGGTGACATGATGATGGTGACTGTTGGGTGACATGATGATGGTAACTGTTGGGGGACATGATGATGGCGACTGTTGGTGAAGATGGTGATGGTGACTGTTGGTTGAGATGGTGATGGTGACTGTTGGGTGACATGATGATGGTGACTGTTGGGGGACATGATGATGGCGACTGTTGGTGAAGATGGTGATGGTGACTGTTGGTTGAGATGGTGATGGTGACTGTTGGGTGACATGATGATGGTGACTGTTGGGTGACATGATGATGGTGACTGTTGGGTGACATGATGATGGTGACTGTTGGGTGACATGATGATGGTAACTGTTGGGTGACATGATGATGGCGACTGTTGGTGAAGATGGTGATGGTGACTGTTGGTTGAGATGATGATGGTGACTGTTGGGTGACATGATGATGGTGACTGTTGGTGAAGATGATGATGGTGACTGTTGGTGAAGATGGTGATGGTGACTGTTGGTGAAGATGGTGATGGTGACTGTTGGGTGACATGATGATGGTGACTGTTGGGTGACATGATGATGGTGACTGTTGGGTGACATGATGATGGTGACTGTTGGTGGAGATGATGATGGTGACTAATGGGTGACATGATGATGGTGACTGTTGGATGGAGATGATGATGGTGACTGTTGGTTAAGATGGTGATGGTGACTGTTGGTTGAGATGGTGATGGTGACTGTTGGGTGACATGATGATGGTGACTGTTGATGGAGATGGTGATGGTGACTGTTGGTGGAGATGATGATGGTGACTATTGGATGACATGATGATGGTTACTGTTGGGTGACATGATGATGTTGACTGTTGGGTGACATGATGATGGTGACTGTTGGGTGACATGATGATGGTAACTGTTGGGTGACATGATGATGGTGACTGTTGGTGAAGATGGTGATGGTGACTGTTGGTTGAGATGGTGATGGTGACTGTTGGGTGATATGATGATGGTAACTGTTGATGGAGATGGTGATGGTGACTGTTGGTGGAGATGATGATGGTGACTATTGGGTGACATGATGATGGTGACTGTTGATGAAGATGATGATGGTGACTGTTGGTGGAGATGGTGATGGTGACTGTTGGGTGAAGATGATGATGGTGACTGTTGGTGGAGATGATGATGGTGACTGTTGGGGGACATGATGATGGTGCTCGTCGTGAGGATTATTTCTTTTCCCCACGGCGGTTTACGTTGCACTGCTGTTTTTATTTTGCGCCTGTCGGTCCAGTGCATCCGACTTCGACATTCATTTTTATGTAAGCGTCTGCTTCCTCCTGCATTTTTAAGGGTTTGCTTCACCTAGGTAGCGGCCGGGGCTGTGATGGGGATCCAACCCAGCACCTTCGGAATGGAGCCGTGTCACTTTAACCACTATCCTACGACGTCCACATGGTGATGATGATACTGATGATCTTGACGATCTTAATAATAATGACGACAACGGCAGTGACAGTCACGATAACGGTGAGGATAATGGTGGTAACCGCAACGATAAATGTCATGGTTCGAGTCATGGTGGTGTTTGTAGTTTTCATGATAAGAATCGAGATGTTAATGGTGCTGGTGGTAAAGTAATTTACAGATGATGCCGTGAATGTTAGCGATGGTGATGAGGATAAGGGTGGTTGCCGTAAGGACCATTGTGATGATGATGGTGCAGTTATGGTTTCTGATGATAGTCATACAAGTAGATAACAGATTGTGGCTTTATCAAACACAGCTTATTGGGCAGAGCTTTTCAAAATATTTATAACCACGGCCCCCTTCCGATTTTGTTTTCTTCCTTTATTTATACATAGAACATGTTCTGTTTATAATTAGCTTTCTTTCCGTTTATGCCGTTTACTCGTCTGTCCTGCGCCATGTGGGTTGCGTCGGTCAGTAATGAGCCCGTGTCGATGCATAATCACTCTTGGAATACTTGTAATCCTGGTATCCAGTGCATGTTGTCAGGTAGCCAAAGGCTATCAGCTATCCGTAGTATGTATCTCCTGCGGTGTACTAGGCCTGGGTGCAGGTAAAAATAATTGGAGTAGATATTTATTTGATTTCTTTAAATGTTGTCGGTGCAGCGGTCGTTAAGCCTGCTACTCTCGATCTATAACTGGCAAGGGGTTTGTAACGGGCTGTATTCTGAACACTGCAGTCCGATCTCACTACCTATAGATCAGGATCATTCTTATCAGAAGATCAACGTTAAAATTTCTACCTTCACCGTGATTCAAACCCACGACCTCAAGCAGCTGAAGCGGTCAACTTGCCGGGCGACTACTAAGTCCACTCTAATGTCATCTATCCACCTACTTCGCGGTCGCCCTGTATCCAGACCTACCAACGTTGTAAACCATCATTGGAAGATGCTGAGTGTGTATTCTCATGAGATGACCAAATGAACGTATTTTGTGCTTGGAAATGTATTATCCACAAAGCGTTGTGTGGACCATACTACGAATATCGTTGTTTCGCATTCTGACTTTCCTAGTAACACATTCGTCAAATGCTTCATTTCACAAGTCGAAATTCTGCTCTCACGCACCCTAGACAGAGGTCATGTTTGGCAGTGGTAGTACAGAGACGGCATAAATATAGATATTGCTCTCTTGCCAAACTAATGCTCGGGTGGCTAAGCAGTGGTGACAGCTGGTAAAGTTACCAAGATGGTTTCTGACACCTAGTCTCGACTTCCCTGTCGATACAATTGTCTGCGGAAGAATACTGCCCAAATACTTGAACTAATGAGCTTATTTAAAAGCAATTTAATTTACAAATACAATTACATTCAAATTAATGTCGTAGAAATTTCTAGATCAACGCCTCTTGTGCTTTGTGTCCAGAAACCACTTTTTGATATCCATTTCTACGAGGGGCGTTCAAGTTAAATCGAGACTTTTTATTTGTAAGGAAAATAATTTGTTATTTCAATTAGCAAAAATGCCATTTATTTTTCGATAAATCTCCTGCAACTTTTATGCACTTGTTCCAGCGCTTAAGTAATGGTTGAATAGCTTCAGAGTAGAGCCATTTGTCAGTATGTCTGAATCAATCCAGGACAGGCAGTTTCACATCGCCATCAATCAGTGATTTAATGCTGACCTCACTTGAACACTTTTATGGGTCCAAACAGGTGGAAATCGCATGAGGCGAGGTTTAGACTATAAGGAGAATGTGACAATACCTCCCAATCGAGAATCTGCAGATGGTACTTAGTGTGGTTAGTCGCATGAGGTCAAACGTTATCCTGAAGGAGCAGAACGCCCTTTGTGATCAAACCAAGCAGGATTTTTTTCCGCAGACGGCTATGCACATCACTCAAAAGGCGTATGTACTGTTCATTGTTGATAGTGTCCCAGAACACACTCGCCATCACTCTACCTGCAGAAGCAAATGTCCGACATTTTTTTTTTAATGGTGGAGATTGAAATTCTTGAGAACCTGTCTTTTTCCTGTGGCAGCTTAGGGCTGTGAAGCATGGACGATTACCAAAACTTCTAGACAAAGAATCGAATCCTTCGAGTCAAAATGTTACAGAAAGATCCTCAGAATACCCTGGACAGAGAAAAGAACAAATGTAGATATTCGGCAAGAGTTGAGCATAGAGAAGAACTGGTTTAACAATTCCATTTTGGCTAGAAAATGCAAATACTTTGGTCACATCAAGAGACACAACGGTCTAAAGAGAACGGGGATGGAAGGTATGGTGCCAGGCAAAAGAGGAACGTAGACCAAGAAAACGATGGCACCAAGATATCCAGGAATGCCTGAGTATGACAGTGGCGGAAGCTGGTGATTTGGCAAGGGAACGAGTTTCTTTCAGACAGACTGTGATGGGAGCGACGTTCTACAAAGGACATGCTACATGATGATGATGATGATGGTGGGGATTTCGTATGCTTCCACTGTTTGGTTGCACGTTTATCTTACCGCGACTGAGTGTCTCATCACTCCATTGTGATTGCAGTCTTCTGTCAATTCCCCAGGTTTCACACCTTCTTGAACAAGAAACTTCATTACAAGACGCTCTACCATACAAGCACTAACAGTGTTGTCCGCCATTTGTACAATATTTGTCACGTGCCTAGTCCATGGCAAATGGGCCACCTAGTAGCAATAGGTAACAAGTGCCCATAACTAATGATAGTAGTTCCAGCGCGCTCATGCAGGTAGAACTAGAACAAAAAGTCACAGCTTGATTTGAAGTCCCTTCGTATTGCTGTGAGTGATAAACGAGGATCACCACTGTCCAATATGTAAAGGCGATTCCGTGGTTGGTTGAGTCAATGCATCTTCTAAATAAGTAGAATGTGGAAGTGGGAGGGGAAAAGGAAGGGCAAGCAATGTTGTTTCAAAGTGAACGTGGCGTTCCTGTCCACTTGGAATCGCGGTCCTTTCTCTCGTGTCATGGCCTCACTTCTACGCGATTTGTACCTTGTTGCCCAGTTACAATATCATAGAACCGCGGAAATAGATACATACCTTCTGACGCCCAACACTTCTTTGATGGGGAAAACGAAAATGAAAACGGCAAGGAAAATCTTGCTTCCGTTCTGGGCAGATAACCGTGAGACAGTGCGTGCCGTGATTCATTATACATGCTGATAGGAGCATGCCAACATGCAAATTTATTCCACACAGAGCACTGGCGCTAATGGAGATGTAATAGACTTTCGTGGAGAGAGCTGGCACCGGGAACAAAGCCATTTTTATGTGTTCTGGCCTGCACATTTTCAGTTGTGGTCACTAATCAAAGTTCATGTGGCGACGACAAAGCGCCTGCGAGGAGGAAGTAATATATGGCTGATATAGCGTCTTTCCTAGCCATGTATCTTCTTTTCTTCTTCTTCTTTCTCTTCTTCATCTTCTTCGTCTTCCTATTTTTCTTCTTATATTTCATCTGCTTTTTTATCTTTTTCTTCAAATTTTGATCTTCTAATTCTTCATCATATCTCATCTTCTTCTTATTCTTTAAATAATGGTCTCTACAAAATTGTCATTTCATGTCTGAGATGTCAGCTTTGTGCACCTCCCCCCCCCCCACTTCCTCCTCTCCACCATCCCAGTTGTACTAGTTAGTTACCCATCCCAAGCGACGATGACGGCATCCCCAGCCGGGTCTCGATGATGTCACGCGCTGTGTTTGGTCTATAGTGAGTAAGAACCTTCTTTTGTCGTCAACCTCACTTTATTGTCCCGAGCTACCGTGGACTAGGCGCCAACCATATGTTAAGACGAATGTAGGTAATTCAGGATGCAGGTACTTTGGTCCCACCTCCCTTGAGACCAGGGTTCACTTGAAACTTACGGGATTCGATCGCTCACAGTTTCCTTTCATCGTTTTGAGAGGCGAGTGACCTACATTCAACACGATCACTCGGTCGAACTAAACGATCTTCAAACACTGCTCAGCACTTTTGCGCAAAGTTTGATAGACAGAAGAAGCAAACGTTTAAATTTAGTCAAATACGTTCTTTACAATAAGAACCTGGGGAGCAGAACAAAAGAAACTCCAAGGCAGATGTTTCTGGATTATATTAAATCAGTCGAGGAGTACAATCTGCAACTAATCCACAACGATCAAATCAACCCAGAAGAAATTAGGTCAAATCAAGCTCTGGGATTTATATTCAGGGACAAGAGAACCCCACCATCATCTGCCTGAGAATAGATATCAACATGGAATACACGGAGCTAAGGCATAAACGCCCAGTTCTTGAGGCTACAGAACAATATGGAAGAATGAGACAAGATCTCAAAAATTGACAACTGTTGGAAAACTAGAAATTAATTAAAGGATTAAAACAAAATTCCGCATTACAAATAGAAATAATCTTAGCAGGACAAAATCAACTCAAACAAGCACGAAAAAAAAAAACAACACAAAAATTTCCAATCCGCTATTCAGTAAATAAATTAGAACATTCTATAGAATTAACTATATCTTATCTTTTCAATATATATACCGAATTTATGATGAGGGACGTGGTAACGATGGACATTATGACAAGATCGAGCCATTAACAATCGGTGGGAACGAGATACCAGAGCTCAGATATGCAGATGACACATCTATTCTCTCAAAGAACGTTACGGGGCTGGAACGGGTGATCCTGTTGGTAAAATAACACAGCGAAGACCAAAAGTTATAACCTGAATAAAAGACAAACCAAAATGATGGGCAAGACTAAGACCAAACATAAAATTATTCTGCTAAATGTGTGCTCATAATGGATAGCGCGAAAAGGAAATATGCAGATATCCAAAAAGTACTACGCGTCGAGAATAATCAGTTGGAAAACAATATCTTGTCCAGAAAACTAAAATGTGTTGGCCACATCAAACGTCATAATGGCCTGGAGAGATCAATACTGAAGGGTATGGGGCTTGGAAAACGGGGCAGAGGCAGACCCAGTAGAAGATGGACAGAAGCCATGACGGAAGTCCTGACGATGACAGGAACAGAGGTGTGAGTTCTGGCTAGAGATCGAGAGTCTTACAGATTGGCTGTTGTGAGAGAGACGTTCTGGCTAGAGATCGAGTCTTACAGATCGGATGTTCTGAGAGCGACGTTCTGCAAAGAACATACAATATGATGTTGTTAGTAGGAACATTTTGAATGTACGATAATAAGAGAGATCAACCAAATAATACAAAAGATATTCACCTGGGAAATAATAGTGAGTTACCCTAAAACTATGATACATGCAAATAAAAACGGCTAGTCTTTTAAAGTCCATGTAGCCGCAGGACTTTGGCTGTAACGAAACACCCAAATGATTAAGATGCTGAGCAGTACATGAGCTACAGTGATCAGTGATCCTAGCAGACTGCAAGCGTCAGGGTCATAGAATCAGAGCTGCCAAAACTATTCTACACCTCCACGTGGTGATTCCTAATAAAAAGCTACGACAGAGCAGGCTGACTAATGAGAACGGAGCGAAGAAGGAAGGCTAACCTGGTACTCACAAATGCCTGTTGAAGTCGAATGTGTCAGACCGAAAGGAGTAAAAATCGCAATCAAGCTGTAAACTACAACACATTTCGTTCTCTGGACAACATTATGTTACTTGCAAAGCCCATTTCATAGCTTGGTATCGGGATATTGACGACAAACACAGAAGAAGATGAATAATAACAAGAAGAAGAAGTAGATGAAGAAATATCCAAATAGCGATACATTTGAACTGTATGTCGAATACTATAATAACTAACATAAATCACAACAATAAACATAACCGTAAAGGAAATAGTCTAACAGTTCCAGCAAGTGAAGCAACATAAATCCGATATTGAAGTCTTCACTGATTAAAAAATAACGACACTAGCACTAGAAGAATACCTACAAACCAACAACAAAGATGTTATTAAGCTAGCGCAGAGGATTGACTTCTGGGGACATGGACATCTCAATCGCTCGCTAATCATTTTGTGACAAAACTACACGACTGGAATATAAAACTGGTTGTATAAAGACTCCGCAGGGTCTTCTGGGATCGCTGTGGTCGAGAGGTCAGGCACTCGCCTCCCAAAGCGATGGACAGAAACGGTGGACTATCCAATCAAGATACAAACAATGTACATCCTTAAAGTCGCTTCTCTAGTGAATTCCGGATCATATAATAGACATATCAGGCACGGATAAAGCTTGGAGCAAGCATCGTTCACAAAAACACATCTGCCATCTTGGAGACAGACTAGTAAAACCAGGAGATGCATGGTTCACATTAATACATCTGTCAACATAAAGACAGACTAGCAAAACTAGCAGCCGACATGGTTCACATAGAAGCATCAGCAAACATGGAGACAGGATAGCAAAACTAGTGGTCAACACCGTTCACATAAACACTTCAGACAACATGGAGACAGACTAGTTAAACTAGGAACATGCATAGTTCACTTAAACACACCATCAAACATGCAGACAGACTAGTAACACAAGGAGTAAACAATGTTCACATAAACACACCATTCAACATGGAGACAGACTAGTAAAACTAGGAGCATGCATGGTTCACATAAACACATCAGCCAACAGGCAGGCAACAAAGAAAACACTTTAAAAGTACTTAAAAAGAGGAATGACTGAAATGATGAACAGAAGGGTAAATTGCTATGTATAAGACAATGAAACATCCAAACAATACTGACAACATCGTGAAACTTGAATACAGAAAACATAGAAAGCTCTTCCGTAATAAGGCAGTACATATCAGAATTAACATACAAATAGACTTGTAAGACCCTACACACGAACCTAGCTGCATACAGTCACATTATACAGCACACCACGTGATGTTTGTGTTTCCAGGACACGCCATTGAACGAGAAATGTTATTTCCAGACACCCTAACATTCACTAACACCTTATACAACCCCACTCAACACCTAAGAAACGCCTCCGCATTCATTAACTTGGAATTGGCTACAAAAGAGCGAACCGCTCTTCAGAATCAGTTAATCGACAACATCTGCCATTAATAATACAAGGCATTGGTCGTTTCTACTCTTCACCAATACGGCGCCCCAGGATCAACACGCCACTGCCAATTTGGTCTACTCCTTTCAGTTTAGCTTCATATGAAGGAAAGATGGTGTAGCGAACTGCTTAAAGGACGTCTGTATCAGATACGATCTTGAGAACCAACACCAACACAAAAGATAGTCGAGTTACATAATGATGATGTTTGTTCACCACAAGTCATGATGACCACTCTCTTTGTTCCGACCTGTGGACAGTCTTTTATTTTGTTGTGTCCGCTGAAATGGGTGACTTGCTCTGTGATTTGGATTAAAATGAGGAAGAAACTGCACCATTTGTCAGCATCACTCTCTCGTCCTGAGCTACCTTTGGCCAATGACAAGACATTATCGAGACGATTGGGGAAAGCATAGGGTGCAGATTTTTCCTGAGGGTTTGCTCCGGAAGCCCTTTTCGTTAACAGGTATCCCACAAAGGAAGTGAGTGGGGATGATATAAATCGCTTAGTGTCTTGCCTTTCCCATAACCCCAATAGGTCGTACAGCTTGGCTTTTCCATAACCACAAGAGGTCGTACAGCTTGCCTTTTCCATAACCACAAGAGGTCGTACAGCTTGCCTTTCCCATAACCACAAGAGGTCGTACAGCTTGCCTTTCCCATAACCACAAGAGGTCGCACATCTTGCCTTTCCCATAACCACAAGAGGTCGTACAGCTTGCCTTTCCCATAACCACAAGAGGTCGTACAGCTTGCCTTTCCCATAACCACAACAGGTCGTACAGCTTGCCTTTTCCATAACCACAACAGGTCGTACAGCTTGCCTTTCCCATAATCACAAGAGGTCGTACAGCTTGCCTTTCCCATAACCACAAGAGGTCGTACGGACGTCACTCAGTGTGTGACTGATGTGTTGTTCACCCAACTCAGGCCGTGTTATAGTCCATTACAGTCGTGTCAAAATTACACAGTCACATCAAAACAGACGCTGTATGCAGCTAGGGCGCAAATCTCTTGAAGTTCAGCCGGGTGCACTAGACCGTGAAAATACGACACAGATGTAATCGTATTACTAATTCATCTTTCAATCTTCATGGAGGGATAATCGGAGGAAAGAAAACACACAAAAATGAACGAATCAACCAGTCCAAATGGAGAACAACGACACGTTTTCGTGAGCACAAGTGTACGTCGTCGACTAGTGTGAATTCCAGCGAAATCCGTGGCCGCGGCTTACAAAATGAACTAAAGCACCAGCGCATTTTATACCCGCAGTCGGTACGGCGCCATATGTGCCGCTCTATGACTGTTTTTTTTTTTGGTACGGATTTCAGTGCTGGACAATAACTGCTGGTATAGAAAAAAATATACAAGCTGAAGAATATAAATGCTGCATAAAAATTGTTCGCATCTTTAGTTAAGAACGGACGAAATATAATAACGGAGAAGGCAGCTGTGAAAAAGAAGTTAGAAAGATAATAGTCATGGCTAAGATGGTATTTAGCAACATACGACACATACTGACATTCAAACAGATATACCATACGTTGAAAGTAAGAATTGGCAGGTGTTGTGTACATTGGTCACTTCTTTATGACGCAGAAACATGGACACGGAATAACAAGTTGGAAAAGAGTATTGAAGCCTTGGAAATATGGGTATATATCACTGTGTTGTGTTTTTCCCTTCCATAGAATCAAATACATATTTTACCTTATGGAATAAATATATAGCCATGCAGTCATTGAAGTCAATAACGTTCCTTCAACATGTTTTCAACTCTCGAGCGGGTTCGCACACTATTTTATGTCATAACGTCAATCAATATCAATTTTGGAAATGGATTCGAGCATCGGAATCCTCCATTGTGTTCATTATTCAGTGTGATATTTATTCAGTACGTGACTTTTCTCCCTGCTCAACATTTTATGTCATCCACTCAAGCCGGTTTTTTGTTGTCTACGTCATTGACTGCTGTAGGCCACTGAGACCTAGTCAACTATCGTCTTGTCGTCAATATTACAAGCCTTTTTCTCAACACAGCCTGTTGTTATGCACATATCATGAGGCAATTCTATATAATCTATGAAAATCATCTAGCATCCTCAAAAACACACATTTCAATGGGCAGGGAATTTCCAAGTAAACAACATAGGGTGGAGGCAGACGGAGTGGAGGCAGACGGAGTGGAGGCAGACGGAGTGGAGGCAGACGGAGTGGAGGCAGACGGAGTGGAGGCAGACGGAGTGGAGGCAGTTGGAGTAGAGGCAGACGGAGTGAAGGCAGACGGAGTGGAGGCAGATGGAGTGGAGGCAGACGGAGTGGAGGCAGACGGAGTGGAGGCAGACGGAGTGGAGGCAGACGGTGTGGAGGCAGTTGGAGTGGAGGCAGACGGAGTGAAGGCAGACGGAGTGGAGGCAGACGGAGTGGAGGCAGACGGAGTGGAGGCAGACGGAGTGGAGGCAGACGGAGTGAAGGCAGACAGAGTGGAGGCAGTTGGAGTGGAGGCAGACGAGTGAAGGCAGAAGGAGTGGAGGCAGCCGGAGTGGAGGCAGACGGAGTGGAGGCAGTTGGAGTGGAGGCAGACGGAGTGGAGGCAGACGGAGTGAAGGCAGACGGAGTGGTATGTAGCCGGGCGGAACTAGTGAGACTATCATCCTTGATCAGTAGTGACCCTCTGATCATGAAAGAACTGGACAATGACAACCCCAGATCCATCAGCCTTGATCCCTACGGCATTGGCATGACCGCGGGAGTGACTTCCGAGGGCATGAACATCCCAATCGTTCGTTGGTCACTTTGTGACGGAAGTACACGACTGGAATATACAACGGGCTGTTTAAATACTTTGCACAGTCTTTTGAGGTCGCTGTTGTCGAAAGGTCAGGCACTTGCCTCCAAAAGCGATGAACAGAAACGGTGGACTATCGAATTCTACAAGTTGTAAAGTGAACTCTGTTCTCACGAGAGGTGGGACCACATTTAATGCATCATGAGTTGCCTCAGTCGTCTTGTTACTAATTCAAAGTAGCTCGGGACCAGAGAGTGAGGTCGATGACAAGCGCAGTTTCTTCCTCACTATAATCCAAAAACATTGCAAGTTACATCATCAAGACAGAACCGTCAAGTGATGTGGCCATCATCGCTTGCGTTGGACAACTAATAAATATATAACTTTGGCTCGCATTTCTTGGAAAGAAAATCCAACAAATGAAGGGTTATTGAAAAAGCTATGGGGGAAAATAGAATTGCTGACCGAAATTAGGGTTAGACAGTTAGGTCATTTTAGTCGTACAACAAGACAAACATCCTTGTTGAAAACCATACTATAGAGTAGAGTGAAAGGCAGTCGTTAAAGAGGCAGAAAACGTTTTAAGCGGGTGGATAACATCAGGAGATGGGCTGTGAAAAGCCTGTCAGAGTGCACCATTAAGGCAGGAGATAAAGTACACTGGAGATCCATTGCAGCCTACCTTCGATGTGGAGATGGCGCTTGAACTGAATAAAGAACATGGCATGAATGATTGAGTATGAGATAAAATACATTCCCTGGCAGGTCAACAAGAACCATTTTTTGTCAAATGTGAAAACTCGAAAATTGACGTTTTATAGACTTGTAACGAGACGCGATTCCCTCTCAAAAATAGTATTACAGGGAACAATTGAAGGTAGAAGGAAGCGAGGAGGACAACGAAATTCATGGATTGAGAAGATCAAAGAACGGTCGGGACTGATCTTTCAAGTCTCGTTTTAATTATTCTTATTCTTCATCGTTCGTTCTAAAACTCCCGCTACCAAGCCCTGACCTTCTCAAACTCCCGCTACCAAGCCCTGACCTTCTCAAACTCCCGCTACCAAGCCCTGACCTTCTCAAACTTCCGCTACCAGGCCCTCATCGTTCTCAAACTCCCGCTACCAAGCCCTTAAAGGGTTTTTGCGTGTACCAGGTTGTTGTCTGGAAAACAAAATGCGTTGCGTCGTAGTTTACAGCTTGATTGCGATATCTGCACCTTTCAGTCCGACGCATCCGGCTTCATCAGCCATTTTTGGTTACCGGGTTAGCCTTCCCTCGTTCGTAGGACTGAGAATTAATAACTGTGGAGATCGTTGTATGTTGAAGTTTTTGCCATTTTATCTCTACTACCCTTAAAGAATCATCGATTAACTCATCACGTACGAGCTATTGAGCAGTGGTTGTTTATGTATGCATTTAATTTACGCAGGGATGTTCATTGTGAGATTAATAAGCAACTTTAGTCGCAAATTCGCATACCAATTAATATAAGGACGTGAATTAACGCAACAATATGCGTCTTTCGTTAACTCACGTTCTTATTCACACTTTTGTCACCATACACTGCCTGCATTCTGCGATGAATTTCAACTGGTCGACATCCTTCAACTGTTAGATACCGAATTACCCCTCGCTGATCAACTCTGGACGGATTCAGTATCACACCGGCCATGTTTTCAACGGTCTGCTGAGGAAACTATGAGTCGGAAGATAATGAAATTGTGCAAACTTGACGGTTGGTATGCGCTGTTTACACCAGAAGTGACATCATCATGCGCATCGTACGTATGTTCACTTGTTGCAGTTTGGTCCGGTTTCATTTGAACACGCCTCGTACAAGACAGTCTCTGTTCTGGAATTCCCAACGCAGACTTAAACTCAAATCAAACATCAAGTAAACACACAAGATCCGGACAGAACTGCAACGGATGACCCAGTGTCATGGTGACCTAGACTGTATCAGTTGAAGACGTGTGCTCCACAGGGAACAGAACTTTCTTGAATACTGATTAAGTCGTTCTATATGACACGTATAGTAGTGTCTAATGGATGTATTCATCTCTCCCTGGCATCCGAGCGTGGTGCACTTTCTCTAATTACCTTCCATTAATTATATTTCGCTTGCCTTTTTTTAGTTTTAATTAATTTATAAAAATCTGGTTCAATATTTCTAATACACGAAAGATCTTCCCTCAGATATTTCTAGATTCTAGAAATGGGAGCATTGGAATCGTTCATATTGGGAAATAATTGCTCATGCTTGCAAGTGGAAAAATTCGTTTATGAACATTCTATAATTAGATAAAAATCGATGCCGAAACGAATTGAAAGCTTGCCATCTGCATGACTTCTTCACACACGAACAGGTTAAAGGTTATTCGTATCCTATTTGCATCTTGTGAACTAAACTATGTCAAAGGTCAGAAACCGGATTTTCTCAAGGCATCAAAGCCTCCAAATCGATATTTCCAATCAATTCATTGCTTATCCTGCCATTCGCGCTCGAATGCCCCGCGACAAATTGCCGATTTTTTAGGCAGAGTCGCGTCATGTTTCTGTAATACACAATGTGGAATCAGGGAATCTGCAAGAACAACAAAAAATATTTGTTTGAGCATGTTACATGTGGGATTGGTGGATCTAATAGAGGCCGAATGGAGGTAGGACAAAAACAGGGAATAGAAAGTGGGAGAGAGAGGGAGAGTGGGAGAGAGAGAGAGAGAGAGAGAGAGGGAGAGAGAGAGAGAGAGAGAGAGAGAAATAAGTTGCTATTTGAGATGAGATGTGCGCCACGAAGATTACTGAACATTTGGTTATTTTTTAAAAGAGTGAGTTCTGATATGCTTTAAGCCGACAGAAAGAAGAGACAGGGGAGAAGACATTAACATAATTATTTCTGAAGTGGTTGAAGTGGAGAAGAATAAGATCACTTTCTTTCTTTTTTTTTTTGAGGAAAAGGAATATAAATATAAATATACAGACAGACAAGAACGATACAGACAGGCAAACTGGTAGCTCGGCGAGCAGGTAGACAGATATACAAATATTTAGATAGATAGACAGAGACAGACATACAGACACACAGACAGACAGACAGACAGAAGGATAGATAGATAGATAGATAGATAGATAGATAGATAGATAGATAGATAGATAGATAGATAGATAGATAGATAGATAGATAGATAGATAGATAGATAGATAGATAGATAGATAGACAGACATACAGACATACAGACATGGAGGCAGGCAAGAAGGGAGGGATGGATGGATGGATAGATGGATGGATGGATAAATGGATGGAGGGATGGATAGACAGATAGACAGATAGATAGATAAATAGATAGATAGATAGATAGATAGATAGATAGATAGATAGATAGATAGATAGATAGATAGATAGATAGATAGATAGATAGATAGATAGAAACGGAGGCAGGTACGTTAGGTAGGTAGATAGCTATGTAGGTAGGTAGGTATGCAGATGTGCTTACATACAAACAGACATACCAGCATACAGACAGACGGTCATACAAGACAGACGGATTGACATTACCACACACAAACGGGCGTTCAGACAGACAGGCAGACAAACAGACAGACATACCTACATACATGTTCAAACCGATAAACAACACAAAGGCTAACGTGCTGATAAACCGACATAGAGGAAGACAGGTTAACAGACATATACATTATGGTTAGCTTCGATTAGGTAGACAGATAGACATGTCGGTGTGTAAGTAAGTGGTTAAGTTGGTAGGTAGGTGAGTGGATGGGTAGATGAGTAGATATTTAATTAAGTTGGAGAATGGGGGGGGGGGGGGGCAGTGTTAGGTAGAGAAAATAGATATGTAGGTAAATAGATATGCAGGTCGGTAGGTAGGTAAGTGTGTAAGTAAGTGGGTAGGACAGTTTATAGCTGATTAGGTAGGTAGGTAAGTAGGTCTACGGGTATGAACGAATAGCTAGATTGCTGGATTAATGAATGACTGCATTCCTGGACTAATGAGTCGCTGTACTGCTGGATTGATGAATGGCTGGATGGCTGGGCATTGAGATACGGAAGAACATAGGACACACATGCACACATATCCACACACATGCTTATACATCCTAGTATAACCAATAGAACGCTTGTGTCGGAGTGAAATGCCGCATCTTTGCCATAAGTATGGTCAATCTTCAAAACATCAGCAACAAAGGATGCACAGATTTATTTCTAGAAAATGATGGTGGTAGATGGGAACAGTTTGATTGGACAGATTGGTTGAACGATTTACATATTTGGAGCTAGAGATTATCGTTAGGGGTGCGTGAATGGACATATAGGTAGGTAGATGAGTTCAGTTTAGTTCACCCCGTAACCCATCAGGTCGTTGGGGCACACATGAAGACACTCCCAAAACCCCCCGCCATATGTCGCCGCCTGTCGTATCTCACCGGGACGAAGGCCTGACCACCCATCTCTTCCTTGGACGTCCTCGCTCTCTCTGTCTCGGTACGGAACCAAAGAGTATCGAGTTGGTAATTCCGTTGGACCTCGCGACGTGCCGACACCAGGCCATCTTTCGTCTTTTGATAGCTGTGAACAGATCTTCAAATGGACCAATAACGTCTTCAACTCTTTGGCTTATTTCTACGTTCGTGACACGATCTTTATTTGTAACATTTAGATGAGTTAGACAAAGATAAATATTTGGAGATACTGATAGTGGGTGGAAAAAGGTGGAGAGAGGGGTGGTCAGATGGATAGACAGACAGATTTGAACATAGAGTTTTGGATTACAGGTGACGGGGATGTAGACTTAAGGGTAGTTGTTGTTGGTGACGGTTGCTGTTTCTGCAGCTGTTGCTATTGTTGTGGTCGTTGTTGTTGGTTGGTTGTAGTGATGGTCAAGATGGTATTAGTGGTAGGGAAGGTGCTGGTGGTGGTGAAGGTGGTAGGGAAGGTGCTGGTGGTGGTGAAGGTGGTAGGGAAGGTGCTGGTGATGGTGAAGGTGGTAGGGAAGGTGCTGGTGGTGGTGAAGGTGGTAGGGAAGGTGCTGGTGGTGGTGAAGGTGGTAGGGAAGGTGCTGATGGTGCTGGTGGTGGTGAAGGTGGTACGGAAGGTGCTGGTGAAGGTGAAGGTGGTACGGAAGGTGCTGGTGATGGTGAAGGTGGTAGGGAAGGTGCTGGTGGTGGTGACGATGAGTAAGTTTTGTGCTCCCTGAAAAAGGCCTTGAGTGGCGGGTTACGGCAGCTTTACTCACAACCCGAGCTGATGAAGATAAACTGGGTCCTTCAGGCTGTTGATCTATGTTTGGTTTTTTCTTCGCGTCTCTCACTACTACCAGGACCACGTAGACCCCCACCTCGTTAGCCAGATTGCCACGAACCGGCTCGTTTCCGGGGACAACTGCATGGAAGTGTTGTGGGGGCCTTGGTCTGCATGTTTTGCCTGACCGGACGTTAAGTAGTCCTCTCCCATTACGGAGGGGTAACAGACATATACTCGTACATATGGAGATAGAAATGGCGTATGTGGATGAAACGCGGGGTGAGGGTAGGGGGTTGGATGGGGGGTAAATTTACAAATTGCTAGACAGACATGTAGACTTGCATATAGTAAAGGTGAGTAGAAGGAGGAGGCAAACATACTATGCGTAGACAGATAGATTGTAAGATAGAGGGGGGTGGATGGTTTAGGGGTCAGGGTGTCTTGATATATGGGTAGAGATGGGGGAGAGGAATAGTGAATCTACAGATTCGTAGATTTTTGATTTATGAATAGACAGGCAGACACATATTAATTTGCATAATAAAAGGGACGTTCAAGTCAAACCAAGACTTTTTTGTCTGGAAAAACTATTTCTGTTAAAGATGCCATTTATTTTTGCATATAATATCCTGTTTAAGCAATGGTTGAAAAGATTTAACGTTGAAAAATGTGTCAGTATGACTGAACCAATCCAGGACAGCCTGTTTCAATTCCTCATCTGTGTTGAAATGCTGACCATCCAGAAATTTGTTTAGGGGTCCAAACATGACAGGGGTCTAAAGACTTGCCTCTTGTGCAATTTCGCGACAGGTTATGCGTCGATTTTCCAAGATAAGGCGCTCCACAATCTGGATATTCACAGGAATGACTGTGGTGGGATGAGAACCAACACATACGGGATCAATACTCACGATTGTGCGGCCTTCTCTGAAACGTTTTACACAATTAGAATGTCTTACTCGGGATGAGTGTCTCATAACCGTATTGTAATTGCAGTCTTCTGTAAATCTCAACAGGTTTCACGCCATTTTTCACAAGAAACTTTATCACAACACGCTGTGCATTCGCACTGTGTTGTCGGCCATTTTTATTTATCTGTCATGTGACTGACCCATGGCAAGTGGACCGTCTAGGAGTAATATGACACACGTTTCCCTAATAATAGTAGTTCCAGCATGCTATAGCCTTTTCGGGTAGAACTAGAACAAAAAATCCTGGTTTGATTATATATATACACACACACACATATCCATTCATCGAGATATGCATAAAATAGTTCTTTGAGCTGCTCTGAAAGAGTAATTCAATCTAAACATGTAGTCGTTTCATCTCTTAATTGTGTCAACAGTTCTGGTGTTTAAGGAATGTTTGTGGTGGTAAGTGTTTTAGTACCCTCTGCAACTCGTGTCTTCTCTCATGAGTGGTAAATTTCCTTGTGTCGGTAATATGGTGGATTACACATTAGTTGAATTCTGCATTTTGTTGCTATTTTTTCCGAAAGTCTTTTTTTTTTTTTTTTTTTTTTTTTTTTTTTGCGTTCGCCTTATTTCTCTATTCCCCAAGGCGGTGTGCGTTGCACTGTGGTTTTTATTTTGCGCCTGTCAGCCCAGTGCATCCGACTTCAGCACGCATTTTATGTAAGGGTCTGCTTCCTCCTGCATTTTCTAAGGGTTTGCTTCCCCGGGGTAACGGCCGGTGCTGTGATGGGGATCGAACCCAGCACCTTCGGGTCGTGAGCCGTGCCACTTAACCACTAGGCCACGCCGTCCCCTCGAAAGTCTTTTGAGGGGTATGATTTCCTTTTATCCTGCTTCTTCGTTACAGTTTAATTCCTTTGCATGCTCTTCTTCTTCATATATTCGTTCGTTCTCAATCTCCAGGTACCAGACATTGAAGAAGGTTTTGTAAGTAAGCAGGATGTTGTCCAAAGAACGAAATGCGTTATGTCGTAGTTTACAGCTTGACTGCGATATCTGCACCTTTCGGTCTGACACATCCGAACTCAACAGGCATTTTTAGTACCGATTTATCCTTCCCTATTCGATCCCTTCCACTTAGCCAGTCTGCTCTATTGCAGCCTGTTATCGAGGATCGAGATGTACAGGGGTCTTGGCGGTTATGGTTCGCTTGCCTTGACGATAGCAGTCAGCTTTGGATCGCTGATCGCTGTGTCTCATACACAACTCAGCATCATGATCCCCTTTCACGTCTCAATGTGTTCAATATTTGTGTGGATTTCAGTAGTGGGCGTTGGTACTGACTTCATCGCCCCATTAACAAAATATAGGGCACTGCTCCTCGCTTTGTCCATGGAATCCAAGTTAGATTTTGAACTAACTGTTAGTAGAGCACACTTTTATTCTATTGCAAAACGGACACACACGAATTATAGACCTCTCAAATGTGCTTTGTCTGCTTCCGCTCCCCATGTTGTGTTAGCAACTATCTTGTCAAACTGCTGTAAACGTCTGACCACTGCTCCATACTTCATATTCTGAATGTGATGTTTGAGGCTCAGTTGTCGGTCAAGCGTGGCTCCAAGGTATGTGTGATGTTTGAGGCTGAGTAGTCGGTCAAGCGTGGATCCAAGTTATGTGTGATTTTTGAGACACAGTTGTCGGCCAAGTGTGACTCCATAATTTATCGGATTTATGAGGTTGAGTTGTCGGTCATGTGCGATGCTCTTCTCTAATCAGTTGAAGATCTTCTCTAATTAGTTGATGATCTTCTCTAATCAGTTGAAGCTCTTCTCTAATCAGTTGATGTTCTTCTAATCTCAAATTATATAATTTCTTTGTCAAAGTTGCGGCTCTTGATAAAGATGGTATACACTGTCCTCTCCCAAGTGACTTTCAGCTTAACAGTTGGGCATTAGTTATGTTCTCTCCTTAGGTATCTACTGAGCTTTTGTGCCTCACTCTCTGTGATATTGCAAAGCCATTAGCATAGTGAGGATTTATCAGTTTTCATCTGATCAGATGTCATCGATGTAGATCAGAAAAAGAGAACAACATGAGGTTTTTGTTGTTCTTGTTCAATGCTAGTAGTATTGTCATTTTGTGCCCCCTGAAAATGACCAAAATTTGTAGGTTGTCGTAGCTTTCCTCACATCCCAAGCGTGCTGATGAAGGTAGATCGAGTTCTTTTACGCGGTTGTGCTATGCTTCGCCTCATCTGCTTGTCATTAACTTCTACGGAGATCACATCGATCCCTCACTTTGTTAACCAGGCTGTCAAGAAGACAGCCCGTTTCCAGGGAGGACTGCGGGGAAGTGAAGATGAGGCTTCTGGCAAGTATATTTTACCTGACCCTGACCAACATGTCTGATCAGTATGGTGTATCTGACCCTGACTAACATGTCTGATCAGTATGGTGTACCTGACCCTAACCAACATATCTGATCAGTATGGTGTGCCTGAACCTAACCAACATGTCTGATCAGTATGGTGTACCTGACCCTGACTAACATGTCTGATCAGTATGTTGTGCCTGAACCTAACCAACATGTCTGATCAGTATGTTGTGCCTGAACCTAACCAACATGTCTGATCAGTATGGTGTACCTGACCCTGACTAACATGTCTGATCAGTATGTTGTGCCTGAACCTAACCAACATGTCTTATCAATATGTTGTACATGACCCTTACCAACATGTCTGATCAGTATGGTGTACCTGACCCTGACTAACATGTCTGATCAGTATGGTGTACCTGACCTTAACCAACATGTCTGATCAGTATGTTGTGCCTGAACCTAACCAACATGTCTGATCAGTATGGTGTACCTGACCCTAACCAACATGTCTGATCAGTATGTTGTACCTGAACCTAACCAACATGTCTGATCAGTATGTTGTACCTGACCCTAACCAACATGTCTGATCAGTATGGTGTGCCTAACCAGACGTTAGTCTTCCTTCCCAAGAGAAGTAGTTAAAGATGAGCTTTGTGGTAATCCTCATGCCTAGGAATCTTTTGAATATATATCGCTTCCATTATTTACGTGTGGATCGTTTGCTCAATCAGTAAATACGTTTATGAGTGTAGATCTTGCCGTGAATTCCCATGTTAACCATATCAGTAAATACGTTTATGAGTGTAGATCTTGCCGTGAGTGCCCATGTTAACCATATCAGTAAATACGTTTATGAGTGTAGATCTTGCCGTGAATTCCCATGTTAACCATATCAGTAAATACGTTTATGATTGTAGATCTTGCCGTGAATTCCCATGTTAACCATATCAGTAAATACGTTTATGAGTGTAGATCTTGCCGTGAATTCCCATGTTAACCATATCAGTAAATACGTTTATGAGTGTAGATCTTGCCGTGAATTCCCATGTTAACCATATCTGTAAATACGTTTATGAGTGTAGATCTTGCCGTGAATTCCCATGTTAACCATATTCATCTGGTCCTTTTCTCCAGACCCGAGAGTAAACCTTTTGTAGCTGTAAGAAGATGGTAATTGTATGATTGTTGTTCTGGAATTCATAATTTGTTTCTTTGGGTCAGCCTACAAAGCTGGTCTTCTGTACAACTGAGGAGTCTAAATTATGCTTATTCCTGGCATAAGATGTTAAAAAACTCTCAATGAACTAATTGAGACTCATGTTTTTTATTATTTATTTTTTATTATTATTTCCGCTAATCATCTCATGAAAGCTGTTAATGGTTCTAGGCTGAGAGTTTTTAGGTTCGCCTGGATGGATTTTTGTTTTCAACGTTGGCACTAGATATGCATTCATTTGTCCATGTGCAAAAGTATGGCGAACGCATGGCCCATTTTATTGTAAATCATATGCGAACGTAAGGCCCATTTTATTGTGAATCATATGCGAAAGTATGGACCCATTTTTTGTCTTGAGTTTCAGTAAGGCCTTTTTTTTGTTGTTGTTTTAAAAGAAAACAATTAAAGGTTTGCCTTTCTGGATTCTACTGAGGAAGGGACGCCACTTTCCACTACACGCCGGTAATCCTTTGGACGATATATGAGCGTATTTGCTAGTGTTTGGATGCTTGTGTATCTGTTTGTACTGTGGACGTGTTGGCCAGTTGTATTGATACGTGTGTGAATGTTTGTAATGTGGATGTATTGATCAGTTAATGGATACGTGTGTGTAGTGTCTGTTAGTAATATTTTCTACTATGGCAGAATTTCAGTACAGTAGTTTTGCCAATCCTTTTTGTACGTGGACAAGTTGTCATACCGATAAAAAATCCCGACATCCTAAGTAAAACTGGATACAAGTAATTTCAAATCCGGTATGTTGCGATTTTAAAACCAAGCTTTCTCTCGAAACACACTCCTACACAGCGCACCTCCCCACTCAATGCATGTTGGAGCTATTGCATGTTTAAATATACTTCAAGTTTTGAGATATTGATTATTGAAAGCTTTTTGTTTATTGAAGACTGCTACGGAAAAATATATGTTTCTTGTGCTGTTCTACAAGTTTTCCGGTTCAATTTAGTTATGCAAAGTAGCGATTAAAGATGGTCTCCAGAGATTGTTCTCTCTCCACCTTTCACTGCTTTGGATTCACTCTCCTGGTTTGAGTTCACACATTGTCGACCAATGAACAGACTATATTTTCATTAAGCTTGAAATCGAATTTGGAACGTGTCTCTGCCCAATTCTCACAAATCATAACGGTTAATGTTACCGTGGCGCATAATTTGTTGTATTGTATCTGTGTTTCCTCTGATTGTGTTATCATTAGAATAGTTTTTCTCTTCTTTTTACTGTTTTTTGTTGATCTGTATTTGTATCTTGCTGAATGCCTTATATGATTTTTGACAGTCGCAGGGAGTGCATTGTAATGTGGATTTTATATAGTGTTTCAACATTGTTGGTTTGGTTTGTAAGAAGATCTCTTTTATTCGATGTCTTTTTCTTCTTCTTTTTCTTCTTCTTTTCTTGTGTTTTTCTTCTTCTTCGTCTTTTTCTTTTTCTTATTCTTTTTTGTATCTTTCTTATTATAATTTTTATGTTTCTTCTTTTTCTTTTTCTTCTGCCTTCGTCCTGAAAAGGACGTTTGTGACCATGTGTCATAGCTTACACCGAGGATATTCTTCTTCTTTGGTTCGCTTTAAAATATTGTCTATATCTGCAATGTTGTCTCTTGTATAAACTTCACTGTCTTTTGTAGTTCACATGCATGTCCATAAAGTTTCTCTTCCAGTGTTGTTTTTATGGGCCAGTGAGATTGTATATCATATTCGGGGTAGTTTTGTAGTATGTGCTCTGCAGTCTGGGGCGCCTGTCTACATGTACACATGCTGAGTTGCCAATCTTCATTTTTGTGTACATGTGGCTGCGGAGTCGGTTGTGTCCTGTTCTAAGGGGCAACACAACAGTTTGCTCTTGTCTGTTCATGTTATGGTAATCGTCTGGTGTTACTGTTGGTGGCTTTCTGATTGATTTGATCATCCTTATCTTCTGTTGGTATGTAAAAGGCACATCTGGTTGCTCGTCTGCAGCACCCTCCTTTGCCAGTCGATCTGCTCTCTCGTTTCCTGGTACTCCACAATGAGAAGGTATCCACTGCATGACAATCTTGCGCTGGTTGCTCAGTTCAGACAGTAGAGCCTGTAGATCTGGCAGTTGCTCAAATTTAAGTGCTTGGAGTGCTGATTGTACATTTGTAAGAAATACTAGAGGTTGTGAACTGACTTTGGTGTTCAACATTTTCTCAGTTGCCACCTTGATTGCCTGAATTTCTGCATCATATGTATGACAGAATTTGCCAGCTGGTACTCTGACTGTATCCCTAATGTTGTTTGGATATTCTATGTACACTCCCGCTCCACCATTCTTTACTGCATTCTGTGCTGACCCATCTGTGTAAACTCTGATCCAGAAGTCTTGTGGGTATTCTTCATCCAGGAAATTGAGGATCACTATCCTACGTTGCACACTGTTCTGTTCATCCTTGTCTAATATTAATTTCACTTGTGTTTGAATGCATACTGATAGTCCGTGCTCCTCTCTCCAAGGGGTTTGTTCTGGCACAGTCTTTAGGGTGATGTCAACTTCAGGTAGATCCATAATTTGCCTGTGAAGTCGTTTCGCCTGATGCATAAAACTACTTCTTTTCAGTCTTCCCATTGCTAAATTTTGAAATATGTTTTTCATTGGATGGCTCGGCATGCAGAGGAACTTTTCTTTGTATCTCTGCGTTCTCTTAGTGGTTGTATCCTTCCCATTTTCTCCATCTCTACTATAGGTGTTGATTTAATTGCTCCTGTAATGGCCGTAAGTGCCTGATTTTGCACCTTATCCACCTCTTTTAGGGTAGTGTTTGCAGCAGGGCACCAAGCTGCTGACCCATATTCCAGATGTGGCCGTATACCTTGTTGGTAAACTTTGTTGAGTATTTGTCCACTAGCTCCCCATGTGGTTCCACTTAATTTTCTCAGGATAGCTAACTTCCTCCTGACTTTTTTGGCTGCCTTGTTGACGTGTTCCCTACGTGTCAATCTATCATCAAATGTAACTCCAAGATAACACCGAGGCTATGATATCTGTGCCTTTCGGCTCTACACGTCCGACTTCAGCACACAATTTTTGTGGAGCAGGTTTGCCTTCCTTATTCAACCCATAATATCTTAGTCAGGCTGCATGGTTGCAGTCTGTTTCCAGGGCCGCCACTTGGAGACGGAATAGGCATTGGTCTATAATGGGTCACTGCATGCAGCCAGCTATGAGTCGATGGATGCTGTCAACTGATTCACAGCTGCATCGTCAATCCTAGAAGATTGTCTGATGTGTCCTAATATAATCGCCAGTTCCTTGGAAGTTGTTTTTAAAAAAATGCCAGAATGTTTTAAATGTGATTTTAGGTGAGTGTTTTTATTGTCATACGTATTGGTTTATGGTCATTCTCCATGTGGTCAATAACATACAGGTAGAATGAATATGTCCAATCAGGTAAGAAGATGGCCCCCATCCTGCCGACTAGACAAGGGTGGGTCAGTTGCAGCAGCGTTGGTGTAGATTATGCGTCCGACACATTCACGTTGTTCGTTTAGCAGAGCTATTCAATTAATTTTTCAGTACTGTGCTAAACAGCCGCTGTACTGTGAGAACACCAAGCGGACTCACTACGTGGTTTGCAATAAAGACAGGGGTAAGACAGGGATGTGTACTATCATCACTTCTGTTCAGTGTATACATGGATCAAATAAAAACTTAAACAGAAACGGAAACCACCCCAATGAACGAGCGCCTTTTTAACCTAACTTAACTTAACGTCTTTATACTGGTTAAGAAAACTCTGCAGAGTCTGAATACAACCAGTTTCATTTGCTCTAAAAGCTATGCGTATCCAATTTATTCTTAAAAGAATTAATTGTCCCTGCCTCCATTACTTCCTTTAGCAATGCATTCCAAGGATTCACCACTCTCTGACTACAAAAAAGATTAACTAATATCTAATCTGGACCTCTCTTAAGTTAATTTGTAGATATGTCCTCTTATTCTTGGGGGTAGTTGTATTTTGAAAAAAACTTGTTATAGTCTAATTTATTCGGTTCTCTGATTATCGTATAAACCTGTATTAACTCACTTCGAATTCTGCTCTTTTCTAGACACTGTAGGCAGGTTTTTCTGAGTCGTTCCTCTGAACTGTAATTCTGGAATCCTACTATTAGCTTTGTCGCTCTTTTTTGTATTCTGTCCACCATGTTTATATCCGCTCTATGATAAGGACTCTAGGTTTAACTACTGCTTTATACAGTTTGACTATGACTTCTTTGCTCCTATGTTTAATATTTTTATCATACCTAACATTGCATTTGCCTTATTCACTGCTACCTGGACTTGCTCACTCACTTTACCAGTATGATCTATTATAACCCCTAGGGCCTATTTTGCAAATGATCAGAGTCTCTTTCATTCCGATGAACAAAATGTCCAAGAACATCTGAATTCCCTTGACAATGCCAGCGAAAGATATAATTTGAGGACTAGTACAGCAGAGACGGAGACAATGAAAATCAGTAGAATAGAGGAGACACTAAATATACAGATAAAAAGTACAGAGCTTAAACTAGTCAGTGATATCAAATACTTGGTCAGCATGTTCACACAAGATGGAATGCTAGACAGAGAGGTAAAATCTAGAAAGCACATTCTAATGCGGTTTCCTATCAGCTCTCACCATTACTAAGACACAAACACATTCTAATGAAAGCACAGAGACAGCAGATAAATAGTATTGTTACACCAAATCTCTACAACCAGTGTCAGACATGGACTCTCACTAAGGCAAAAGAAAGAAAAATCATGGTATTCGAAATGAGGTGTTTAAGCAAGACTGTCGGGGTCACTGGGTTGTCGAGGTCACTGGGTTGTCGGGGTCACTGGGATGTTGGGGTCACCGGGCTGTCGGGGTCACTGGGCTGTTGGGGTCACTGAAATGTTGGGGTCACCGGGCTGTCGGGGTCACTGGGCTGTTGGGGTCACCGGGATGTCGGGGTCACCGGGCTGTCGGGGTCACCGGGTAGTCGAGGTCACTGGGATGTCGGGGTCAGTGGGCTGTCGGGGTCACCGTGATGTCGGGGTCACCGGGCTGTCGGGGTCACCGTGATGTCGGGGTCACCGGGATTTCGGGGTCACCGTGATGTCGGGGTCACCGTGATGTCGGGGTCACCAGGCTGGACAGATTGAGAAACAAAATAACCAGGCAGAAGGTGGGTTTAACACCGTGCACGGAATACATGGATAATAAAATGGTTTATACACCTGAAAAGCACGCAACCAAAGTTTCCAGCTGCTCCTATGAACAATACCAAACATCATGGTTGCAGAAAAAGAGGCAGACCACGAAAATGATGGATAGATGGCGTCAGTGAAACACTGAAGAAACACATAATTTTTAAAAACTTATCGGCGACAAAGATAGCACAGGACAGAAAGCTACACCTCCCCACGACTTCTTACAACACAAGTGGATAGGAGATGATACTTATGGCTGTGGTGATTAGTGTAGCCTGGTCGAAGCGAAGGCTCATTTAATTCACCTGCAATGAGTGATGTGTAGTATTGGTTGAATACAATCCAAACAGGTTATAAGCTGTCTGTTGTGGGAGATGGGGTGGGTGGGGGATATATGTTTTTGAACCCAGTGTGCCAAATAATGATTTTGCTTACTTTTACAGAACATCCCACAATACCATTCCGGATGTAGGTAATTATACCCCGACAGTTAGTTCATTTACATGCATTGCTACCAGCATTACACTATCTAGTTCAGGTCCTTGTCTTTGTGTTTAATCTTTTACTGCAGAGTCATCTGAAACTTGTAGATGTTTATTACCTTGACGAGCTCAAACTTCTTGTTTCTTAAGCAACAAATCTTAAATTACAGAACATTAAATGATTGTTGGTTATCTTGTTTCTGTTCGTGCTTTGTTCTCATGCGTTTTCTCGCGTTATTAAGTTTAAGTTAGTTTCCGGTAGAATATTTTCATAGCAACCTGTTCACCCACTGCTAGGCTTCATAACTGATTAGTCACACGATTTCGTTCGTAGAACTTTTCATTGTTCTACTTCACAAATTCTTTGATTGTCAAGCTAGCGTTTCTATGGATTTACTTCCCATTCTAAGCCAAGCTAGCATTTCTATGGATTTACCTCCCATTCTAAGCCAATCTATCGTTTCCATGGAGTTACTTCCAACGCTAAGCCAAGCTAGCGTTTCTATGGATGTACCTCCCACTCTAAACCAAACTAGCGTTTCTATGGATTTACCACCCATTCTAAGCCAAGCTAGCGTTTCTATGGAGTTACTTCCAACTCTAAGCTAAGCTAGCGTTTCTATGGATTTACCTCCCACTCTACGCTGAAGCCACAAACTTACGTTTCTGACAGTAAAGAATTGAGGGGGATGCATTACAAAACACACCGTTCTACCGAAACTAAGAAAGAGTTCATCATGTTCTTACTGTGCAATCAATATACACGGGGAGTGTTCAAAGGAAATCGGACCTAACTGCACCAAGTGAAAATATGTATGAAGCACGATGTGACGTCACTTCTGGCGCAAATAGCACTTACCAATCGTCAAGTTCGCAACATTTCATTATCATCTTTCCTCGGCAGACCGTTGAAAAAAAGGCGGGTGTGCATCGCAGAATGAAGGCAGTGTGTGGTGATAAAAGTGTGACGAACGTAAGATCCAGCGACAGTGACCCACATTGTGGGATCAGATTTGGCGATGGTGTCTACTGACGCAACAATATGCCCCTCACCTGGTCTCAGATCTTTCGTTAACTCACGTTCTTCTTTATACGTCGTTCTTCACTGTTGTTTTCGACACACTTTTGTCACCATACACTGCCTGCATTCTGCCATGAATGTCAACTGGTCGACATCCTCCAACTGTTAGAAACCGAATCACCGCTCGCTGATCAACTCTGGAAGAATTCCGTATCACAGCCGCCATGTTTACAACGGTCTGCTGAGGAAACTATGAGTCGGAGGATAATGATATTTGGCAAATTTGGTATGTGCTGTTTACGTCGGAAGTAACGCCATCATGCGCATCGTACGTTGACTTGTTGCAGTTTGGTCCGGTTTCGTTTGAACACGCCTCGTGTATATTCGAGGTGGCTTCAAATGAAAACCTTAAAAGTGAGATAGAAAATGTTGTAAAAACCATGCCCTTGTATTGTAACTTGTTAATTTGGTTGCTAAGTATATCACAAAGTGTCATGTGGGTGCATTATGGAACAGACGAAGAAGATGACGTTTTAATTGCTGTTAAATAATGGCCACCCCACTCTTGACATGCACTAAAGAGGACTGGCATTCGTTTATCAGTTTTTTTGGCAGCGAAGGAGTGAAATCTATATAAATTCATCGGCGAATGAGGTTCATGTACAGTGATGCATGTTTTCACTCCAGCAAGTGTAGGTGTAGAATAGGAAGATCGGGACCAGTCGCATTCTGGTTGCATGAACAATGGAAGTATTGAAGAGATCGAGCGACACCCCTGCAAGCCAGCTCCTCGACATTGTTGTTCAATCTCCGGCAGGGACTGTCACTCATGGAATGACCTTTACAATCATAGGAGATTGTTTCGGAACACAGGAGACAGACCTGGTGCTAGCAGTAAGCATTGGCTCGCTCACCGCTACAGCTGATGCACTGTCCAGCATATTGACCCTCTTTATATATTTAATATTTACCACACGCACACACACAAATATCAATAAAACTTCTTCTTTGCACTCGGTTTCGTATGCTCGTTTTATGCTAGATGGGCCGCCTCAATGGTTCCCCACAGTTTGTTTTGTATGTTTCTTTCCTCGAGGCAGGTCTTCCCACGGCGGCCTTGATGCGGTGGACATGTTTGCAGGATGTGTTCTGGGGTCTAGGGTCCTCTCTTACATGTGCATTGTGCAGCCTTGCTGCTTTCATTTTATGAATATGTGCATTTAGTCTGCAATGACCTGTTCTGAAGCGGAAAATTGGGGTATACTGTTTCCTTTTCAGTCTATTGATTGAATCCTGTGGGTGTTTGCTATTTGTTATCTATATCCACTGTTGTTTATATTTGGGGGGTGGGGGGAGGGGGGATGGAAGTGTGCCTTGACTTCTGGTAGTGACACTGGGTGGTAAAAATTTAGATTGAAACGCAAAAGCACCAACACAAACCACACACATAAAACCACAAACAGATTGGAAATAGAGAGTTGCAAACATTCTCGGGAATTCACCCGCATGGTCTACAGAGACTGGGACGCGAATGTGATGAATATATATATATATATATATATATATATATATATATATATATATATATATATATATATATATATATACATGTTCTTCACATCTGCCAACTTCATTACCAACGAGCTCTAAACTAGAGGAATAATAGCTGCCGAAGAATAAACACACAAATTAATAAATGGCATCGAGATGGAAATAACAGTAGACAACTATAAAAACGTAGTTACCATTGGTTGTCAGTCAGGTGTCGCCATCTTGTTCCCGTTTAATCTATTGAGTCCGCGTCCTGTTTACGCCCTGTGGGTCGGTTCTGATATGTGTATCTAGAGAAGAGAGTGGTGTGTGATGATCGGAGTCGGTGAAGGGCAAAATGAGGAAAGGTGGTGAGCGTGGGGTGGGGAAAATGGGGTGTTAGAGTAGAGGAGGTATCAGATGAGGGGTGGAGATCTGAGACGAGAGCCAGGTTAGGCAGTACGTGCTGATCCCGATGTTGCGTGAGGGTCAGGCGTAATATACTGACCAAGACCACACCTCTCATTCCTGTAGCGTTATATGGCAACAGCTATTTATGACGCAGTCTGAATAACAGAAATGGATCTACGTGATCCCCGTAATAGAGAGCAGATGAAGCCAAGCATAGCACAGCAGCGCGAAGGATCCCTTTCTACCTCCATCAGCTTGCTCAGGATGCAAGGAAAGTTAATGCCCCTGCCACTTAACCCCATATTCAGCGCGCATAAAAGAGTTAACGTATTCACTGTAAGCAAACAACAATGTTGAATGAGGTGATTTGTTAGCCACAACAGCCAGGATTGTTGTTGACGAGAGCAGTCAGGATATTTGTTAGCGTGAGCTGTCAAGATTGTTGTTAACGTGAGCTGTCAGGATTGTTGTTAGCGTGAGCTGTCAGGATTGTTGTTAGCGTGAGCTGTCAGGATTGTTGTTAGCGTGAGCTGTCAGGATTGTTGTTAGCGTGAGCTGTCAGGATTGTTGTTAGCGTGAGCTGTCAGGATTGTTGTTGTTGTAGAAATGTTATTTAGATTTGTTTGTTGGTAGAATGTATGTATATGTGTGTGCTTGTGGGTAAGTGTGCTATTCTGTGCGTACATGTGTTTATGTGTGGGTTTATGTGTGCGATGGTGCATGTGTGTGCGCGCGGGCGTGAGGAGACGTTATACAATTATAATATGTAAGTTTTTATTTTATGAATGTGAGTTCATGTACGAGTCTGTGGATATGGTGTGTGTAATGTATATGTGTACATGTGTGCGTGTGTATGTGTTTACTTATATATGCGTACATCGATGTGTAATTGTGTGTCTCTACATGTGTCTATGTTATGTATGTGTGTGGCCATGACGATAAAGTCATGCAGTTATGAAAGCAGGGGATTCCCTGACGAAGTGGATAAGTTCGACCCCGGACTCCACCGTCTTTTTCACGGGTGCTTGATGCGGAGTCACTGCATCTCGTAGTCGCCACCTAGTCGTCTTATCCTTGACTTGCCACTGGGGTCGGGCGGCACGAGACGAGAGAGTGAGGATAAAAAGTAGCGGAGTTCATCCTTACTAAAAATAGCGCTAGCAAAATTAATCATACCATCATCGTCTACGATGGACGGCGGCCTTTGCCTTTGCCTTTTTATGAAAGCAGAGACACATAGTCAAAAACAAACCCAAGGAACAGCTTGATGCACCAACATAAAACTAACGTTCCATCCTAACGAAAGGTTTTATTCGGGTCATACGCAAACTACAACATCCAATATAAATAGTTAACAACTGTAAAAGAGTTTTCCTGCTACACGGCTCTTCTTTCTTGTCTCATTATTTCCATGCCGTTAAAGATGTCTGGGAGGATTTTGCTTCATTTCAACCGTCATCAACTACATACCGAGTCTTTTTGGTTGTATCAGGGCACATTTACAAGCTTGAAGGTGTGCTAGCCGGATGGGATTAGCCTTGGTAAAGGTGGATTGTTTTGTATAAAATTAAAAATAAGGCGAGGCTGCGGTGATGCTGCTTATTAAAAACAAAGTATTTAAAAACATAAAAATGAATATCGTGCTGGAAGTTAAACAATAATTAAACACACGTAGCATATTAAAGAAACTGTACACTGGAAGAGTGAGACCAGTTCTCGAGTATGGCATTGCGGCATGGACAACAGCAGCAAAGGCGAACTTTGACAAAATTAGCAAACTCCAAAACCAAGCCATGAGAGTTATAATAGGAGGCATGAAGTCAACGCCAATTGTAGAACTGGAAAAAATTACAAATCTGCAATCCATTACCGACAGAAGAGACTGCAAAGCCCAGCAGCAAGCAGAAAAACTCAGAAGACTGACTGACCATCCAATACACCAGAGACTAAACAATTTTGGAAATGGGAAACTAAAGCGGAGATACTTTGCAGAAATAGCCAAAGCAAAGTTGAACGAAGACCCTATGAACGCATTAACAACACCAAAGCCCATCCCTACTGTACGCAAACCTACCTGGAGGCAGCAAATATTTCCAGAGGTGGTAGAAAATATATCTGGTATTGGCAAAAGAACAGCCAGACTGAAAAAGAAAGAAGAGATACAATCCTCAGGTACTTAACGAAAAACTACCCAAGCATGGACTGGACCCATGCATACACCGACGGGTCTGTAACAAACACAACACAGAATAGAGGGGCAGGGGTATTCCTGAGCCTACCAAATGGCAGAAAAACAACAATATCAGTGGCAACTGGAAAATACTAAAGCAATTTCAGAGCGGAGGCAGAGGCACTGAAGGCTGCAGTAGAAGAAATGGTGACATGCAAAATAAATGAAAGCCATATAGCCCTGCTTATAGATGCCCTGGCCGTAGTCACAGCACTAAAAAGCCAGAAAAATACTGAACTAAATGATTTAAGAGCAGTACTCTGTCAACTATGCCAGCAGTCTGCACCAAAAAGAGTAGTGGTACAGTGGGTTCCATCCCACTGTAACATTCAAGGCAACGAAGAGGCAGACAGACTGGCAAAAGAAGGTGCAAGACTACCCCAACCAGATACTATTGTGACATACGAAGAGTCAAAAAGGCTTATTAGAGCTAGATACATGACCAAATGGGAAACAGAACATACTGGCTACACAAAAAAACGATGCCTATTACCAGTTGAACAGAAGAGAGCAGGTCGTGGTCTTCAGACTTCGCACTGGCCACAATAGACTGAGGTACCACCTATTCAATAAATAGAAGATAGGTGGCACTGACGAATGCACGTGCAGTACTGGGAAAATGACCGTTGAACATTTGCTGCAAAACTGCCCGACATACGAGGACCAGAGAAAGCAGATGTGGCCATCACCAGTGGCAGCACTAAACAAGTTCTATGGCAGTGTCGACAGCCTCAGGATGACCGCTGCTTTTTTCGAAAAAAATTAAGATTGACGTCTGACAGCGTTCGAAGAAGAAGAAGAAGAAACACACGTAGAGACCGAAATGTTTCAATCAAGGACAACAGACAATTCAAATATGAACTTTCACATAAAGGAAGAAGAGATAAAAACATGAAAAACATATATGAGCTCATGATTATTATCTTTATCTGGTTGTTCACTCCTAAGGCTGTTTGTAAGGTTGTCTGAGCATGTCTCTCCATTGGACCTTACTTCTGGTTGGTCAGTCATATGGCTGTTGTAAGGTTGTCTGAGCATGTCTCTCCATTGGGCCTTACCTTTGATTGGTTAGTCCTATGGCTGTTGTAAGATTGTCTGAGCATGTCTCTCCATTGGACCTTACCTCTGGTTGGTCAGTCATATGGCTGTTGTAAGATTGTCTGAGCATGTCTCTCCATTGGACCTTACCTCTGGTTGGTCAGTCCTAAGCCTGTTTGTAAGGTTGTCTGAGCATGTATCTCTATTGGACCTTGCCTCTGGTTGGTCAGTCATAATGCTGATCGTAAGGGTTCCTGAGCATGTCTCTCCATTGGAACCTATCTTCTGCTTGGTCAGTCCTAAGACTGGAAGCAATGTTGTCTGTGTAATTCGTTATATTGTACCTTATCCTTTTCAGCTCTTTACATGTCAACCTTTGTTTGTACTTGAATTTCTCTGCATTCCTGAAATGTAAATGCAAATCTTGATTGCCCTTTTCCCCTAGAATAAAACCATCTAGTACCTTCTGTAGAAGACTTTTCTCAGCACGCTCAATGTTTATTTCTGTGCCATGCTCAATTTGTTGTTGTTGTGCGCATACCTAATAATGACATTCTTGTTGGATCTTTTTTATCTCCAACTCACTCGTTCTAATCTACGATATGATCATATTTCAAACGCTTACAATATTTTCTCATCCTTCTTTGCTAGTCCATATTTCACCCTCATCCTGTTCAATTGCCCGGACATAAATAGATGCTGCAATGATGTAGACGGTACTTAGCTGAATAAATCATGTCGAAGAGACTGTTGGGGGAGCGTATTTGGTGACTGGCCAGGCAAGTGTACGAAGTGAGAAATGTAGGGAGAGTAAAGGGCCGGATAAGCCGATGGCGTGTTACAGTACGGTGTCTTTTCTGTAACTTAAGTCGTAGAACACTTACATCTACATTATGTTGTATATGTCACCATTTTATTGAAGCTACTACGTAGAGAGCCGCGTAGCGCAGTGATTAGCGCGCTGGCTTCGCTTCTGAGTGGCTCTGGGTTCATTCCCCAGTTGAGGCGGAAATATTTTTTCCGACCGCAATGGCACCCTGGTCGAGCAAGCCTTAAATGGGTTCTGGTTTAATCCGGGAAGTAAAAGCGGCGATGGAGAGGAGATGGCTACCACCCTCATATAGCCAAGCCTTTAAAATGTGAGATCGCTAACACCTCAATCCTTATGGCAGTAATCATATGGGTTACTTTACTTTACTTTACTTACTACATATGGACAAGAACATATCGCTTTACATTCATTCACATCATTGATGCTATCCATACTCCTTTACGCGTGTGAATCATGGACATTGAATGCTGAGGTATAGAGACTAACGTCTGATCAATCACCACATTTTTATCGAACAGAATCAGGTAAAACTTACTGTCCTAAACCCCCACTTCGCTTCCATGCATGTCGTACCGGAAACCGTCTGTTCCTCTTCACAGTCTGACCAACGTGATTGAATGTAGACGTGATATCCGTGGTTGTGAGCGACACGAAGATAAACCCAAGCATAACACAACCACCAGGAAAACCATGGCCTACCTTGATCAGCACGCTCACTATGTGAGGAAAGCCACTGCAATCCGCCAACTAACGCGCATTAAACAGCAATCTTACTCCTTCTGGACATTTCACAACAAAAGTGCCGAATAGGAAAACCCAGGAAATGCAAATTAGATGCTTTAGACAGATCTTGAAAACATAATACACGGATCGTGTTACAAAATCAACATACGCAGTATTATCTCACAATTTATCGAACCTTCTGCTTCTTCGGCTTTCGTCTTGAAAGACATTTGTGTATCGAACCACACCGAGGCTTCATGTAAGTTTCTAAAATGGGAAAACTCAAATGGCACGGCTATCTGATACGATCAAATGGACTGGCTAATATAATACCCAGGGGCACAGTTCCTGACAAAAGAAAGGGATGTCACCTTAAGATACTCTGGACAGATCATGTTCGGAAACAGACAGGAAAAACCCTAGCCGAGACATAAACTCCACCAGGGATCAGACTTGTTACTGTATAGATGTCAGGAAATATCATCTGTTAGAACAGAAATATAATTTGCTATTCCTTTTTTTTTTGAAAAACAAGAACTAGAAATAGAAATAAGCGAGATGAAAAAAATAGTTTGTTAACAAAGGTTAACAAACTTGGACATAATCGTGTATGTAACACAACGAAACAAAACATTACAAAGGCAAAGGCAAAACACCGCCGTCCATCGCAGACGATGATGGCATAATTTATTTCCTAGCGATAATTGTAGTAAGGATTGGCTCCGATACTTGTTATCCTCACTCTCACGTCTCGAGCTGCCCAACCCCAGTGGCAAGTGAAAGACTAGGGGGTGACTACGAGATGCAGGGGATCAAGCACCCGTGGAAAAGACAGCTTAACCACTTCGCCACAGAATCCCACATTAAAAAACATTAACTGTTTTTTGAAATAGCCGAGGGGTAGCTTACTCTTTTTATCCCTTTTTCCTTAGCTAGTCTGTGATGTTGCAGTTTGCTATCAGGATCACCATGTGGAGGTGGAGAAGATTGTTGGCAGCTCTGTGTCGCTGGTCCTGACCCTAGCAGTCAGTTCTGGGTCGCTGGTCCTCACCCTAGCAGTGAGTTCTGGGTCGCTGGTCCTCACCCTAGCAGTCAGCTCTGGGTCGCTGGTCCTCACCCTAGCAGTCAGCTCTGGGTCGCTGGTCCTGGTCCTAGCAGTCAGCTCTGGGTCGCTGGTCCTGAGCCTAGCAGTCAGCTCTGGGTCGCTGGTCCTCACCCTACCAGTCAGCTCTGGGTCGCTGGTCCTGAGCCTAGCAGTCAGCTCTGGGTCGCTGGTCCTGAGCCTAGCAGTCAGCTCTGGGTCGCTGGTCCTGATTCTAGCAGTCAGCTCTGGGTCGCTGGTCCTGAGCCTAGCAGTCAGCTCTGGGTCGCTGGTCCTGAGCCTAGCACTCAGCTCTGGGTCGCTGGTCCTGAGCCTAGCAGTCAGCTCTGGGTCGCTGGTCCTGAGCCTAGCAGTCAGCTCTGGGTCGCTGGTCCTGAGCCTAGCAGTCAGCTCTGGGTCGCTGGTCCTGAGCCTAGCAGTCAGCGTTGGATCGCTGATCACTACAGCTCATGCCCAACCCAGTATCTTCATCCCTTTCTTTTTTTTATATTTGCCTCCCAAAAGAAAAAAAATAGAAATGAAACAAAACAAAAGGTGGGAACACAAATACACCAACACACCACATACAAAAATCCATAATCACAAATTACACTCGGTGTAGTCCCAAAAATTAAAAAAACAAAAAACAAAATGTCTTAATATAAATACAAGCATCTACATATAACGTAGACAATATTTAATTATTCATAGAAAAAACGATAATCCGCTTTGACATTACGCGTTTATAGTTAAAATATAATATTAATTATAATAGTTCCACATCGCAAGTGAAGATGACGTTATAGTAGAGTTAGAGGCAAATTTTCTCAAACCTAAAGACAGTCTGAACGCTAACAGGGCAAGGGAAAATATTATAAATATTTTTCTAAAATGTAAAGTGGTAAAGAACGATTTTCTAAATCCTAAAAGAGTAAAGGGAGATTTTCTTAAAGCAGGAAGGGATAATGGGAGATTTAATTAAAGTTGAATTGGTAAAGAAAGATTTTCCTAAAGCTGAGGTAGTAAAGTAAGATTTGCTTAATGCTAAGTATCTACGAGAACATTTTATAAACACCTAAAGAACTAAAGGATGATTTTCTTCAAGCTAAAGAGCTAAAGGATGATTTTCTTCAAGCTTAATGGGTAAAGTAAGATTTTATAAAACATGTAGATGTCAAGGCAGACTGTCTAGAAGTCAAGCAGCTACGCCAGAATTCACTGAAAAGTCAGTGCGTACATCAAGATTCACTTAAAGTCAGTGCGTACATCAAGATTCACTTAGCAGTCAGGGTGTTCATCAAGATTCACTTAAAGTCACTGCATACATCAAGATTCACTTAGCAGTCAGGGTTGTACATCAAGATTCACTTAAAGTCAGTGCGTACATCAAGATTCACTTAGCAGTCAGGGTGTACATCAAGATTCACTTAAAGTCAGTGCGTACGTCAAGATTCACTTAGCAGTCAGGGTGTACATCAAGATTCACTTAAAGGCAGTGCGTACATCAAGATTCACTTAGCAGTCAGGGTGTACATCAAGATTCACTTAGCAGTCAGGGTGTACATCAAGATTCACTTAAAGTCAATGTGTACATCAAGATTCACTTAAAGTCAGTGTGTACATCAAGATTCACTTAAAGTCAGTACGTACATCAAGATTCACTTAAAGTCAGTGCGTACATAGAGATTTACTAAAAACAGATATGAAGCAGCAGAAAGTTTTACTATAAGCCAAATCAGTTCTAGAACCGAAAATCTTCGAGAACCACTACATTAAAGTACTTGTCTAAAGCTGGCGTTCTTTATTTTGCTGCCCTCTTCCCTGAGAGTGACTGTAATGTTAACGCCTCCAGCCAACCCCAGAATTAAAAAACAAATGGAAAAGTCATTGCTATAAATGTTGTTGTAGTCACCTCCCACATTGGCAAACACTCCCTCTACACGTACCCTTGAGAGGTACACACGAAAGGGCAAGACCTCCCCGTTGTAAGAGCAGTCACCAGATGTCTCTGAAACTCACGCGACAAGGGAGTGCGTGCATAAAGGGGGCATAATGGAATGAGACATGGAATATTGAAGGGAAATAATCATTTTTTCAAGTAGAAGGCGTTCGAACACTTGTATATCCACAACTCATCAAACGAGGAATGTTTACTAACTAGATTTAACATACATGTCTCCAAGCAAGCGTATGTATGCAGCCAAGCATATGTGTGTAGCCAAGCATATGTATGTAGCCAAGTTGATGTAGGTAGTCAAGTTGATGTATGTAGCCAAGCGTATGTATGCATCCAAGCATATGTGTGTAGCCAAGCACATGTATGTAGCCAAGCGTATGTGTGTAGCCAAGCGTATGCATGTAGCCAAGCTGATGAATGTAGCCAAGCGTATGTATGTAGCCAAGTTGATGTAGGTAGTCAAGTTGATGTATGTAGCCAAGCATATGTATGCAGCCAAGCATATGTGTGTAGCAAAGCATATGTATGTAGCCAAGCGTATGTGTGTAACCAAGCGTATGCATCTAACCAAGGTGATGAATGTAGCCAAGCATAAGTATGTAGCCATGTTGATGTATGTAGCCAAGCGTATGTATGTGGCCAAGTTTATGTAGGTAGTCAAGTTGATATATGTAGCCAAACGTATGTATGTGGCCAAGTTGATGTAGGTAGTCAAGTTGATGTATGTAGCCAAGCGTATGTATGTAGCCAAGTTGATGCATGTAGAAAAGCAGTGTGTAGCCAAGTTGATATATGTAGAAAAGCGTATGTGTGTAGCCAAGTTGATGTATGTAGCCAAGCTTTCGTATGTAGCCAAGCTGATGTATTTAGCCAAGCTGATGTATTTAGCGGAGCTGGTGTGTGTATGTAGACAATCTGATATATATTTGTAGATAGTCTGATGTTTTTAAACAAGCTAACGGGGACGGCGTGGTCTAGTGGTTAAGTGGCACAGCTCACAACCCCAAGGTGCTGGGTTCGATCCCCATCACAGCACCGGCCGTTACCCCGGGGAAGCAAACCCTTAGAAAATTCAGGAGGAAGCTTATCTTTACAAAAAATGCATGCTGAAGTCGGATGCACTGGGCCGACAGGCGCAAAACAACCACAGTGCAACGCACGCCGCGTTGGGGATTAGAGAAATATGGCGAACTGAAAAAAAATAATAAATAAAAAACAACCTAACATTTTTAACAAAGCTGACGTTTTTTAGCCACTATGATGTTTTTAACCGAGCAATCGTATTTAGCCTAGCTAATTTTTCTAGCCAAGCTGATGTATGTAGCCAAGCTGATATTTATAGCCGTGTTGATGTATGTTTGTAGCCAATCTGACGTTTTTAGTTAATTTGATGTTCTTCTTCATCGTACGCTGTTTACAGCGATATTTACGTTGCACTGTTTTAATTTGTTAGCCTGTGGCTCAGTGCATCCGATTTCAACAGGCGTTTCTGTAGGGTTGCCCTCCTTAGCCTTTGGCTGTCCCCAGCCTAACTGCAAGGCTTCAGTTGTTTTTGGTCAGAGTTGTCTCTCATAGGAAGTTGTCTTGCAGGACTATCGAGTCTTCCCTACTCGTGTCTATAGGGTTTGGCAATGATATGATGGACTATGTACTAGTTTGTACTATCCCGGAAGACAGGCAGTCCAGTGTGACTTTGTCCCAGGATCGTCACGTCCTGCCAGAAACGTAGCATATGCATGTGAGTGAGGTATCTATTTGCTCCCTTTATTTTCTCTTCTCATCTGCAGTGATGGTACACCTAGCATTCCCCGCCACCCGGGAGGTTGTCACAATAGGGTAGGAGGTGTAATGTCCGCTGGACTGCATCTCTTCTGCGTCCATTGGAATGACTGATAGCAGACAGAAGGCAAAGAGCGAGGAAGGAGTGCATTTTACCAGGTGCATTCCTGCGGCTCGACCGGGCGATGTCGTAGCCTCCCATCACAGCGGTGCTGAGATTTAGGGCGGGATTCTGGCTTAGAGGCGTTCAGCCGTAGTCCCTCAGATGGTAGCTTATCAGCAAGCACGTGGACCAAATGTCAGCGACCTGTGATTCCTCTCGAAATAGTGCATTTGACCAGGGGACAAGCCTGGTCATTGCACGGAGATGTTGTTCACCTGGTGCGGACATATCTCATGGTCAAGGGTTGAGTCTCAGCAGTTCGCAGTGAGGTAGCTGATCTACTGTTTAGGGCACCCCGACCGAGAACTAAGTCATCTACAAATGGTTTCATACCTCATCGCCGTATGGGGTGAATATCGAGCAGCTTCCCGTCCGCTTTGATCGGCGGACGGCAGAGACCTCATTCTGCGGCTCGAACGGGCGGGGCTGAAGCGTTAATTTGATGTTCGTAACCAAGCTGACGTTTTTAAACTAAACTGACATTTTTAACCAAACTGACGTTTTTAACCCAAACTGACGTTTTTAAACCAAACTGACTTTTTAAAACCAAATTGACGTTTTTAAACCAAAATGACGTTTTTAAACAAAACTGACGTTTTTAACCAAACTGACTTTGTTAAACAAACTGACGATTTTAACCAAACTGACGTTTCTCGCCAAGCTGATGCACTTGGGATGAGTGTTTTTTTTTCTATTTCGGTCCCCGAAGAAAATAAAACTCTCTGGGATGGACGTGTGCATGCAGGTTTGCAAGATAAATTCCACGGTCATATAATGCTCCCCACATGGAAATATGTGATCTGTCCCAATGTCATAGAATGCTCCCCACAGAGAAACATGTTATCTGTTCCAATGTCATAGAATGCTCCTCACATGGAAACATGTCATCTGTCCCAATGTCATAGAATGCTCCTCACATGGACACATGTCATCTGTCCCAATGTCATATAATGCTCCCCCAAATTGACACATGTCATCTGTCTCAATGTCATAGAATGCTCTTCACATGGACACATGTCATCTGTCTTAATGTCATAGAATGCTCCCCACATGGAAACATCTCATCTGTCTCAATGTCATAGAATGCTCCTCATATGGAAACATGTCATCTGTCTTAATGTCATAGAATGCTCCTCACATGGACACATGTCATATGTCTAATGTCATAGAATGCTCCCCACATGGACACATGTCATCTGTCCCAATGCATATTGTGTTCTACAAATGACCATTGATTGTGTCATTCCCATTTATCAGTCTGAAGAAAATGATTTGCACTTTTCTTGTTAAATCATAGTAGTTGTCTTTTTTTCGGAAGTTGGGGTGTTGATCAGTCAATTTTCCCACTCCTCCACGCTTTTCTAGTTTTTCTGCATCTTCATTGCCTTTGAAATTACAGTGGGAGACGATCCACTGAATGACCAACCTTGGATGTTTTGCGTAGAGAGCTGTGTCAGGGAGTACATGCATTGATCGAGATCTTCATCTCTGTTTTGTTTTAGCGCTGCTAATACTGACGAAGCATCAGTCCAGGAATATTATGTTTTCTTTGTGAATATCGTCGACTTGGATTACAAGCTCTGCCGCAGCCATCAGTATCTCTGCTTCTGCGCAGACGTTAATGGAGTACGTTCCCGCTGTTAATACTTGAGTCTTGTCTTCTCCCCTCCTCTACCTCCATTGGGTATGTCTTTGTTAGCTGAGCCATCTGTTTATACGTGTTTTCATGTTTTTAGATATACTCGTAAATGATATTCTTCCGTAATAAATTTCTTTTCTCAATATGTCTGGGTTCCCCTCTTCTCTATTCACTATATAGTTTCTATCATCTCAGAGGATTTTCCTTTTTGTATAGTAAAATATGTTTCAGGTCCCTAGCTACTGCTTGAGTTATGATTGAGTCTGTTCTTTTAAGATCTTCTGTTGTGATATGAAGTGCGTTCTCTTTAAGCTCTCGCCTCTCATGCTGTTGATCCTGTCATATATTGTATCGTTTTAACTTCCCTCTCTGCTAGAGTGTTTCTTAGGTCTCTCGCGTCTCCATACTTTCGATTCGTGTGATGTTCTACATGTCATGTGTTGGTGGTGTTCTCAAAACTTCAGTAATGATACGCATATCTTGTTTTTGGTTTGTATTACGTTTTGTGAAGTTGTTTTTCGTTGCTTTAGACATACTGCTATCCGGTATTCTGCACTGGTTTCACATAACATGTGTACAGTTTCTTCAGGGTGCTTGTGTCAGTTCTCAAAGTTGACCCGGAACTATTTCTCATTACAACAATTCTCTCCTTAGTTCTGTTAACTGCTTTTTTGTATCTGGTTTTTCCATTCATCTTTAGGATCAATGTTATTCCTATATAACCTTAACGCTTTTTGAGATCCATGCCATTCACATGTAGGATTACTTCATGAAGTTTGACAGATATGGAGAAGATTGTGTAAGTGGTTGTGGTTTCCTGGATAGCCATGTGACATTCCTTTGTCCACCTCTCGATTTTATTTAAGATCGCTTGCTTTCGATTTCTTGAGGAACTCTAGGGTCCAGTGGAACCCGGGTTGAGGAACTCTAGGGTCCAGTGGAACCCGGGTTGAGAAACGTTGATCTAGAGCATCAAGTCTGTGGCTAACCTGTTTATTGAACTAAGACACCAATCAATCACTAAATCACCGTCGCTTCTTTCGGTGCATACGCTATTGACAACCCTCATCCAGCTAGTTCTCCCTAATTACTGTACAGTGGCCGAGGTTAATTTTGAGTTTACTCTATAAATATTTCTGGGACTACCTCTCTTCTTCTTGCCCTGTGGATTGTATGTCATGGGCTGTTTGGTCAAGTTAAATAGTGCTTTACGTTTCGTGTATCCAATCCAATCCCGTTTCCTATGATCGATTTGTTTCTCCACTTCTTGTTGTTGGCTCCTCTCCGTTTCTCACCATGCATTGCCAGCATAAACCCATTATACTACGTAGACATATATTTTCAAACGACTGGTGCTTTTTCATTTTTTGTTTACTTTGCCGTTCCCCAAGTTTCTGCATCGTACAGTTGTACTTACTTGATGTTATAATTAAACTTAATTTGGTATTACTCTTTTTTCCCCTGAATTTCCATATATTATTTAGTAACATTAATGCTGTTCTTGACTTACAATCATGGCTTCAGCTTCTGCCGCTGTGTCTGTTCAAGTATCAATGGGACTTCCCAAATATGTGAAAGTGTCCACTTCTACCTGTGCCTCACCTGCAAGCATGACAGTCTCTTTCCTTAAGGTGTTGATATTAACAAGTTTGACTTGGTTCATGTTAATATTTAGTCCCAGTCTGACTGAAAGCTGCCTTGTCTTAGTTAGTTTTTCTTGAATTCTTTCTTTTTCTCTTCTTTTTGCTTATACTATTATGCTTTTCAGCGTCATGTTATGAAGAGATCGTTAGAATGAGCACCGCTGTGTGCTTCATGCACAGTGGCATTCACAACTTCTGATATTTTCGTAAGCCACCATGTTTGTGGTCTGCCTTTGACCTGGAATCCGTTGCATCTAAATAGCATTGCGTGTAACGGGGAGTTGTATGGTGGTAGGCTTGTTACGTGGCCAAACTATTTTAGTTGCTGTTTTTGTATGTAGTCTAATACTGGTGTTGTTCCCATTAGTCTCCTGATGTCATCATTTCTTATCATATCTCTTCTTGTTACGCTCAATATTGTTCGCAGCTATTTCATTTCTATTGTTACGATGTAGCGTTTATCATGTGATGTCAGTGTCCAGTTTTTACATTGATAACATAGTTTCGAGACAAAAATCGTGTTGTATAAAACGCTTGTGCTACTTTTTGTCTCGTGCTTGCAATTAAGTATTGGAGTTAATTGTCCAATGTTCTGATTTGCCTTATTGCATCTATATTGTATTTCGGCTGTAATTCTTCCGTTTGTTGATAACGTGCTCCCTAAGTTTGTACAATCTTTCACCTGTTTGTTTTGCTGATTTTCAATGGCGATATTGATGTCTCCGGCTATTCTAGATATTGTCATGACCTCAGTTTGTTCCACGTTGAGTTCCATGTTGTATTATTTACATGTTGTATTTAGTTTTCCAATATGTTGTTGTAATTGTATTTAGGAAGTAGCTCTAACTTCTTGATCGTCTGCGAAAAGAAGTTCGTTTAAGAGTTCACTAATGTTGCTACCGTCATTTGGATTGGCTGCTTTACAAATGTGGTCTACATATGTAATGAACAACAAAGTGGATAGCACATTTCATTGTCGTACCCCAGATCTGATAATACATTTTTCAGTGCTCGGATGTTGTTGGAATAGAGCATTGTCTTTCAACGTAAAGAGCTTTGCATTTGCTAATTAGGTGATCGTTTACTCTATAGTGTGTAAATATTTTCATAAATGTCTATCTACCCGGACAAAAGCTTTTTATTTGACTATGGATGTGTTATTACAGTACCAAGTCGTCTGCATAGTCCAGGCCCTCTAACTGTAACTGCGATGATCACTGATTATTGCTGCTCTTCCTTTACGTTAGCATCTTATAATCCACTCTATTGCCATCAAAAACGCATCAAAATCTCATGACATGTGCTAGCTTTATAGTACGGTGGTCCTCAATACAGAACATCTGCCCTCTAGCAAATCTGTGCTATAGAAATACAGATAAGTATTTCTTATAATTAAAGTTGATTCACATTTACCAACAATGATCGCTACCGGATAAATAATACCCTGATCTAAATTGTGTTTGGAGTTTGGGGAGTCCAGTAATGCACTAGCTACTAAGTTGAGAGAACTAAAAGGTTCCTTCCCCAACGGTTCGGAATGTTTGTTCGATATTGATTAGTTGCTAGGGAAAAGTCAAGCAGTGCGTTCAATGGCTGCATGGACCGATCGCGTCTAATATATATACATAGTCTTAGTCCTAGTTCACCTGCATTTTTACAGAGGCGGGTGCCCTCGTGCAGGTTCCAGCTCTGGTATGAGGTGGATGTAGCCGGAAGGAGGATTTCCTGCTTAGCGGGCTAGGCTCGAGCTACTTATTACTCTGATGCGTTGGGTGCCGCAAAAAGTGGTAAGCTTAACCGATGTGCGAATCCATCTTAATAGACTAAAACACTAAAGTAAAGTAGACTCGCAGCTTGTTATGCGCCATTTATACTGGTATTTACAAATCACCTAACCATGGCTGGTGTTATGCCATCTCATACAGTTAGTCGCCTCCTGCGACATGCTCTCTGTTGGGCAGTGGTGATATTCTTATCTTTGTCATGTACAAAGACCCCAGCGGAGCACTTGGGACTATATATATGTGTATATATTTGTGTGTATGTGTGTGTGTGTGTGTGTGTTTGTCTGTTTTGCGTTGGTAAGACTGCCGTGCTGTCTGAAACAACATCTGATATGCTTCTGGTGAAATGCATACCGCCCACTGGTCATCGCTGGCCCAAGATATGGTCCGTTGATGACGAAGTTAGGACCATCAGCAACGCTGTGAAACTGGTCATCATAATTCAAAATAAAGATGAAGAAATTCTAGAAAATGCATTTATATATATATATATTATCATGAAAAGACACAACTTTCTTGAGAGAACGGTAAAGGAATCTATGGTGCCGAGAAAGAGAGGCAGAAGGTGATGGCACCAAGATGTCAACGAATGCTTGGTCATGACTGAAGCAGTCTGGGGGTTTGACAAGAGATCGAGTTTCCATCAAACGAGCTGTGATAGGAGCGACGTACATATATATATATTGTCTTCATATAGTCCGTCATTTCATTTATGAACAAGGTCCGAAGCAAGTTTCTACTAACTTGCTTGTCAGATGCAAATGATATTTGGCATGCAGCCTTAGAATATCCATGACGCTAAAACATTCATGTTCTTTACTTCAAAGATGTTAAGACATTCGGACATCGGCGAATTCGTTTGATCTGTTAGGTCCATTGCAAAGAAATGACATTACATCTAGAATTTTACAGAACGCAGTTTAATTTCACGTCGTTTGTTGTTCATAGGCATATCTTCTTAGTGTCTTGATAGATCAATTCATTATCTGCGTTGCCCTTTAGGTACAATCGTAAAACTTGCACCAATATGCAACAGTTAGTACAGCCCTTCGATTGTTGTTGTTGCTTAGATGTTTGCCTCACTAGTTTCACTGGCGGAGTCGCGACCATTTTCCACCCCAGACCGTAGACCATTGGGCGATATCAGGACGCATAAACCAGTGCTTGGATGCATGTGTGCGTCTGTATGTACCTATGCTAGGTTTGTGCGCCCTCAGAAGCTAGCCCAACCAAAGTGTAATGGAAGGGTCTCACCGTGAGGGCGCGTGTGAAAGTTGTGCAGGAGTGTGACTGTAGGACAGAGTCAAATGAAACAGAGTGAGGTAAGAGGAGAGAGAGAAGGGGAAGAGTTGCAAGTATCTTTATGTTGTGTAACGTATTTGAATATTGTAATGTATTTATTGCTATTGTATATACACCTAAATGTTTTGATAAACATATGCTAATTTATCCAAGTCTGCTAATCAGTATGTCCACAAAAGATTATATTAATCATCCGAATCTGTCGATTCAAAGATGTTGATAATTCTTACTGGCTGGACGAATTGTATTTCATCTCGTTGCCATTACTGTACTTCTTCCAGGAGCACATGTTCAACACACTTCTTCCAGGAGCACATGTTCAACACACTTCTTCCAGGAGCACATGTTCAACACACTTCTTCCAGAATAGAATGTCTATTTTTGAAAGGTACTCACGTATAAGCACTTCAACATCACACATTTAAATGTAATTTTCTGTTCGGCAACTTGTCCGTTGTCCTTGTCCACATAAGCTCTATAGAGTTTAGATATGCATGATGTGCAGGTAGTCGCCGAGAAGTGTGACCATATGCAGGTAGTCGCCGAGAAGTGTGACAGTACTCTTCAATGATGTTGTCAATATGATACACATTTCTATTTGTCTTCCTCACAAGCTGCAACAACTCGGGTTTCAAATACGGGTCTTCAAAATTCACTTTTTATTTAGCTAGCCATGTTCTAATTTGAGCTTTCATATTTGATGCAATTGGTACTTTGTTCTTCTTCTGATACTGCATTGTGATAGGATGCATTCTCTATTACTAGGCATGACTGTCTATCCAAAATTGGAAGCAGATTATCCGTCATTCAGTGCCTAACAAGTTGCCCATTCATGTCAGTGTGGTAGTCTCTACCGCCATTACCTTTTGATAGGAAAATAAGTGCAATATCATGGACATGTCCGCTATCACTGCATCCAGCAGACGTCAGTATAATGTACTGACCTCTGCTGCTCTGAATTTGGTCTTGTCTGTTCACCGTCAACCGATTGCCATTCTTTATCATAGGTGTGGTCGGCATTGACCAAGGATTCATCTACCATTTCTTACTATAGCTGTGGTCGGCATTGACCAAGGATTCATCTACCATTCTTTACCATAGGTGGGGTGAGCATTGACCCAGGATTTAGCAAAGTATACAATATCATAGCCTTGCCTGCGCCGTTCACAAATGTGTCTCAGGTATTTACTTCGGGCAACAATCAAATGTGGCTTTTCACATATGAATTTTTCCTGAATGTAAAGCCGGCGACTCTTACAATTTTCCAAAGAGTACTTTTAGAAACTTCAATACTGAAGTCAGATTGCAATGCTAATTTTAGTTTCAGGAGAGTAACACGTTGATCTTTCGTCAACAATTTCAGTACCTCCCGTTTTATGACATCTCTGTCGAAATCGTCAAATTTCATTTTCCTGCATTGCTTGATATGAGTGCACTCTGAACCCTGTCCAATCCAACTATAAAAGGATGATCAAGACCAAGGGCCAATTGCGTTCGTTTCTCTGTGTCATGAATATTGCAATACAAAAGAAACATCTTAGATATCCTGACGAAGAATTGGTATAGTAAAACGGAAACCTTCTATATTGTTATAAATGTTCATCTCAAACTCATTTTGAAATTGAAATCAATGCAACTTTTCAAAAAGCACCTCTATGTCACAATCGATTGGATCTTTTGTTCTTGTAGTAATTGTGCTTTTATCACAAAGTCCGGGCAGAAATATCGAGACCATGTGTTGCCCATACAGGATGGTCCCTGTTTCGGTCTGCCTTGTTTGCTCTAAGGGAAAAGTGGTACCAATACAATTCTAACAAGGCAAGCTACAAAAGCTGCCGGATCAGCAGAGCAATGCTCTATCTGTTTGCCTGTCGGGGATTCATTCCTAGACCAGCCGCCAACCAAGGCTAAGGGCCTGGTCTGTCCTACCACAACACTCAGCTTAGGTTGCCTTTCATCGCTCTAAGATAAGACATTGTATCCTTTCGCGTGTGCTCCTTCGCCAATCGTCGGTTGTCAGGTTTGGCATTAGCTGACCAAGTTTCAGAATTATCAGAAAACAGGTTCCATAGCCATCAATGACAAAACCCGACAAGATACGCCAGTATCTTATCTGCAAGGTTTCAGATGGTTTGAAATCAGAGTTTTCACTCCGCTAGATGAGCTGCCTTCCTAGGCTTTTGAACCTCATCTGCCCGAAACTAAAGGTTTTAAGGAGCTAGTGGCTCGCCTTCCCCCTCTTTTCCTGTTAGTCAAAACAGTTCTGCTGAGCGAATGCCAGAAGAACGACTTTGTTGTCAGAGGCTATATGAGACCCAGGCTATTGAGGCATTTAGCTGGTGTTGAAGGTTAATTGTCAACCCCACCCCCGGCTATAACAACATTTAAAACTATGTCACAATAACAACACCACAATTTATAATAACGTCATATGCCTATGATAAACTAGTTTCTCATGAATCACGTTTGTTATTGTCCTCATTTGGCAAAGTTTCTAATTGCTGCACGAGAAAATCATGAATTTGTATTTACTCTGCCTATTTAAATGTCAAAACAAATATTTTTAAAACAGCACGCCTATGTACCTAAAACATTTTAAAATTACTCCCAATTCACCGAGGTTGCTTTTAATATAGCCTAATGAATACTTTTTAAGAAATACATGACATTTCATAGAGAAACAAATATTTTCTTAACGTCATGGATATTCTAACACTGCGTGCGAAAAATCATTTGCTTCGGACCTTGTTTATGAATTAAAAGACATACTATATATGAAGATGATATATATATAAATATGTTAGTCAGTTGTTCTTTTCTATATATGCTGTTGTGCGTGGCGATGAACCTATATGTCATGTCCTGTCCTAAGTGGGTTTTGACTGTCGTTTTGAAGGTATGTCGTTGCACAATCACTCTGATATCAGCTGTCTCACGACCACACTCCTGCCCTGCAGCTAGGTCTAACAGTATTGCAAGCCATCAATGGAAGTTGATGAGGGTGTATTGTTATGAGAATACAGAACCAGCCTATATTTGTCTGGAAATGTACTCTACACAAGACATAATACCGACCACACTTCATTTCCTGGCCTGTCTTTCCTGGTAACACTGACTGCCTGTCCCTGCCCTCCAGGAAGACCCATACGTACTCAGTCTCTCTCAGCAGATGGCGATAGTGATGGTTCATGTAGCTCGCTGGTTGTGTACATCACTTCTCCATCCTTTCAAGCGCCTCTCTTTTCTGGACTCATTCATGATTTCAAAATCGCGCATAGCTGGTTCATCAATTGCTGTATCCAAAAAATAGTTTAAGGCCTCTATGTGTATTTGGTCTAATAGCTTATGGCCTCTATTAGTATTCAGTATAATAGCTTATGGCCTCTATTAGTATTCAGTATAATAGCTTATGGCCTCTATTAGTATTCAGTAAAATAGCTTATGGCCTCTATTAGTATTCAGTATAATAGCTTATGGCCTCTATTAGTATTCAGTATAATAGCGTATGGCCTCTATTAGTATTCAGTATAATAGCTTATGGCCTCTATTAGTATTCAGTATAATAGCTTATGGCCTCTATTAGTATTCAGTATAATAGCTTAAGGCCTCTATTAGTATTCAGTATAATAGCTTAAGGCCTCTATTAGTATTCAGTATAATAGCTTATGGCCTCTATTAGTATTCAGTATAATAGCTTAAGGCCTCTATTAGTTTTCAGTATTATAGCTTTAGGCCTCTATTTAGTCTAGTAACTTAGACCTCTATTTGTATTTAGTCGAATAGCTTATTGCCTCTATGTTTATTTGGACTAATATCTTGATGTCTCTATTAGTATTCAGTCTAATAGATTATGGCGTCTATTAGTATGACTTTTCTTAGTTTTTGACTGTCTCCAGACTACTTACATGCAGCATGTTTTCAATCTCCAAGATGAATACCGTTATATACTTAATCTTCTCAGAACATTTTGATTTTAAAGATGTGTAGAACTCCACCTCGCCCTTGTTCTTTGAGCCTGAGAAGATCATGCGTTAGGCTTTTACCATCAGATAATATGTCATGCGTGTGTTGTGTATTTAGTTCGAAGCGTTAATCTAATGATTTGGTTGTAGTTCATAGAAAGGTATGAAAACAAGTGGGGAGGTTTTGAAAACGTTTGGAGTGTAAGGAGAATTAATGACCGAAATCAAGGTTAGACAGTTACGTTATTTTGGCCATATAACAAGACATACCTCCTTGCTGAAGGTCATGTTAGAGTGTAGTGTGGAAAGCAGTCGTCCAAAAGGCAGACAACGTGATAGTTAATTAGTTAGTTAGTTTAATAGTTGGATGGAAGGCAGTCGTTCAAGAGGAGACAACGTTATAGTTAGTTAGTTAGTTAGTTAGTAAGTTAGTCAGTTAGTCGGTTAGTCGGTTAGTCGGTTAGTTAGTTAGTTAGTTAGTTAGTTAGTTAGTTGCCCATCATAAGCGATGAGTAGCTAAAATCATCAGACTGTTTTGTCTTGTCCATGTTGTTTGCGCTGTATTTGTATTATAGGGACGAATAAACTGTGCTGGTCATCAACCTCACTTTCTGGTCCCGAGCTACTTTGGACCAGTGGCAAGACATAAGTCAAGACGATTGAAGGTAATTTATGATGCAGGCATTCTGGCCCCGTCCTCCTTGAGACCAGAGACCGCTTGATAACTTGCGAGATTCGATTGCGTCCCGTTCCTGCTCATCGCTATAAGTGGACGGATAACATCAAGAGATTAACTGGAAACAGCGTGTCAGTTTGCAACATTACGGCAAGAAATAGAGTACACTGGAGATCCATTGCAGCCGACCTTCAATACGGAGATGACATTAACCTGAAATGAACTAATATTTCATCCTAGATTCCACCACCAGTAATGGCAGCATTTGGAACCAATTAGCGGATTGATTAGTTATTTGAGTACGTAAAGTATATGTTAATAATCTAGCACTCTGTGTCAGTATGAAAGTTTGAGGACGGTCGGAATGAAAGAAATAATTATAACATTAAATCAGGGGTATGTTTATACATTCTCTTCCAACAGAAAGACATTGCAGGAAATATGTAAACACATGGGCAATAAAATTGGATGTTTACTTTTTGGAACCCAAAAATGAAACAATTTTACAGGAAGAAAGAGAGAATAATAGCTCAAACATCCACCATTTGTGTAACAAATATAAATCATTGCTTTGACTGCACGACCATTTATAACCGTCTCTTGTTAATTTATTCTCAGCGGCCGCTATTCCGTGGTTCCGTCTGATTGATAGAAATTGCGCGTGACCCAAAGCCAGGCATTTCCGGTATGAGGGTTACCCTTTTCCTCTAATGAACATGCTAAGCAGGGTGGAAGTCCTGTCCAGGAACTGTCAAGAGCTGGTGATCCTCTAAGGTTTGACTTATTTCATGATGGTCTGTTTGAACGTTGGGACACACGACCAGTCGGCATTGTGTCTGTTTTAGATCATCTATTTAGGCTCAACCCAGGAAAATTAAGTTGCCCGTTACATGGTCAAGAGAGTGATTTCCCTTTGTTTTATAAGAAATTTTGTTGGATTGCCTTTTGGATGCCATGATATATAAAGTTATAGTTTTCTTTTGATGTTACCTTTACTAGTGGGAAGGAAGATTCTGGTGAGGCATAACATATTGATGAAACATGACTGTACATTTATCTGCAATAAACTCTATTTGCTAGCTCAAATGCCGATATTTAATTTGTCTAAATCTGACCTCAATATGCCCACTTCTGCTTTAGATGAGACAGTACTGCACAGTTTTACGTCATCCACGAATTTTGCAATCACGTATCCGATATCAATGTCAAAGTCGTTTATATATATCAAGAAAAAAAATTGGTCCCAAAATCGAGCCTTTTGGCACCCCACTTGTTACTTCACACCACTCATAGCAACCGTTATTGATCCCCACTCTCTGCCTTCTTCACGTTAACCAATGTTCAGTCCATTTGGCAACTTCCCTATCTATTGCATGTGATTTTAACTTCCGAAATGTGTTAGATGAGCTCAGTGTGTTAGCGCGATTGAGCATGAAAAGTATACACACCATGATATATGAGATGGGCTGTCCATGTGGTACGCATGTCGGATCAACATCTCCAAAAACAGTTGCTATACGATGAACTCCAAAATAGCAAGAGAGCAGGCTGTGGACAGCGGTAAAGGTACAAAACACGCTTAAGAAATCACTGATTCAATGCGGTATTAACAATGAAGACTGGGAATGTATCGTCCCTTATCACACAGACTGACGTAGTACTATTGTTGTGGGTGTTCAGAAGCATGAGGTATCAATAATAAATTAGGCTATACCAAGACGATCGCTCCCCAAGTGACCTCATTTCAACCCTTTTTCAACTTCGGTGCAAGGGGACGGCATATTTCCCTGTACTAAGTTCACCAGACAATGGAAGCCTTAGACTAGATTATTCATCTATATTCGAACTCATGAGAACATTGAACGTTGATAAAGTGGTCGTCATCGATTACGATGCACGAAAAGCACCATGTTCAGGATGGCTGAACACTAGATCTCTGTCGTATGACTTTGTGCTATGGACACGGAATGTAATTAGCAGTCTATTCTTGTTCTTCGTATTCGTTCATCCTCAGGTCAAGGTCCCGGTTTCTCTTAGACAGCACGGCGTTGTTTCTAAGGCTTTTTTTTCATCTCCGCACAGTATCTTTCTCATATATGTCTCGCCAGGCCAGTGTTGTTCTCTCTCTTCCTGCGTGAGCATGCAGTTCAGTAGGATGTGTTCCACTGTCATGGTATGCTCCCCACAGGGACACTTGTCACCTTTCCCAATCCTCATTTTGTTGTAACCATGACCCTTGTGTCTATTATGTCCAGTTCTCATTCTGAAGATGACAACTTGCTCCTCTCTAGTTAAAACGAAGTAGTTGACTAATTCTCGGAAATAGGAGTGTTGATCAGCCCATTTTCCCCTGAAGTGGGCTCTATGATCTTGTCCTCATTATATGTAAAGCTCAGGTTTGTTTGTGGAGAAGCTCCTCTACACTTTGGTAGTTTGTTTGCAGCTTCATTATATTCAATTTTGCACTGGAAGGAGATCCACTGAATGACCAACCTTGGGTGTTCTGATGAGAGCTGTGTCAGGGAGTACATTCATTGCTCGATATCCTCATCTTTGTGTTGTTTTAGCGCTGCTAATACTGGCAAGGCATCAGTCGGGAAAATATGTTTTTTTTTGTGAATAGTCCTGAGTGGTCCGCAGGGGTCTTTGTGTAGGACAAGGAAAAGAATAGCACCACTGCCTCACAGAGAAGCATGTCGAATGTGGCGACTAACTGTTTCGCATGGCAAAAGACCGGCCATAGCTAGGTTTGTTTAGAGCAGCATAGCTGGCGCCTAACAGGCAGCGGGTCTACTTTTCTGTAGTGGTTGAGTCTATTAAGATGGATTCACACATCCGTTAACCAGCCTCTGCTGTACTTGTTCCAGTGCAGCTGAGCAATAAGCTGCTCGAGCCTAGTCCACTAAACAGGAAATCCTCCTCCCGGCTACATTCATATCTTATCAGAGCTGGTACCTGCACATAGGCATCTGCTCATGTAGAAGTACTGAGAACTAAGGACACGGTGAATATCTTCATCTTGGATTACAAACTCTGCATGGAAGGATGACTAACGTCTGGTCAGGCAAAATATACTGATCGCACATGTTAGTTAGGTTTAGGCAAAACATACTAGACAAGATCTTCAGCTTGGCTTCCTCGTAGCACTTCTAGGAAACGGGCTGTTTTCATTGCAGCCTAGCTAACAAGGTGAGTGATTCACTTAATAGTGAGCGACACGCGAATGAGGTCAAGCATAGCAGAACCGTCTGGAGGACCCCGTTCCACCTTCATCAGCACGCTCGGGATGTGAGTAAAACTACGACAACACACCACTTAACTTCCGGACTACATCCTGTTCATGGCTTTGTATCGGGAGATTGAGAACGAGCATAGAAGAAGAAGAAGAAGAAGAAGAAAAAGAAGAAGAAGAAGAGGAAGAAAAAGACGAAGAGCGCACACAATTGTAATCCTATTCATTGTGGGCATTCAACAAGAATAATGTCTGTAGCGGCATCTGCTTCTATGCCTCTGCTTCTACACACACATTTTTGAAGCATGTTCCTGTTGTAACTACTAATGTTTCTTCTTCTTCGTTCCTTGAGGCCCTAGACTGTAGCCGAATCATCCTATATGAGAAATCAGACACTGCATTATACCGTTCATATTTTTTTTTTAACAGACACGCTTCTTTCATTATACAGATAATTACTCGGATTGTTTTTCTGGAATACGAGGAGTCATCGATCATTTTAATAACTCAGCGAGACAGCATTGTCGATATATCGAAGAGTCTGCTAATGAATGGTCGCAAGTGTTTGTGGTGGCGTGGCATGAGGCCTGACTCAGCGACAGAAAGGTCACGTGTTTGTGAATGTTATTTCCGAGATGTTTACGCAAATATTAAGTGCTTGTTACTTAATGCCTGCACGTTTAACTCCCCCCAGTCTTAGAAATCACTTATTATCGCTAATGCACTTACCATTATCATCAAGTGCCCTGCCGTCTGGCGTGTTTTGTGAAGTCTAGCTCTGTCTCCGTTGTAGACTTCTCTTCTTTTCTTGTGTATTGTAGTTTCAATGGCAGCCTTTTGCAACCTTTTTATCTTGAAGACACTATTGAAAATGTTCACGTTTCATGGGGCCCCTATACAAATCAGGAGTGTGATGACAAAATTGTAAATATATTAATACAATCAATCACAATAGATTATCTTCCAATGGAGCACAGGTCTTCAACAAATACAGGCCAAGCCCTTCTGTCCTGTGTCTTCCGTTTCAACTCTGTCAAAGTCTTTTGTATTTCGTTTACGTTGACAGAAAAGAATCTTAATCAGATGGGATTTGCTGGCGCTAGCAGCCAGCTATTGCTCCCTGGCTGTTGTCAGCTCATCCATTGGCCTTCTACTCGTATGTTTCTCTTTCTGTTTCCTAAAATTGATGGCACTGCACTCCGGGTATACCCATAGATGCTCAGTCTCTCTCAGCAAATGACGTAGGGTTTGGATGCTGATAGTCCCTGTAGCTCGCTGGCTGTACACTCGCTTGCTCCGTCCTCTCATGCGCTATACTCCGCTCGAACCGCGTTTAATGTCGAAACTTTGCAGTCTGTAGAATGCTACGTCATCTATTGCAGTGTCCTCATCTAACAGGCGGTCATTGATTGATTGAAAAATGTCACTTCTATCCATTTCGAATGTGCCCATGATGGGAGCGTGTGAAGCCAAGACGTCAGCTCTTTCATTACCCTGAACTCCAGCATAAGCAGGACAGCAGATCCATGTCAACCCGTCTACTTTTGAGGTCTCAACAGCTCCTATCCACAGCATGTCTGCTTTTTTCTTTAGCACTATAACTCCACCAAATGGTCATCGACTATAGGTATAAACTCCCTAGTAGTAGTCTAGTTTGCTTGTTTGTTTGCATCCATTCTTTAACCTCTATTTTCGTTTCCAATTTTGCCTTCCTATCATGCTTCTTCTTCTTCTTCTTCTTCTTTTTCTTCTTCTTCTTCTCCTTATTCTTCTTCTTCGTATCCTTCTTATTCCTCAAATTCATCCTCTTCTTATCTTTCTTATTCTTTTTCTTCTTCTTCTTCTCTTTTTTCTTCCTCTTCTTCCATAGTTTCCATACATTCCTACTCGTTAGAGTATTAATGCACTGCCTGTGATGAAGCTGCATTGCTGAATTCTTGTCAGATTTTCACTCCTAACAGAGCACATGCAAACAGTTCAAGTGCTTGGCTTTTATGTTGAAAGTCAAGATTTGCTACATAACAGTTACACTGGTATTGGGAATCAAAGTTGTTAGAGACTTGAGTATACTAAGTCAAGATTTGTCCCATAGTAGTTATACTACTGTCATAGAATAAAGTTGTTAGAGATTTCAGTATACTAAGTCAAGATTTGTCCCATAGTAGTTATACTACTGTCATGGAATAAAGTTGTTAGAGATTTCAGTATACTAAGTCAAGATTTGTCCCATAGTAGTTATACTACTGTCATAGAATAAAGTTGTTAGAGATTTCAGTATACTAAGTCAAGATTTGTCCCATAGTAGTTATACTACTGTCATGGAATAAAGTTGTTAGAGATTTCAGTACACTAAGCCATAACTTGTTTGAGTGTAAGACAGAAGGTAAGTAAGTATTGTCAGATATATATAAACACAAATGAAAACTACGTTACGACCAAAAGGCCTTCATCAGGGACAAGGACCAACAACAGTAATGAGCCAGCGAATTATAGAAGGAGGGAAAAATACATTAACGGAGGTAATGAGTAGGTAACGGGCGTAAGAAAGGTACTTAACGGAATTGCAAAAGATCGTCATGTGATTTATCTCTAGTCCGAATCCGGCTTGTATGAAATAGAGAGACTAGTTCCTTTCATGACTGCTTGTTAGTTCCTTGCCGTACGCCTCCTGGCTGCTTGTTAGTTCCTTGTCGTACGCCTCCTGGCTGCTTGTTATTTCCTTGTCGTACGCCTCCTGACTGCTTGTTAGTTCCTTGCCGTACGCCTCCTGGCTGCTCGTTAGTTCCTTTCCGTACGCCTCCTGGCTGCTTGTTAGTTCCTTGTTTTACGCCCCAAACCCATTTACAGCTGGAGAGCGCTCTGTTAGCAGGATTTGTACCCCGCACCTTTGCCAGGAAAAGCAAGTGATCTATCGTACTCTGCCTTATAGTCCGTATCAAATTGTCAATTTGCGCTGTTGCGGAGGTGCTTTCTGTGGTAATTTCTTTTACATAGTGGAGTTGTTAACATTATCAATCGATCAATCATTCAGTCGATCAACCAATCAATCAATCAAAACTCGCCGCTTCTATCTGTGCATAGACCACTGACAAAATCCCGCCAGCATACAAGGTCTTCACCTGTTCCTCCGGCAATCCCTTCCTTGTGGATCGTTCAATGATTGTCTTGGCTTCATTATAGCTCTGCAGCAGTAGTGAGATGTGATGCAAATAAGAACTCATAGTTTTGCGAGTGGTATGCTTGGGTCTTTGTGTATGACACAGACAAGAACAGCACCATTACCTCAAAAAGAGCATGTTGTAAGAAGGCAATTAACTGTGCGACAAGTAACACCGGCCATGGTTAATTGGTTTGTTGGGAGCGGCATAGATGGTGCCTAACGGACTAAGGGTCTACGTTGCTATAGTGCTTTAGTCTATTAAGATGGACTCGAACATCGGTTAATCACCCTCTGCGGCTATTGTCCCAACACAACGGAGTTATAGGCCGCTCGAGACTAACCCGCTAAATAGGATATCCTTCTCCCGGCTTCATCCAGCTCACGCCAGCGCTGGGGCATTCACAGGGGCATCCATTCCTGTAGAAAAACAGGTCTACTAACACTAAGACTGAGAGTTACGGAACTAACACTAAGACTAAGACTAAGGGTCACGGAACTAACACTAAGACAAAGAGTTACGGAACTAAAACTAAGACTAAGAGTTACGGAATTAACACTAAGACTAAGGGTTACGGAACTAAAACTAAGACTAAGAGTTACGGAACTAAAACAAAGACTAAGAGTTACGGAACTAACACTAAGACTAAGGGTTACGGAACTAACACTAAGACTAAGAGTTACGGAACTAAAACTAAAACTAAGAGTTACGGAACTAACACTAAGACTAAGGGTTACGGAACTAACAGTAAGACTAAGCGTTACGGAACTAACTCTACGACTAAGATTGGGTATTACGGAAAAGACAGCCACGACGCAGATCAACGTATATGGAATCCAGCCACCAATTGATTGCCTTGCAAGATTAATAGCAATGGTCTAAACATGATGATGTCCATCCCCCCCCCCTGCCCATCCCCCCTCCCCGTTACACCCTCCTCCCCTTAGATAACTGTACATACACTTTCCGAATACTGTATGCATCATTTCTTTATGTATTTTAACCTTCTTTCCCCAAAATAGCTCGAATTATTTACATTTATTTCTTATATATGCTTCTTTTTTTAACGATAACCTTTGTTAGCTGATCCGATTAAAGGTGCAATATGGGATGCATATTTCCATCCCTACATGTTCGTCCTCACTGTATGCTGATTATAAAGCCAGATGTTGCTCTCGGCAGTACGTGTTTTTATGTTAACCTGGCTTGACATTTTTTGTCCAGCAGCGAGGCTAAGCCTACGTCAGACGGGGTATTCCTAATTTGGTTTTGTGTAGTTGTTGTTGCTTAGATGTTTGCCTCACTAGTTTCTACTGGCGGAGGCGAGCAATTGTCCACCCCAGACCGTAGTCCATTGGGTTATATCAGGACGCATAAACCAGTGCTTGGGTGCATGTGTGCGTCTGTATGTACCTATGCTAGGTTTGTGCGCCCTCAGAAGCTAGCCCAACCAAAGTGCAATGGAAGAGCCTCACCATGAGGGCGCGTGTGAAAGTTGTGCAGGAGTGTGACTGTAGAACAGAGTCAAATGAAACAGAGTGAGGTGAGGAGGGAGAGAAGAGTTGCCTCCAGGGTAGAAGACCTATCAGCTCGCTCGGTTTTGTGTAGACTAACGTTGCTCTGGTTATATTAAGGCGGGTTTATGGGTGGGGGGGGGGTGAAGGTAGCCTCATAGCAGATACTCCACTTCGTTCTTAGTAGACCTATACTTCTTCAGGGCAGATGCGCATGTGTAGGTCCCAGCTGGATGTAGCCGGGAGAAGGGTTTCCTGCTTAGCGGGCTAGGCTCGAGCAGCGTAATACTCCGCTGCGTTGGGACAAGCGCTTACGGAGGGTGGTTAACTGATATGCGAGTCCACCTTAATAGACTCAAACACTTGAGCAAAGTAGACACGCAGCTTGTTAGGCGCCATCTATGATGCTCTAAACAAACCATTTAACCATGGCCGATACTGCTCTCGGGGATTAACTCGTTTTCTTCCTTCCTCTTGGTCGCTCTACTTCTAGGCGAAGGGGTGTAAAGGTAGATTTGTTGTGCCTATGTGTGACAGTGAGCTGCCTCCTTTAGGGCCTTCATGCAGCTCACCATTAAGTGAGAATGTTGTGGTCCTATTCCGTCTCTAGGTGTCAGTCCTGGAAACAGACTGCACTCGTGCAACTTGAGTGAGAGAAAAGGGATGGAAGAGGGAAGGTAAATCTGATCCCAAACTGTTCTGTTAAAATGGGAAGTGTCAGGCCGAAAGGAGCAGATATCGCACTCTCCCTGTAAACTGGAAAACAGCTTAGCAAATGTCATTTTCAAGATGAAGAAGAAGAAGAAGGAGAAACGAAGAAGGGAGGAGGAGAAAAAGAAGAAAAAGGGAGGAGAAGAATAAAAAATGAGTAGAAGAAGATGGAGAAGGTTGTAGAAGAAAGAGAAGAAGAATACGAAGCAGGCGGAGAAGAAGAAGAAGAAGAAGAAGAAGAAGAAGAAAAAGAAGAAGAAGAAGAAGAAATAGAAGGAAGAAAGAAGAAGGAAGGAGGAATGAGGGAGGAGGGAAGAGGGAAGAAGGAAGAAGGAAGGAAGAGAGAAGGAAGAAAGAAGGAAGAAAGAAGGAAGGAAGAAGGAAAGAAGGAGAAAGGAAGGAGGAAGGGAGAAGAAGGAAGAAGGAGGAGAAGGAGAAAAAAAAAAGACGAAGAAGAGGCAATCTCAGCTATAGCGACTCCTGTAATTAAATGTGAACGATTTCATGAAGCTAAATTTCAGTTTTTATTTAATGTAATGTGCCATGTTTCCTGCCTCACTCCCTCTTCTTCACTAATAGGTAACCTGGTGCCCATTTACAGCTCTGTTGACTGTAGCGAATCGAAACTATATATTTTAACCAGTTACCATTTCCACGACAAGCGAGCGATTTGCCACTCTAAACCGATGTCTCTAAGCCAGCTCCGATGTGACCAAACGAGCCTGCTCTGAATTGAGCCCTTGATTAGCTATGAAAGCATACAGTCTGAAGAAGAAGAAGTCACCATCTGTTCACGACTTTTGTAACATGTCGACATTCAATCGTTTTGACGGGATAGTTTTTTTTCATTACTAAATACTTTTAGGTGATGTTCGAGAGTTCAGACTTTGAAGTCATTTCTTTTCTTTTTTTTTTGACGGAATACGTAGCAATATAACCAACATGTCTGCGGCTGAAACGGCAAAGCGATGTGTAACCAAAGACAAACCAAGCGGATTAAACCGTTAATGAGTTGACACAAGTGTTGGGACATTCTGGAATATCATCATCATCAAGTGCCATTTCTACATCGGAGGCTGACGGTAATGCATCCCCACCTGCCTCTGTCCTTGCCAGGTTGGTACACTCAGTCTAACTGTGCCCCGACCACGTCTTGATGTTGTCTGTACTTCTGCCACCCTTTGACTCTCTTGCCTTTCCTTTTCTTCATCCCTCGAATATCTTCTTCTTCTTCTTCTGCGTTCGTTCTCAATCTCCCGCTACCAAACCCTGAAAGGGCTTAAGTAGCAGAATGTAGTCCAGAGAACGACATGCGTTGTGCAGTAGTTTACAGCTTAACTGCGATATTTGCACCTTTCGGTCCAACACATCCGACTTCAGCAAGCATTTTTTGAGTACCGGGTTAGCATTCCCTCTTCGATCCCTTCTCCTTAGCCAGTCTGCCCTGCTGCAACTTGTTATCCAGGATCACCGCGTGGAGGTGTAGAAGGGTCTTGGCAGCTCTGGTTCGCTGGCCCTGACGCTAGCAGTCAGCCATGGACCTCAGCGTCATGATCCCTTCCCTCGAATATAACTTTCAGCCGACTATATTGTTCCTTGACATAACCAACATATTTTATGTTTTTAGTTTTTTTTTCCTTCAGAAGTATCTTCTCTACGTTGTAGTTTCCAGAACCTCACTAGGTGTTCCTATCTTTCCAAGAAACTTGTCCTCACGTTCTATATACCCACATGTCAAAGGCTCCAAGGCTAGGGTCCTTTATCAGGGTATAGGTTTCTGCTCCATATATAACACTAAATACACGTGGCAATTAATTATTCTCATTTTTAAGTTCTGAGACATCTTCTTGGACAGAAGTGTGTATCTCACGCTATTAAATGTATTTTTTGCTTTTACAATTATCTTAATGATCTTCCTTTTGCGCATTTGCCGTCCAAACATATTAGCTGGTCAAGATACAACTAGCCGGACACTGATTCCGGAATTTTTCCAGAATATTTTGAATGTCAACTTTTACACTATTTTCTTTGTGGTCAATACTATAACTTTATTCTTTTCTGTGTTGATTTCCAGCTACATTGCTGGCTCTTGCTGTTTATCTTATCAATTAGGTTCTGCAGATGTACATGAAATAGTAGAGAGCTGCATAACCTTCATACAAGGCACAATGTGTTACAAAGATACAGTTAAAACTGTAGTATACGAGGGGGCACTGAAATATATATAGCTCTGGAATGCAAGTCGGGATGAGACAGGGATACCTTTCCTCACCTTTCCTGTTCTTGTTGGCTATAAATCTGATAATGAAGATATCAAGCAAGGGAAAGAGAACGCCTTGTGGATTAGAGAAATTAGGCGAACGCAAAAAAAATTAATAATTTCAGATTACAAAATAAGAAAAATTAAAATCAATACAAATTCTTGACACTGAACAACACATGAAGATCCAGAGAAATGCATATACACACCAAAGTTTGAGTATACAAACGAAAGTGTCAAGTCGATGCTGTCGAGATTCACTAGAGAAACATACCAGACAAACTTCTGTCCTGCAGGACGATCCGATCACTCGACTAAAATGACTAGATCATGATTTGAGACCCACACAATGACAACCACCCATTGTGGAAGAACGGGTCGTACTAAAAACTGTCTTTGTGTGAACAACTCTGCGCTAGATTCCATTCCCAACCCCCCAGCATTTTTTCAGATCTCTTCTTTGCGTGATCAAAAAATTATAATTCTCTATTTTCTTCCTGTCTGTAGTTGAGAGGGAGAATACCTTCCAAAAAGTGACAGCCTGGTATTTATTTTTTGAAACTTAACATCCTCAGGTGACGGATGAGGTCCCAGATTTAACACCCAACTCAACTATTTATTTCCGATCTATTTATTGCGTGTTTTTCTATCTCGCTTGCTTCTTCCTGGGGTCGTCAAAAATAGAAAGCCGAACGTTATCAAAGAGGAACTGACTTAGACTGTTTTTGTTTGTGCGTCGTATTTAAATTACGAGGGGCGGTCAAGTCAAACAGGGAATTTTTTTTTTCCTAACAAAACAAAAAGGTTTTCAGGAAGATAAAATGCCAAATTTGTTGGTCTTGATATTATTTCATGCAACGTGTATGTGTGCTTATCCCAGCATATGATATATAATGTACTGGTTGTAAAGTTGCCTCTCCATTTGACTTTATTATATTGTGCTTAAAAACCTTCAGCGTAGAAAGATTTGTCAGCGTGTCGAAAACCAATCCAGGACAGCATGTTTCATTTCGTTATCATGCAGAAATGCTGACCTCCCAGAAATTCTTCTAGGGGTCCAAGTAGGTAGAAATCGGTTATAGCGAGTTCTAGACTGTAAAGTGGATGTGGCAAATTCCTCCCAGCCGAGTCGCTGCAGATGACACATAGTGCGCTGAGCTGTGTGAGATCGAACAGGCTTGAACTCGTCTCTGCCGGTCAAACGCGAAATGCTGTCTTGGCACCCAACATGCACTAATCTTCCGGCTGAGCTGTGTGAGATCGAACAGGCTTGAACTCGTCTCTGCCGGTCAAACGCGAAATGCTGTCTTGGCACCCAACATGCACTAATCTTCCGGCTGAGCTGTGTGAGATCGAACAGGCTTGAACTCGTCTCTGCCGGTCAAACGCGAAATGCTGTCTTGGCACCCAACATGCACTAATCTTCCGGCTGAGCTGTGTGAGATCGAACAGGCTTGAACTCGTCTCTGCCGGTCAAACGCGAAATGCTGTCTTGGCACCCAACATGCACTAATCTTCCGGCTGAGCTGTGTGAGATCGAACAGGCTTGAACTCGTCTCTGCCGGTCAAACGCGAAATGCTGTCTTGGCACCCAACATGCACTAATCTTCCGGCTGAGCTGTGTGAGATCGAACAGGCTTGAACTCGTCTCTGCCGGTCAAACGCGAAATGCTGTCTTGGCACCCAACATGCACTAATCTTCCGGCTGAGCTGTGTGAGATCGAACAGGCTTGAACTCGTCTCTGCCGGTCAAACGCGAAATGCTGTCTTGGCACCCAACATGCACTAATCTTCCGAAAATGCACATGTTCTTGAAGTGTTCCCCGTTCCTAGAGAATACGTCTTTTGTGTATTTTTGGGACAGGTTATGCGTTGATTTTTCAGGATACGGTGTTCCACAATCTGGATATTCACATGCATGACTGTGGTGGGTTATCACTCACGGATGCACGGCCATTTTTAAATCGTTTACACGATTCAAATGTCTTACTGGGGATGAGTGTCTCATTACTTTATTATTATTACAGTTTTCTCTTTAATTCCATCCATATGTTTAACTCCTTCATTCACAAGCAACGTCACCACAACATGTTGTTCCGGGCATGCACTAACGGTGTTGTCCGCCATTTTTATTTATCTGTCCCGTGACCTTTCTATGGCAAGTGATCCACCTAACATTAATAAGACACAAGTGCACATAACTTATGATAGTAGTTCTAATACGCTAAAACCTATTCAGGTTAAACTAAAACAAAACGCATCGATTTCATTTGAACGCCCCTCGTATGTGCATGAGTATGCTCTAATCTCATTTATCCACTGATGTTATTATACTCCGTGGGTGTGATACAATCTTCTTTCTTGTGTGATCTATGTGACCGTCTGTTACGTTCTCAAGTCATACCTCTGTAAGGGATCAAGATGCTGAGCAGCACATGAGCTACAGTGGTCAGCGACCCATAGCTGACTGCTCGCGTCAAGGCCAGCGAACCATAGCTGCCAAGACCCTTCTCCACCTCCACGCGGTGATCCTGGATAACAGGCTGCAGCAGGGCAGACTGGCTAAGGAGAAGGGATCGAAGAGGGAATGCAAACCCGGTACTCAAAAACATGATTGCTGAAGTCGGATGTGTTGGACCGAAAGGTGCAAATATCGCAGCCATGCTGTAAACTACAACACAACGCATTCAGTTCTCTGGACTACATTCTGCTACTTAAGCCCTTTCAGGGTTTGGTAGTGGGAGATTGAGAACGAACGAAGAAGAAGAAGAATACCTCTGTAACATTTCTTGAACACATTTGATGAAGATGCTGTGAAATGCATCAGCTGCAGCGGTCAGCCACCCAAAGTTGACTGCTAGTGTCAGGGTCAGCCACCCAAAGTTGACTGCTAGTGTCAGGGTCAGCCACCCAAAGTTGACTGCTAGCGTCAGGGTCAGCCACCCAAAGTTTACTGCTAGTGTCAGGGTCAGCCACCCAAAGTTGACTGCTAGTGTCAGGTCCAGCTACCCAGAGCTGCCAATACCCTTTGACATCCCCACGTGGTGATCTTGGATAACAGGCCGGATAAGGAGAAGAGATCGAAGAGGAATAGCTAACCAGATATACACAAATATCACGCTGAAGTCGAATGTGACGGACCCAACAATGCAAATATCGAAGTCAAGCTGTAAACTACTGTAAAGCCAGTCTACATCCTGTTACTTTCAAAGCCTTGTTTGTGGCTTGGTAGCGGGAGTTTGGGAACGAACCACGGCGAAGATGAAGAACACATTTCATACTTCGTTCACTTATTCTTCCCATAGTTCAGAGGCCGCCATGTTGTATTATTGGCTTACACTACGTTTTATTTTGAGGCATTCTGATCCGCTGTCCAAACCATTTTATTATCTTGTTATCAACGTATCCCATCTCAATGCCGCTCCCACTTTTTGGCGAACATCTCACTGTTCGTATCCTAGAAGCGTCATAATGTCGTCATGCCTATTTATAGTCTGGCTCGCGCCAGACGTGTCGGGTGCACCACTGATATCGATTGTGTTCACTGTTATGATGTGTCTAGTTAAATTCTAGATATCGTTATCACAGCTCGGAGTGCCATTGTGTTGTCTTTCATGCGGTGCCGACGTTCGCATCACTGATATAATGTTAACATAGCACGTGTGTGTTTCCGGTTAATGTCATCATGAAATGAAAGAATCTGCCGTCGTTAAGCCTTAAAATCACTCCTTGCTGGAAACAAATAAATACACGCTATTTATAATATGTTGTTATTTACTACATCAATTCTATCCCCATATGGTTGATCAATTCTAAGAATGCTTGTAGGATTGTCTGATCATGCCTCCCCCTTCCTCTCCCTCCCAAACATTTTCTCGGGCTGGTTAGTCCTAAGACTGATTGTAAGGTTGTCTGAGCATGTTTCTATTTGACCCTAACCTCTTGTTAATCTGTCATAAGACTGGTTGTAAGGTTGTCTGAGAATGTCTCTCTATTTGACTATATCATCTGGTTGATCAGTCCTAAGACTGGTTGTAAGGCTGTGTGAGCATGTCTCTCTATTTGACCCTATCTGCTGGTTGATCAGTCCTCAGACTGATTGTAAAGCTGTTTGGGCTTGTCTATGCACTTAATCCTACCCTCTGGTTGATCAGCCCCCCAGACTGGTTGTATAGTTTTTCTCCATTTGCCACTACGCCATTGTTGATCAGTTTCAAGACTGGTTGTAAGATTGTCTCTCCATTTGACTCTATCTTCTGCAGCCTCAGTTCCCACTTTAATGTCTAAACATGCCTAAGATGTAAAGGCGAGTCTTAGTCTCCGTTCTCCTCTATTCCCCTCAATTTTTCTCTCTAGTATAAAAGACCTCTCATCTTTTATTATGTGGTCCAGCACACGTCTTCGTGTCTGTATCCTTTTCAATATGTGTCTTTGTGCGCCTACTTCAGTGAGTACAGTGTCATTGGATCTTCTCTCTGTCCATCTTACTCTGTCCATTCTACGGTAGCACTAGATTTCGAACGCTTCCGAGCTTTTTTTATCCTTTTTTGAAAGAGTCCATATTTGAGCCTCATACAGTTCAATTGGCCATATATGAGTGGCGTTTTTTCCTCGGCTCTGTCCTGATATTCTTTGAAGTTAGCAGTTTCTGTTTTTCTCTGATCCCTTTTAGCTAATGTAAATATGTCTTTATTTATCTCATTGCAGGAATATGTTGTTATGCTTTGTTAAATATGTAAACTTCTGTACTTGCTTGATTATTTCTTCATTGATGATTATTTTCATATGGCTATGTTAGTTGGCTGTTACCTTCTTCTTCTTCATCGATCAACTGATGATGTGCTTCTAGGCCGGTGAGGTTCACGAGGTAGACTGCGTTTGAGGTCTTCGCCTGCCCCCCCCCCCCCCTTCCCTACAGCTTCTAGGACATTGCCTCTCACCCAGGCCGTTCTACCTCTCTTTGATCTGCATAGGTCGGGCATTCTTGCAGAATATGTCTTGGTGTTTGCTTGGGTGCTCCACTATCGCACGTGGCAGTGTCTCTGAGACCCATTCTGTGGAGGTGGGCCTTGCGTCTACAATGTCCCGTTCTGTGTCTAAAGATCGTTGTCTGCTTAGATCTGCCAAGTTTGTCTATGCTGTCATTGTATTCTTCGTGCTGGTCTCTCCATTCTGTCCTCATGGATCGTTTGATGAGTGTCTTTGCTTTTTTATAGCTCTGGATGGGGAGTCTGCTTGCCGCCACTCCCAGCTTGTGCGAGCTCATCTGCTTTCTAGTTTCCATGGATCCCACAGTGGACCGGAATCCATTATAGGACTAAATGGTTTTTTGTTTTTTTTTGAGACAGCAATCCGATGTTAAATTGTATTCATGTGAGAGTCTATCTTGTTTGTATATTGAGATGGCTTGGAGTACACTCCTGGAGTCTGGTTAGAAGGACCGTTTTCCTTGTATGTATGTTTTGGCCTATACGAATCTGAGTTGCTGTACGAGCAGCTCTTGCTTCAGCTCTAAAATGTGTACACGTCTCAAGGCTGTTACTGTAGTCCCTGTCTTGAATGTAATTATTTGCATGCCAATCTCTTTGTAAATGTATGAGGAGAGACAAACGTATAGTCATGCAGGACTTGCTGATTAGGGTCATGTGAACATACTCCCACCTGTCCCTGGAAACAAATTATTCTCGTTGCAGTCTGGCTAGCGAGGTAGAGATCGACCTGATTCTCGTAGTAGTTAGTGACAGGAAAATGAAGCTAATCATAGTACAACAGTTTGGAGAAACCTGCTCGATTTTGATTATCACTGTCAGAATGGGAAGGAAGCTGCTGTAACCCGCTACTTATTCCTTTTTTAGTGCCCACAAAAGAGGCAACTTATTCATGGTGGGCAATCAACAAATCGAAACATAAGTAAAAACACAAGGTTGGTTTTGTCTATGGCGGCCATTACAAGGGGAGATCACTTCCATGCAGTACTCAGTCGGACAAGTCCTGCAGCCATCTTTGTTATTTGTGTTTTTCCTCCAACTTTTAGTTAAGCAGAACAAAACACGCAAAACAGAGCTAAATTTCCTTTAGAAAATAAAGAAATCGAAAATGTCACAAGTTTCGAATATCCGTGGCTCCATTATCTGCAACAGTGGACGATGACAAAATAGACACCAGAAGAAGACTGGTCACGCAGTGCAGAGGATAAATAAGATAAAAACAATCATGGCAAGAACTGATACAAAACAACAAAAACAAGAATTCCTCTTCTTTCGCCCTCAAATAACCTCGTCTTTCTCCTTCATAAACATGGCAGTGCGTCTTATTCTTCTCGTGTCGCTGCTATACAGTATATCTCTTAATTTAGTGAGGTTGGGGTAAGATGCATGTAACCACTATGCTCCTCTTGTGGAGCAGGTAGATCTAGAAGTATGATTCACCACTGTTTTGTTCTCCTCACTTGGGCATATGTTTGTGAACCCAATTTTCTATTTGTTGAACGCAAGTTATTTTTTTTTCAATTTGCAGTAAACTGTTCACATTGATCTGTCTTGGCAAGGGGAGGTATGCTTCTACTATATCTCCTTCTTCTTCTGTTATGATTATTCTGCTTCTTCTTCTTCTTCTTTTTCTTCTGCGTTAGATCTCAACCTCCCGGTTGTAGGATGTAGTCCGGTGAACGGAATGCGTTGTGTAGCTATGTTACAGCTTGACTGCGATATTTTCACCTTTCGGTCCGACAAGTCCAACTTCAGCAGGCATTTTTAAGCACCGGTTTAGCCTTCCCTCTTTGAACCCTTCCCTCAAGCCAGTCTGCTCTGTTACAGCCTATTATCCAGGATCCTCGCGTAGAGGTGTAAAAGAGTCTTGGCAGACCTGCTTCGGCAGTCTGCTATATCAATTATTGGTGTTTTGTGTACCATTTATCTTTAAAGGAAATGTTTATAATTGTCCTTATTTCGTTATAACTGGCTCTTGTCTTTAGTTTGGTTCCTGTCTTGCCCTTCGTTGGCTAGTCTATCTCTCTTCCCATTTCTACTATATTAATGTGTGCTGGGATCCACATAATTTTCACTGATAAAATTGTAACTGGTATTAGACTATAACATCTTTTTCAAAATACACCTGCATACAAGAACAAGAAGGCATAAAAAATACTAGGAAATATTCTTTTTAAATCGCAGATTGGTGAATGATTGTAATGCACTGCCACATGAAATAGTGGAGGCAGGGTCAAATAATGCATTCTAAAATACATTGACTACGCAAAGGTATTTTTAGATCAAGTAAATCTTAAATAAACAGGTTTAATGAAACTTTGCAGAGTCTTCGAAAAACCAGTATAATCACGTTAAGTCAAATTAAGTTAAGTTAAGTTAGGTATTCATGAGTTAATTTGGCAGAGATTCAAATTCGTTGTATGTATTCTTTCTTTTGGTAATTACGACTGAGAATCTGTAAAAAAGACAATCTTGGAATAGTTAATCTGTAAGAAATATTGTTCTTGTTCCTAGTAATGACTATTATTTCTACAATCGTCATCCCAAGTTATTCTTAGATCTTTTTCCTTAATTTCCCATTTCTTTGAGAACATTCTAGAGACAACTGAGATATGGGTTGCTGGCCATACACTAATTCTATGTAGATTCCGAAGTCATTATTTTCAGAGCTATTACTGCTGATCCATTTGTGTATACGAGGGTGAATTTCAGAGCCTGCATTAGCATCTAGTTCACCCAGAAAGTGTAAAGGGACATGGAGGAGTAGCCTGCTTATTAGATAACAAGTTAACAGTTACACTGTGAGAGGTCATCACACACAATCACAGATTAATGATATTTATAATGGTTTCGTACTCGGTGGATACAGTCATTATACAACTAATTGCCATTTCTATATTCCTGCTGGGTCCTGGACGTGGATGAAACATGGATTCTATCAAAGAAGGATGAAAGTAGCTTGGCAGCATTTAAAATGTGGTGCTTCCGTAGAATGGACAGAGGGACTTGGAGAGAAAGAAGATTCGACTACATTGCCCTCACTGAAATTGGTGCACAAATAAAACTGACAGAAAAGGCAAGATCGATTTGATTGGGATACAAAATATAGACATACAGCCTTCTAGAGAAGATACTGAAGAGATTAACTCGGGGTAAAGGATTAAGGGGCCGACCCAAAATCGCTTTTATATATTAGCTATGCAGGGACAATAAAGTACGAACCTATGCTGTAATTACGGAGGGCTGCAGAAGATAGGATCAAAAGGAGAGGCATGCTCAGACAACCTTACAACCAGTCTCAGAACTAATAAACCAGAAGATCTGGTCAAATGGAGAGACATGCTCAGACAACCTTACAACCAGTCTCAGAACTAATAAACCAGAAGATCTGGTCAAATGGAAATACATGCTCAGACAGCCTTACAACCAGTCTCAGAACTAATAAACCAGAAGATCTGGTCAAAGGGAGAGACATGCTCAGACAACCTTACAACCAGTCTCAGAACTAATAAACCAGAAGATCTGGTCAAATGGAGAGACATGCTCAGACAACCTTACAACCAGTCTCAGAACTAATAAACCAGAAGATCTGGTCAAATGGAGAGACATGCTCAGACAGCCTTACAACCAGTCTCAGAACTGATACACCAGAAGATCTGGTCAAATGGAGAGACATGCTCAGACAGCCTTACAACCAGTCTCAGAACTAATAAACCAGAAGATCTGGTCAAATGGAGAGACATGCTCAGACAGCCTTACAACCAGTCTCAGAACTAATAAACCAGAAGATCTGGTCAAATGGAGAGACATGCTCAGACAACCTTACAACCAGTCTCAGAACTAATAAACCAAAAGATCCGGTCAAATGGAGATACATGCTCAGACAGCCTTACAACCAGTCTCAGAACTAATAAACCAGAAGATCTGGTCAAATGGAGAGACATGCTCAGACAACCTTACAACCAGTCTCAGAACTAATAAACCAGAAGATCTGGTCAAATGGAGAGACATGCTCAGACAACCTTACAACCAGTCTCAGAACTAATAAAACAGAAGATCTGGTTAAATGGAGATACATGCTCAGACAGCCTTACAACCAGTCTCAGAACTAATAAACCAGAAGATCTGGTCAAATGGAGAGACATGCTCAGACAGCCTTACAACCAGTCTCAGAACTAATAAACCAGAAGATCTGGTCAAATGGAGAGACATGCTCAGACAACCTTACAACCAGTCTCAGAACTGATCAACAAGATGATAATGATTATTAAGCAGTACACACCCCGTCTGAGTCAGTTTCAAACACCCAAAAGGATCTGGAATGGAAACACCACCTTTATGATAACTGCGAGCCACAAATGCACTGCTGAACTCCCTTCTAAGGGGTGCGAGAATCCCAGTAATGCTAATGCAGACACTTAAGTTCCGCCATCTAGCTCCAGCTAAACGTGCCTGAATTATGGTACCAATTATTTGAGATGGCAAAGAAGGATGGCTGGACACTTAGATATTCTTCTTCTTCTTCTTCTTCTTCTTCTTATTATTATTATTATTATTTTTTTTTCTTCTTTTCCTTCTTCTTCTTTTTCTTCTTCTTCTTCTTCTTCTTTCTCTTCTTCTTCTTCTTTTTCTTCTTCTCCTTCTTCTTCTTCTTCTTTTTATTCTTCTCCTTCTTCTTCTTCGTCTTCATCTTCTTCTTCTTCTTCTTCTTCATCTACTGCTTCTTCGTTATATTCTTTTTCTTTTCATCCTCAATCAGTTCTTCGTCCTCTTCTTCCTCTTATACTTGTTATTCTTCGTATTATTATTACTGTTATTATTATAATTGTTAGTATTCTGGTTATTAGTGCAAAAATACAAATTATTATTTTACTTCTTCTCCTTCTTCTTTTCCTCTTCCTCCTGTGCTTTTTTTTACATTTTTCTTCCCCATTTTCTTCTTCTTCTTCTTTTTGTTTGTGTTATTTTATCCATAAAAGGGCATTGTGATGTTGTGTAACCTATGTTACCAAGGATGTGATATATGCGTTTTACGGACAGGCACATCAAGTTCTAGCTCGCTATTCTTGGCCTCTTTTCATTGCCCACAGTGTTTCCCATTTTCATGACAAGACTACACTGGTGCAAATTGTGTTTTTCTCAAGCCTCCGCTGACCCCTTCCTGATGCAAGCATCAGGCTATGTCGATGGCTACAGTTACCTCATTCACTGTTCTCCGTCTTCGGGCCCTAAAGGTAGTTAGTTCCCTTTAAGACATTCAGACATTGTCATGAATGATAGGTCTTAGAGATGTAATTGTACATGGCCTCATGGTTTTGTTGGCGAGTTCCCATTCATTCTGGTCTGTCTTCTCTACTCATTTCCGATTCATTCTGGCCTGTCTTCTCTACTCATTTCACGTTTCATTTCTCATTTCGCCCCTTAGAAGACGAGTTAGCCGACCCCGGCATCGTTGGGTTTCGATGCCGAGTGCAAAACACACCATTGCAAGCTGTCTAGACGCTGGACATGGCATAACCCAAACAATGAAGTGCACAGCCAAATTGACTATATACTGGCCCAGAGGAGGTTTAGATTTAGCATCAACACCGACAAAACGAGAAGTTTCCCCGGAGCGGAAGCGACCGCGCTCTGATTATGATGACTATGCGTCTGCGATTGAAGAGAGTCGCAAAGAAAGATTTGACCAGACTAAAGTTTGACCCAACAATCATCGAATTTTTTCAATCAAGGGTAGGAGGGCGATTTGCTCCACTGTTGGCTCTCAGAGAGGGACTGGATACAGAGACAGTAACAGGGTCTCTTAAAGCAGACCCCATATATACAGCAACAGAGATCCTGGAATGCCACCAAACAAAAAAGAAGCCATGGTCACATATCGAGACCAAAATAGTCTTACAAATACGATCCTCCGGGGAAAGGTGCAAGGCAAACGACAAAGAGGCCATTCCAAAAAGAGGTGGGAGGACAACATAAAAAAATGGACCAATCTCCGACCAGAAGAGTTACAGGCAACTGCCGCTGACAGAGAAGGGTGGCGTGGTGTTGTGAGGATGTCTTCGTGTGTGCCCCAACGACCTCACCGGTTACTGGATGACCTGACCTGACCTGACCTGATCTGACCTGACCTGACTTCTCTATCTGTTTCATATGAGTACACATACATTTTGGTAATTTGAAGAGAATCTATACCGTGAGATTGAGGGGGTGAGGTTTGAGTTCAGTTTCTGTTATAAGGAGATAGTGCATTAACGGGCCTTCTACTCAGAAACTACTGTGGGTTTCGCTTAAAATTGACTCTGGTGGCTTGGGGGCGGGGCAGGAAAACCGCATCATGTGTAAGGAGTAGGGCAGAAACAACAACTGGTTCTTGTTGTTGTTGATGTTGTTGTTGTTGGTTATGTTGTTGTTGTTGTTGTTGTTGATGTTGTTTTTGTTGTTGTTGTTGTTGTTGATGTTGTTGATGTTGATGGTGTTGTTACGGATATTCTAAATCATCATGGGAAGACGACTACTTCGGCGACACGGCTGGCCCTGGACAGGAAACTAATGCAAACGCACGGTGTCTCGTGGCACAAGTGGATAAGCCAAGACCAGACCAGACCAGATCCAGGGTCATACTCAGGCCCAGACCCAGATCCAGAACCAGGCTCAGACCCAGACAAGACAAGACAAGACAATTTGCAATAGCACAAACAGATACTAGTATCACGTACGAAGAGTCAAAACGGCTTATTAAAGCCAGATACATGACCAAATCGGAAACCGAACATACTGGTTACACCAAAAACGATGCCTATTACCAGTTAAACAGAAGAGAGCAGGTCGTTGTCTTCAGACTTCGCACTGGCCACAATAGACTGAGGTACCACCTATTCAACAAATTGAAGATAGGTGGAACCGACGAATGCCCGTGCGGTACCGGGAACATGACCGCTGAACATCTGCTGCAGAACTGCCCGACATACGAGGATCAGAGAGAGCAGATGTGGCCATCACCAGTAGAACCACAAGACAAGCTCTATGGCAGTGTCGACAGCCTCAGGATGACCGCCGCTTTTTTTCGAAAAAATAATGGTTACTGTCTGACTGCGTACGAAGAAGAAGAAAGAAGAATTTGCAATAGCGGTATAAGAGCAGTGAATAATCTTTTCCTCAGCTCTATTAAAATATTCTTTGAGGTTAACAATGTTATTGTTCATATACGGGACTGTTTTTGCCAATGCAATCCTTGACCAAAATTTGCTTTTCAATACATTTATGATCTACGATAGTATTTTCCAGATATGTTAACTTTTGTTCTATCTCTTTTATTTCTCCATTTATGATTATCTTCATTTACCTATGATGGTGATTGTTCTATCTCTGTTATTTCTCCATTAATGATTATCTTCATTTACCTATGATGGTATTTGTTCTATCTCTGTTATTTCTCCATTAATGATTATCTTCATTTACCTATGATGGTGTTTGTTCTATATCTGTTATTTCTCCATTAATGATTATCTTCATTTATTTACGATGCAAGACTGTTTACGCCTATTAGTTTTGGGTTCGTCAGGGGTAATAACATTATTTTATTATCTGTTAATGCGCCACTCCATGGGAGGTAAGAAGGACAATTACCTTTTAACACAATCGAAAACCTATCTGTCTTACATAACTATACCATTTCCTCTGGATGACGCCATTAACAGTGTAACAGAAGTCCGCACGCTGTATGAATAATCTCTAAGCACTTTCCAGCCTAAATGCATAATCATGTGTGCATAACTCGGAATAGGAGCGACATCACATCTTGAAGTGATTTAGGCACTGATCTAATAATTGTCCATAGATTGTTCAGTATATATTTCAGAACTAGCAGGATTTCCTTTCGCGAGCTAGGTTATCTACAGTAGACCATGGTTAGAGCATGGCCATCTATAGTTTAAACTACATGGATGAAGTGTTAGAGCCTTAACTGTACTAAGCCCCAACTTTGTGAGGTGCAGTGGCCAGTTCTCTTCCTAGCTGCTATTTTCGTTTCTCATCCGTAAGACAGGTACTCATTTACATCTTGGTCCACTGGAACTACCAGAAGGGGAAGTTGAACCCCGTACCTTTACCATGAAATGCGAATGCCCTTCCGCCGCTTCACCAGCCACTCATATTGATATATATATATATATATATATATATATATATATATATATATATATATATATATATATATATATATATGTACATACGTGATTTGTTAAAAAAAGTATTCAACCTTTGCGCTGGAAGAATAACCTCACTCACCTAGAGGTTTGAAACCCTTACCCCCCTCAAAGGGCTGCTGACTTTCAGATTTCACACACTTCTCCAACAGTTTCAGTCATTTCAGGAAGGCATATTTGGAAGTGGAGTAAAGCTAGGTCTTAGCATTAGTTGTAATGTGTTCTCGTTACTCAAATCGGATCTCCATTTTCAGCTTCGCAAACAGCAAGAAATGTGAAGGAGCCATATCCGTGAGAATAGTGGTCATCACAAACCACATGAGTGTTGTGTTTGACCAAGAAAGTCTCAGATTTGAAGAATAAACGTTCCCGCTGTCATGGTGGAGCTGACCAGTTCCAGTTGTTCACAGGTGTGGTTGATTGCTCCGAACATCATCACAAAGGCGTCAGAACGCCTATAGGTAGTGCTATTTGCTAATGTTTTGACCAAGTGGTGCGTACTCGTGATGTAGAAACCCCGTAGGCGTCAAAGAAAACGGTGAACGTGCTTTTGACATCTCGTCATTTCGTGGTGAACGAAAATCCAACGGCGTACTCACTACATTAAACACTGTATAGCTAGCTAGCTTATTGCCAGCACTGACGCAATCTGCAGACAAGAAAAAATGCACGCATGCGCATTACGGTCACCTATACCTTCCTGCCGGAGGACAACACCCAAGTTGCATTTGCTTTCGCGGGGAATAAAATTGAGTTCGGATACTATTTGAACATACATGTATGTATACATAAATATACACGTGTGGTGTATGGGATGTCAGGGAGGGGTAGTACCTCTAGTGACGGCCATGTCGGGCCCTATCTTTGGTAGTTGTTTATTATTGGTCTTTATCCTGGCATTTGGCTCCACGTAGCTGGCAGCATGCGGCAGGGGGCATACCCCGGGAAACGGTCTCGACATGACCGGCTAAACCAAGTGAGGTCTAATAAGCCCACGGTGACAAAATGCTTCTCTACCTAAGCATGGGAAGACTGTATTCGGCGAACTGTGCGGAAGAATTACTGGCTGGTCAACGGGCAGCAAGGCGACTACCAGCAACTCGCAATGGAGCGTTTGGAGCAAGGCTAGACACAGAAGATCCCATTGATCGTCCACTGCATCCGGATTACTGCTCCAGTCGTGTTATCCTATCTTGCCACTGGATCAAATGGAATCAGGACGAGAGAGTAAGGCTGACGGTGTGCAACTCACCTTCACTTAAATCCAACTGACGCGCCAGCCATATTGTCATCTAATGTATACACACACACACACACACGCACGCACACACACACACACACTTCCTGAAATATGATTTAAATGAGGACCTAACTCAGTAGATCAATCAGAAAATAGTTAACCAACTGGCACCATTGATCATATTGTAATATATTATTCGTGCAGGGCTTTCTGCATACTATCGTTGCTCTGGTTGCCCAGCTGTCAAATCATCAATGAGTTAGTTTTGACGACAAATCTGACAACTTGGCCGACTTGTAAACCAATATTTCAGCCGTACAATATCGATGCGTTGTTCAAGTTCTAAGGAGGTAGCCATACTTTAACCTCTTTATACTGGTTTGGAGAACTCTGCAGAGTCTGTTTACAACTAGTTTCTTTTACATTAACTTGATTTAAAAATAACTGTGCACATCCAATTTGTTCTTAACTGACCCTTCCTCCATCATTCACGTGGCAATGTATTCCAATCATTCGCGACTCTTTACCTAAAAAAAAATGTCAGTATCTAATCTGTACATTTCTTTAATTAATTTGTGACTGTGCCCACTTGTTCTTGTAGGTGGTTGTATTTTGATTTTAAAAAAATGTTCTAGTCTAATTTATATTTTCCACTGATTATTCTAGAAACCTGTATTAAATCACCATATTGTATCTTTTCACATGAATATGTTATACTCAGGCGAGAGAGAGTAATTAGAACAACTGGAGATGGAAGTGATTTACACCTCAGCATATCAAAGCTGAATTAGCTTTGAAAAGCATGTGAAGGTCTTTCATTGCCTGTCACAGACAGGCTCCTATAATAGCTATACATTTTAGTCCCAACAGATTTGATCTCGTTAAACAGAACGAACTAGGAATGACCAACATGGTTTGTTTGTTCTAGACCCTGGTACTAAGACTTTGTTGTCACGAGGACTGGGTTTGTTCATCTGCCTCGGAACGCTCAATACCTTCTGATATCTGCTACTGTGTGTATATAGCTGAAAGGTAAAGCTCTGGCCTCTCAAAAAAATATTGAACAAATGCATGAAATGGTGGCGTGTTTGAATCCCAGAAGTTTCAAACATCCTCTGGTTTAATCATGAGTTCAAACCAAGTGCCTAGTCCTATCGGAGTAGCACGATAATTTTCGGAAGTACTGTGCACAAGACGTACAAATAAAATAATCTTTGTCAGTTCAAAAGCGAACTGTTTATCGCTACACGGGAAAAACCAGATAATCGGAAAAAAACTGAAATTCCTACCTAGTAAAGTAAAGTAAAGTAAAGTAACCCATAGCATTACTGCCGTAGGGGTGTGAGGTGTTAGCGATCTCACATTTCAAAGGCACGGCTATATGAGGGCGGAAGCCATCTCCTCTCCTCACCGATTTTACTTCCCGGACTGAACAGGTACCCATTTAAGGCTGGGTCGACCCAGGAGCCATTGATTGCGGTCTGAAAAAAACACTACCGCCTCAACTGGGGAATGAACCCAGGACCACTCAGATGCGAAGCTAGCACGCTAACCACTGCGCTATGCGGCTCCCAATTCCTACCTAGACCAAAGTATATCCCGAACTAAAAAGGTGTGAATAATAAATCTGCATCCCGTGGTGTCTATAATCGTCTTCTCTAACACGTCTTGCCACTGGATCAAGGTAGCTCTGGACAATGATGTGGTTGATCATAGTGCAAATATTCGTCACTTAAACCTAATTAATTAGGAATCAAGATGCTGAGCAGCGCATGGGCTGCAGTGGTCAGCGACCCATCGCTGCCTGCAAGTATCAGGGCCAGCGAACCAAACCTGCCAAGACCCTTCTACACCTCCACGCGGTGATCCTGGATAACAGGTTGCAGCAGGGCAGACTGGCTAAGAAGAAGGAATCGAAGAGGGAATTGTTAACCCGGTACTCAAAAAATGCTATCTGAAGTCGGATGTGTTGGACCGAAAGGTGCAAATATCGCAGTCAAGCTGTAAACTACGACACAGCGCATTCCGTTCTCTGGACTACATTCTGCTACTTAAGCCCTTTCAGGGTTTCGTAGTGGGAGATTGAGAACGAACGAAGCCGAGCCATACCTAATTAAAGAGAAAGTGTTAGACCTTGCTGTGACCAACTTCTTCTACGGGATTATCTCAGTCGAGCTGCTTTTTCTTCTTCTTCTTCTTTTTCTTCGGCTTTTTCTTCTTACTCTTCTTGTTTCATTTCTTCTTCCTCTTCCTCTTTTTGTTTTTCTTTTTTTTTTCTTCTACTTCTTCTTTTTCCTCTTCTTCTTCTTTCATGTCTTATTCTTTTTCTTTTTCTTCGTCTTCTTCTTCTTCCTCGTCTTCTTCCTCTTCCTCTGCTTCTTTCATTTCTTCTTCCTCTGCTTCTTTCATTTCTTCTTCCTCTTTATCTTCTACTACTTTTTCCTCTTCTTCTTCGACGTTAGTCCAGATAAGGACATTGTGACCTTCTGCTATAATTTACAGCAATGTCTGCTCCTTTCTGCCAGACACGTCCGATTGTCAGCTGGGTTATTTCTGTACCGGATTACGTTTCGAAGTGGCTAAGCCGTCGGCCTTCTGATCAGGTGGTGTGAGTTCGACTCCGGACTCCGCCGTCTTTTTCACGGGTGCTTAATGCGGAGTCCCCTGCATCTCGTAATCGCCCCCTAGTCGTCTTGTCTTTGACTTGCCACTGGGGTCGGGCGGCACGAGACGAGAGAGTGAGGATAAAACGTAGCGCAGTTAATCCTTACTAAAAATAGCGCTAGCAAAATAACTTATGCCATCATCGTCTTCGATGGACGGCGGCCTTTGCCGTTCCTTTTTTTATTTGCGTACCGTTTATGGCCTTTCACTGCAATCTTTCTCTGTTGGCCAGAGTGCACTGGTTATAAGTTCAGTCTGTTTCCAGGTCCAAAGTGGAGGCGGGGAATAGGGTCTTGGTCAGCTGTGGTTGGCTGACCCTGATCGGCTCTGATTCGCTGGCTGCTGTCAGCTCATGCAGTGCAGCATCATCTGCCCCTTTACCCAGTTTCACTTGAAACAATTTCCAGTGTTTTATAAAGCGAGTAGAGTGGACAGATGTAATCGATGTTAAAGGTTTCAGTTTACAGGCAAAGGCTGGACATCATCGCTGCCGGTCTCCCCAAATGGTTCGTGTTTTTCTCCGCAGAACGTTATCCCGCCTGCCGAAAGCATCGCACAAAACACCAGAGCTCCAGCTACATCCAGGGATCTACAAAAAATAATGCTATCATGAACCGACCACCACTGCTCGAATTCGAACCATGACCGTTTGAACAGGAAGCAAACGGGTTGGACACGTAGACCCCATAGTTATTTTATTTTTTTAATTTTTTTTTTTGTTGCGTTCGCCTTATTTATCTATTCCTCAAGATGATGTGCGTTGCACTGTGGTTTTTATTCTGCGCCTGTCGGCCCAGTGCATCCGACTTCATTATGTGTTTTGTTATAAGAGCCGTAGACTTCTAGAATACAGGTATTCTCTCAGGCACACCAATCTTGTGATCCAGTTAACCAACCGCTGTCACTCTGCACGAACTGCCAGTAACCACATCCTACGGCATTTACTGGGAGATATACTGAGCACCTATGTGTTTGCCCGGAGTGCAGTGAAGTCGATTCTTAGGAAAAGAACAAAACAGAAGCAGGAGGGATAAAATATACAATAATAGAATAGGAAATGTGATGAAAACTAGTCTTATGGTCAGTACATTTTAAAATAGAAAAAAAACAATGCTCTGGTCATCTTGTGAAATTACAGCTTGGTCGACTACCTCTGCACGCTGACAACACAAAAATATGTGGCTGCATTGCGTGAGCAAGGCTGGGAGACAGATTGATAAATAAAACAACGGATCGCTAACTTTAGCGCAGGCTTACAACAAACGACGCAACACCGTTGCCTCAGGAAAGCCAGCTCAAACTCCCCACGCCGCTCTACGACACAATCAGATGGACGATAAAATAACACCGGCATAAAATAAAACGCGCTCTTTTGTATATTGCCACTGTCTATCTATGTCAAAGAATATCATCTATGGGCAGCTGGCCATTGGAATTAGAAGAACCAGCCATCACACACTGCGATAAAAGACGTATGCAAGAGAGACATGATGTCATGTGAGGTACCATCTGAGGACCGCTGAAGGAGCATAGTGGCTGCCGGCGCTCGTAGACGTCTTCTGGCTGCAGAGAAAAGAGAAAGACAAAAAAGATCATGGAACACCCAAGACAAGCCATCCTCCTCAGCATGGTTGTACTATCTCTGGAAGTGATTGCCACTGACGGATCGGCCTTTACAGTCAAAACATACAGTGTCGAAATCTAGTGCACAGAGCTGGACAAAACTCACAGGGCGGCACGCGCATCGTCTACATGAACTGAGACGCCTATGAGATCTATGTTCTTCATGCATCATACACGGTGAATAAGTCAGAAACACACTCACCAGTTTGAACGGCGTTACGCTCCTTTGTAAGTTCTTGTACGTTTTTCAGACCAATAGTTGAGCCCTCTTTGATGATCGTCTTCTAAAGAGTCCACTGGTTCTACCGCCAACATGAGCCCACATAATTGTATGTGTAGGAGGTTTCTGCTGTTCATTCTTAGCGCATAGCGCATGCCCTAGCCATCTTGGCCATCTCTTCCTTATGCTGGCAGAAACATTGCTGGTTGATGTTTCTCTTATTAGCTATGTTGGTCTTGAATTCTTCACAGCCAAATTCAATATTTTTCTTAGACATTCATTTTCAAAAACATTCAGCTTATTTATTTTCAAGCAGCTGTCGATATCCAGCCTTCGCATCCATATGCTATTATTGATATTACGCGTGTTTGCTAAATAATATTGATTTTTAAATGTTTGTTAGTTAGTTAAAGCCTCGTAAGGTCAAGCAATTGAAGTGAAATTTTGTTTTGTTGTATCTTAATCATTGGGAATTTTACCTCCCAGATAACTGACATTTTCAACCTGTAATAGTTAGCTATGCAGTTTTTTATTTTCACTGAAATTGACGAATCAGTAAACCACATATTTAAACATTTGAGATGATGTAAAGTGGGTTGCGATAGGAGAATCAGAGAAGTTGCAGCATGAATCTCTACAACAAGCGTACTAGTGGGACAATGAAAGTATCATCGGATGCCTCGAGTAACTAGCATCTGCTGGCAGAGACTCCACTGCCTTGTGGAAACCTCAGGAGAAGGTATGGATGCAGCAGTACACACAAACAGAAAATCCGGAGTGGAAACATCTAAGGCGGGTGGTTTCAAAATTGCAAACTCGTTCTGGCAGCTCCTGCAGCTGATCTGGTGCCAAATTGTCAGGCATTGCATTCCTTTGAATTACACCAGTGAGGTTGAGAGGGGGTTCCTGCAGTTTTGACAGTCCATAATCTCCATATTCAGCGCCCAGGTTTGCGTCCGGGAGAGACAACTCACAGGGTGCTACGCGCGTGGTCTACAGAGACTGAAACACCTATAACGATGATGATGACTAGTCATAGTTGTCCTTAGCGAACTTAGATGACGACACTAACATATGTGTTATATGACCTCTATACGCATGTGCTGTATGTGGTTGTGTAGTTCTATCCTGAATCTGCACATCCTACCGCACGAGGAGCGCCCGTGGACGGGGTTGGTAGCTCGAACGTTTTACGTGGCGCCCTTCTAAGCGCTTCACATCGTCATAGCTGCATGGTCTGCTGCGTCAGGCGAGTCGTAGTCTTAGTGAACCTGTACTTCTACAGCTGCACGTGCATCATGTGCATGTCCCGGCAATGACGTGAGCTGGGTGAAGCTGGGATGACGATTTCCTGCTTAGCGGGAAAGGCTCTGGCAGCTTATTACTTTGCTGTGTTGGTTCAAGTGCCGGAAATGGTGGTTTACTGATGTGGGAGTCCATCGTAATAGACTCAAACACTAAAGCAAAGTAGACCCACAGCATGTTAGGCGCCATCTGTGCTGGCCTTAACACCTAACCATGGCCAGTGTTATGCCTTGTAGTCGCCCCCCCCCCCTCCCACTTACGGCATGCTCTTTGTGGGGCAGTGGGGCTATTCTTGTCGTTCTTATTCACGAAGACCTCGACGGTCCATTCAGGACCGTATGAGTACCTTGTATAACTGCAGAGCGCCGTTATGTTCGTCTGACGCGAGTGACTCCAAAGGCTCAGCATTAATAGGAAGACCTCTCATAGATGTATTTAACGAATCGCTGTATCTTTTATTCTGCACGCTCGATGAAGGCGTGCTGTCTTGGATGCCCTATGAAGGAGTAGCTTATCTAAGAGATGGACGTGCATGGGAACAGCCCGCCCCGCCCCACTCCGCCCCGCTCCACCAACCAAACCTCGACTCTTTGCAACAGAGTATAGATTCTTTGGAGTTGATCATATTTCAGCACGTCGTAGTTAGGTACGCTGAACTGCCTGCTAATCTTGAATAGCCGTTATAGACAGTCCACATGGAAGTGATTTAGTTGTCAGAACGCGTACCATTAGCGAACCGTGCCATTAGCTAACCGTGCATTAGCGGACCGGTTCCTTAGCGAACCGTACAATTAGCGAACCATTCCATTAGCGAACCGTACCATTAGCGAACCGTTCCATTAGCGAACCGTACCATTAGCGAACCGTATCATTAGCGAACCGTACCATTAGCGAACCGTGCCATTGACGAACCGTACCATTAGCGAACCATTAGCTGATGTTTTTAGCCAAGCTAATGTTTGTAGCAAAACTAATGTTCGTAGTCAAGCTGATGTTTGTAGTCAAGCTGATGTTTGTTTGTTGGCATGGTGATGTTTGTTTGAAGCTAAGCTGATGTTTGTTTGTTGGCATGGTGATGTTTGTAGCCAAACTTCTGTTTAATTGCAATCAATCGGTTGTTTGTAACCAAGCCGACGTATTTAGCAAAGTGGATGTTTGTACACAAGATGTCGTTTTTAGCCAAGCTGATGTTTGTAACCAAGCTGACGTATTTAGCAAAGCTGGAGTTTGCAACTAAAATGACGTTTTTAGCAAAACTGGAGTTTGTAAACTAGCTGACGTTTGTAACCCGCTGACGTTTGTAACCAATCTGACGCTTTTAGCCAAGCTGATATTTGTAACCAAGCTGCCGTTTTTAACAATGCTGACGTTTTTAACCAAGATTACGTTTTTATCCAAACTGACGTTTTTAGCCAAGCTGATGTTTGTAACCAAGCCAGGATTCAGATGTGTTAATACTGGTGACAGTTAAAAAATGACACCATAGACTTTCTGACATCGCGTTTTTATTTCTTTATTAAGCCGTACATTTCCCGTTAAATTACTTCTCACCTACTCTAACAGTGCTCCTGTTTCATTTGTACATTGTTTGCGCATGTGTTTAGTGGGCCAGGTGATCTGCTAATCTTTAGAACTTCGGTCTTTGATGGGGTAATATTCATATTTCATCATGCACAGGATGGGCTAAGTGCAATCGTATGATCTTGAAGTCTTTTTTTTGTTCTCGGGTATTCAGCTTCTGTCATCTTCAAAGAGTTGTTCATGTACTGAGTTCTTTGATTCCCGTGTTGTTCTTCTTCCAGGGATGCAATTAGGATGCTTTCGGATTTTGTTTTCTCCATAAAATTGTTAAACAGCTGGTATCGTGGTTGGTGTTATTTGCACTCGTTTTTGAGCTAGGTACTCTTGATATGACTTTCTGTGGTGGCAGGTTACAGTCGTTCTTCTAACATCCCGATGCGTAAATGAAACGGCTGACTGGGGTCCTCCTGTTCGAATTGCATACAAGGTTCGTCAGTAACTTCACCACTTTATAGACAACAGTGTCGATCCCTACTTGGTTAGCCAGATTGCCATGAAACAGCTTGTTTCCATGCAGAATTGTAAGCATTCACTACTCTCTAACAACATATTTCCTGATATATGGCTTGGCGTCGTTCGTTCTCAATCTCCCGCTACCAAACACTGAAAGGGCTTAAGTAGCAGAGTGTAGTCCAGAGAACGGAATGCGTTGTTTCGTAGTTTACATCTTGACTGTGATATTTGCACTATTCGGTCAAACACATCCGACTTAGGCAAGCTTTTTTTAAGTACCGGGTTAGCATTCCCTCTTCGATATGTTCTCCTTAGCCAGTCTGCCCTGCTGCAGCCTGTTATCCAGGATCACCTCGTGGAGGTGTAGAAGGGTAGAAGGGTCTTTGCAGCTCTGGTTCACTGGCCGTGACGATAGCGGTCAGCTATGGGCCGCTGACCACTGCTGCTCAGCATCTGGACTTAAGAACTACACTTATTGACCACTGGAAACATTCCCGGCTATAGGAATATTCCTCAAGCAGAATGTGAAGTCTTTCACTTATCTTGGAAAAAAAATTAAGCATATTAGGAGGTATAGAAAACGATGTTCAGTTGAGAATACAGAAGGTGAGAAGAGATGTCATTGCATAGAGACATTTATGGAAGTCAAAAGAAATTAAAACCACCACCAAAATTAACAATCTGCACTGTTAAATCTGTTCTATTTCATGGTCCTGAAACATGGGAGTCCTCAAGGATACTTATGGAAAAGGTACATGCTTTCGTATTTGGCTCCTTGCGCAAGGTACAAGGGTGGAAATGGTACGATAATATCACCAAAGTGGAACTTGTGGGGAAAAACGGGACAAATACCAATGAAGCATGAAATACGGAGGAGGTGGTGGCGATGTATATGCCACACATTACGGAAACCAGTGGATAATATTACCAGACAAGCTCTGTGTTTAAATCCACAGAGTAAGAGTAGTAGAGGAAGACTGAGACACTCATGGAAAAAGGAACTTGAAACAAATGTAAAGGCAGCAAACATAATTGGCTAAAATGGCTCATGATAGGGAGACTTGGCGATTATTTGTTGAGAACCTATGCTCCATGGAGAGCTGACAGGTTCTTGATTGATTGATTTGATCGCGTTGTTATTGTGTATGATTATCGAGTGGTCGAGTGGTATCCTAAACGGCCTACTGACCAACAGGCAAAGGTTCGATATTATGTACGACGCAGCTCTGTTACTATAGACGACGATGGCATTAAAAACATGTCTTTTGCATTACTTTGAAATTGCATGGACAAGCGGCCTTAATTCCTCATCTGTACAAATAACTCCGACGAAATCAAGATGTGGGACTGAACGTGGCGAGGATAGTTAATTCAGTTTTTAATATTTATTATTATTTCACGTTTATTGACACTATTCATTTTGCATTTTATGATGCCAGATCCACAGAGAGAGATAAATAGAATGAGAGAGAGAGAGAGAGAGAGAGAGAGAGAGAGAGAGAGAGAGAGACAGAGAGTGATAGAGAGAGAGAGAAACAACGAGAGACCGATGCAATTGGAGGGCGAGAGTGAATGCGTTTGCGTGCTCGCTCTGTAACTTTATTTATTTAGCATGGCATGGAGTCACGTCTTGAGTCATCGCTGGAGCTTCTTGGAGTTCTCCTTGTGTTACGTCACGAATGTGAGTAACCAGATATTAATGTGCAGCGCCAGTTGATTGCTTGCTGTTCTTTCGGTGCGCAGTCCATTCTCGGATCTGGAGGGCAGTGGATCTGCAATATCTCACAACGTTTAGGATAGTTATCCTCTCATCGTAGAGGTCGGTAGAATAGTCCTGATAATGTAATTGGTATTATAATCATGTAACTGTAATGTGTAGAATAATCGTGGTGATAGTAATCGGTAAAATAATCATTTCACAGTCATTATCTGCTATCCACTTGCATCGTTAGGCGAAGTGGGGAGGTGTAGTTTTCTGTCATGCGCCAGCTATTTCGCCGATGTTATTGTCATTCCGTGTTTCTTCAGTGTCTCCCTGACACCGTCTATCCATCTTTTTTGTGGTCGTCCTCTTGCTCTGCAGCCCTGAAGTCTGGAATTGTGGATACGAGCAGCTGGTAACTTTGGTTGCATTCTTTCCAGGTGTCCGAATCTGTTTGTTCTCTGCCTTTATATGTATTCCATGCAGGGAGTTGAATCCACTTTCTGTCTGATTACTTCGTTTCTTACTCTGTTCAGCCTTGTGAACCCGACAGCCTTTCTCAAACACTTCATTTTGCATACCATGATTTCGCTCTGCTGTGCCTTGGTGAAAATAATATGACAGAACTAATGTGACAGTAATCGGTAGAATCATCGCGTGACATTAGTCAGTAGAATAATCTTGTGTCAGTAATCGGTAGAAATATCGTGTGAAATTAGTCAGTAGAATAATCTTGTGTCAGTAATCGGTATAAAAATCGTGTGGCAGAAATAAGAAGAAAAATCTTGTGTCAGTAATCGGTAGAATAATCGTGTTAATGTAATTGGAAGATTAATTATGAACCATTAGTCGGTAGAATAATCGCCATATAGAGGTCGGTAAAATTCTCTTGTTACAGTGGATGTAGACAAATCCTGTTACAGTAATCAGTAAATTAATCATGTTATTCTAGTTAATGAAACAATTATCTTATACGGGTAAAATAATCGTATTACTGCGGTTAGTAGACACATCCTTTTATATAATCGCTAGAATAATTATGTTATAGTGATTTGTAGAATAACACTGTTAAATTCTTCGGTAGAATAATCTTATGATTATGGTCAGTAGATCAATCCTTTTGTTATAGTCGCTAGAATAATCATCCCATAGTTGTCTATATAATAATCCTGTTACAGAAGTCAGTATAATAATCTTATTATGTGATCATTAGATTAATCTTTTATAGTAGTTACTTCAATATTTCTCAATTTGAGGTAAGTAGAATAATCCTGTTTTAGAGGTCAAAATAATAATCATATGTTTGTGGTCAGTAAAATAATACAATTATAGAGCTCCTTATAATAATCTTGCATTTTTGAACAGTTGAATAATCGTGTTTCAGAGGACAGTTGAATAATCATGTCTTGTAGGTTAGTAGAATAGTCATATTATAGTTGTCAATCAAATAATAAAATTCCAGTAGACCTTATAATAATCCTGTTGTTTAATCGGTTGAATAATACTGTTTTAGAGGCTAGTAAAATAATCATACTATAGTTGTTCGAAAATAATATAATTATAGAGGTCCAAATAATCATATTGTATATGGGGTCAGTAGAATACTCTTGTTTTAGAGACCTGAACAATAATCATATGCTAGGGGTAGTTTTTGTGACCACATTATATTGGTTTGTGCTAGCACCTCTGTGTCAGCCCTCTTGCATTGTACAATTCCACGATTACAACCGAACACTTCATCGACTTTCACAACGAAATTGCTGATCATTTGTAAAAGTAGTGTAAATATTCCAAGGGCAGAGGTCAGCGTCTAGACGTTATTAGTCGCTGCAAATTTCCAGGAATCCATCATGTACTGCGATATGTAAGTATATTACACTTTGGTTATGTTTGTGTGTGTGGTTCTTTATGAAGAATTGATATGGGGAGGAAGACTGTTGTTTAACATCTATATGGAGAAGATCGCATCAGAGACTGGTCAAATTGAGACATCTGAATCAGAATTACTCTTTCCAGATGATCAGTGCTTGCTGTACGACGATGACAACAAACTGCAAAACCCCACGAACGCGTTTGCGACTGCCTGTGCTAAATACAAAATACGAATTAGCGAGAACAAAACAGAAACTATGATGATCAGTAGAACTCCTGGGCCTCTCAAGATAAGTCTAAATGATATTGCTCTTCAACAGGTCCATGAGTTCAAGTATTTGGGCAGTATTTTTTCATCAGACGGTAGGATCGACAGGGAAATCGAGACTAGGTGCCAGAAAGAATTTGCGGTGACTTATCAGCTGGCCCCATTGTTCAGACACCCGAGCATTAGTTTGGCAACAAAGCAACAGCTGATAAACAGTATATTTATGCCGAATTTGTGCTACCAGTGCCAAACATGGCCTTTGTGAAGGGCGTGAGGGAGCAGAATGTCGACTAGTGAAATGAAGTGTTTGAGGAAAGTCATCGGTGTTACCAGAAGAGACAGAATGCGGAACGACGACATTCGAAGTATGGTCGACACTACGTCTTGTGTCGATTACATTTCCAGGCAGAAAATAAGTTGGTTTGGTCATCTCATGAGAATGCACCCTCATCATCTTCCACTGATGGCTTACAATGCTGGTAGATCTAGCTACAGGGTAAGGGGACGGCTGCGAGGTAGGTGGATAGATGACATTAGAGTGATTGTGCAACGACAAGGGCTCACATTGACCGACACAACGCACGTGGCGCAGGATAGACGACTAAAGCTCCCCACGACGCTAAACGGCACAAGTGGAAAGAAAACTAACTAACTAAGGAAGACTAACGTCTGGTCAGACACAACTTACTGATCAGACATATTCGTCAGGGTCAGGTAATATATACTGGCCAAGAACCTCACCTCGGCTTCCTAGAAGCCTTTCCTGAAATAGGGCTGTTTTCATGGCAGCCTGGCTAACGAAGTGAGGGATCGACTTGATCTCAGTAGTAGTGAGTGACCCACAGACGAAGCCAAGCATAGAACAACCGCTTGGAGGACCCAGATCCACTTTCATCAGCATGCTTGGGTCGTGAGGAAAGCTACTGCAACCTGCCACTTAACGTCTTTTTCGGGGCCCAAAAGAGTAAACCTACTCATTATAGGCATTCGAAAAAACAACAACGAAGAATCGACATTACTGTCGTCCATGTATAGAGGGTGTGTGATGACGGTTCGCGTATCCCGTTGCTTATACACACACCAGATCGTACTTTCAGATTTCAACCTTCTACTCATCTTATTAACCAGCTGTCTACTCAGTAAATAAAACCAAACCACTGGGGCACTGGCTTCCCAGTCAGGTGATCTGGGTTAATCCCCATTTGGTGAGGGATTTTTTTTTCTGATCACAAACCTGGATCACAAACCAGCCACATAAATTGGTTACAAAAAAATATGGGCCTAACACCATATTTCCTATGCCCCGCATGGAGAAACGGAATAACTTTACTAGTTCATTCACTCCAAAATTATGTTCAAAAGTCTCAGCTGAAGTAAATACACTAATTATTGCTGCAGGAATGGTTATTAGCGCAACAAGCAAATTCCAGAAGGCTGTGTTTCTTTCAGAGGCAATGCCCATTCTGCAAGCCATCTAGAATTACAAACTACTGGAGCTTCACAAACATTAGATGAACTAAAAGCCAAGAGAAGGGTTATGTTATAGGGTATAACATCCCACTGTTGCATTCCCGAAATGAGACAGCAGACAGGTTAGCAAATGAGGGAACCACACGAAAAATAAAAGACAATCATTTTTCCGTGAAAAGAAGATACTTATCCCACCCATATGGAGAGTCGACAAGACGAGAGACAACTATCACTGTGTTGATCGAGTAGAGCTAAGTACACAAGCAATTTCAGAGCGGAGGCAGAGGCACTGAGGGCGGCAGTGGAAGAAATGGTGTCACACAAAGAAAATGAAAGCCATATAGTCCTGCTTACAGATGCTCTCGCCGTAGTCACAGCGCTAAAAAGCCAGAAAAACACTGAGCTTTATGACTTAAGAGCAGCACTCTGCAAACTGTACCAGCAGTCCGCACCAAAAAGGGTAGGGGTACAGTGGGTCCCATCACACTGCAACATCCAAGGCAACGAGGAGGCAGATAGACTGGCAAAAGAAGGTGCAAGACTACCACAAACAGATACTAGTATGACGTACGAAGAGTCAAAACGGCTTATCAAAGCCAGATACATGACCAAATGGGAAACCGAACATACTGGTTACACCAAAAACGATGCCTATTACCAGTTAAACCGAAGAGAGCAGGTCGTTGTCTTCAGACTTCGCACTGGCCACAATAGACTGAGGTACCACCTATTAAACAAATTGAAGATAGGTGGTACCGACGAATGCCCGTGCGGTACCGGTAAAATGACCGCTGAACATCTGCTGCAGAACTGCCCGACATACGAGGATCAGAGAGAGCAGATGTGGCCATCACCAGTGGAACTGCAAGACAAGCTCTATGGCAGCGGCGATAGCCTCAGGATGACCGCCGCTTTTTTCGAAAAAATAATGGTGACTGTCTGACTGCGTACGAAGAAGAAGAAGAAGAAGAAGAAGAAGAAGAAGAAGAAGAAGATCGAGTAGAGCAAGTGTGATCCTGTTCAGCATGAGAACAGGCCTAACGATTGAATAGCTACTGACACATGCTAGAATTGCCTCCATGATAAATATGTACGTGAGAACAAGCAGCTCAGACAGACAACCATATCCTGCAAGACTTGCATATGCTGTCAGACATACTATAACTGAACTAATATCCGTGCTAGAATACAGAACATAACTGAACTAATATCCGTGCTAGAATACAGAACATAACTGAACTAATATCCATGCTAGAATACAGAACATAACTGAACTAATATCCGTGCTAGAATACAGACCATAACTGAACTAATATCCGTGCTAGAAGACAGAACATAACTGAACTAATATCCTTGTTAGAATACAGAACAAAATTTAACTAATACCTGTTTTAGAATACAGAACATAACTGAACTAATAATCGTGCCTAAAGGTAAAGCAAAACTGAACTACTGTTTCTCCTGGTATTCAACACGTTAATGTCACTGCTAAGAGAAAAGATATGTTGTAAACGAATGGCTATTAAACCGGACAGATAGCATGTAAATGTATTAATGCCTTAACTTAAATTGAACAAATAACTTAATTAATATCCGCACTGAAGTGCAAGGTTTAACTGCCATAACACCCGATCTACAATAAAAATTTCTTTCTGAGTTAATGCCTGTGCTGGAAGAAATATAAACGATCTCGCCGACCCATGTATTACATCTGCCCTCTAGCAAAACTGTACAGCGTTACAGAAATAAGATTTTTATCATGGAAGAAGCTTTATTATTATTAACATTGATCATTGTCACGTACAAGATAACATATTCTTAAATCTTAGTACGAGGGTCGTTCACGTCAAATCGGGACTTTTTTTAAAGGAAAATTAAATAATTTGTTTTTCAATTAGTTAAAATGCCATTTATTTTTCCATATAATTTCCTCAAGCGTTTATGAACTTATCCCAGCGTTTAATTAATGCTTGAAAAGTTTCAGCGTAGAATGATTTGTCAATGTGTTCAACCAATCCTGGACAGCCTGTTTCACTTCGTTATCAATGATGAAATGCAGTGAATTCTTTAAGGGGTCCAAACAGGTGGAAATTGCTTAGACCGAGGTCTGGACTGTAAGGTGGATATGGCAATACCTTCCAGCCGAGATTCTGCAGATGGCACATAGTGCAGTGAGCCGCATGAGGTTGGGCGTTATCTTGCAGGAGCAGGAAGCCCTTTGTGATGAAACCAGGTAGTTCTTTTCCCGCAAACCGGTATGCACATTACTCAAAATGGATATGTACTGCTCACTGTTGACAGTGGCACCACCGAGTATAAATTTTCGCTAGTTTCACGCCTCCTTTCACCAGAATCTCCATCACAACACGCTGTTTCATGCAAGCACTAACAGTGATGTTCGCCATTGATATGTATGTGTCCCATGACTGGCCCATGGCAAGTTAATAAGTGGGCCTCCTAGTACTGATAGGACACAAGTGCCCCTACCTAATGATGGTAGTTCCATCACGCTATAAAAAAATTACGATTTGATTTGAACACCCCTCAAAAATATAAAAAAAACAGAAAGCAGATTACCAAAAAAACACACAAAAAACACAAACAATACACGCAATGCTTTTACATTTTGAACCAAAAATAGATCTGTGTGTTTAATTATTTCTGTACATGGCAGTGAGCATTGAGATAATTGGAAAAAACAAATATCAACATGAAACAGCTATGATCGAAACCATTTATAAATTTGTGTTATCGAAAATAGTGCAAATGAGAAGAAAATCAGCGTAAAAGATTACATTGACATTTAAACTGACATTTATTGGCTAAACAAACATATATTTTTTTTTGAGGGATAAAGGTGCTGAACAGCGCATGAGCTGCAGTGGTCAGCGACCCATAGCTGACTGCTAGCGTCAGGGCCAGCGAACCAGAGCTGCCAAGACCTTTCTACACCTCCACGCGGTGATCCTGGATAACAGACTGCAGCAGTGCAGACTGGCTAAGGAGAAGGGATCGAAGAGGGAATGCTAACCCGGTACTCAAAAAATGATTGCTGAAGTCGGATGTGTTTGACCGAAAGGTGCAAATATCGCAGTCAAGCTGTAAACTATGACACAACGCATTCCGTTCTCTGGACTACATTCTGCTACTTAAGCCCTTTCATGGTTTGGTAGCGGGAGATTGAGAACGAACGAAGACAAGCCAAGACATATATTTTTTGTTTAAATGCAATTAGCACTCAAAGCATTTTTGATTTTGTAAAATGTAGCTTTTTCATTATTAAATTTAATAATAAATGAATATAATTACACTAAATACGAGCATATTATATGTTTGCTGATATGAGAGCAACGTTCTCTAAAGAACATGTTACACATTCATGACGAGTATATTGAAAGACCATGAAGCAAATTCTTCAAGCCGTCCTCTGTTTAGTGAGGCAATTTTATGACAAATTAGTGAATATGCAACAAATTTGTTAATGCTATGTTGTTGTTCCGAATACCCACAATAGGCGGATTTATTCTTTTGTGCGCGCTGCAAAAGGCCATTACGTTGCGGGTTGTAGTAGCTTTACTCACATCCCGAGCATGCTGATGAAGGTAGACCGGAGTCCTCCAGGCTGTTGTGCTATTTTTAGCGTCATCTGCGTTTCGCTCACTACTACGGGGATCACGTCGATCTCTCACTTGGTTAGCCAGGTTGCCATGAAAACAGCCCGTTTCCGGAAAGGGTTACGAGGGAGCCAAGGTGAGGATCTTGGCCAGTTTATTTTGTCTGACTCTGACTAACATGTCTGATCAGTATATTTTGAATGACCCTGGCTAACATGTCTGATCAGTATATTTTGCCTGACCATGACATGCCTGATCAGTATATTTTGCCTGACCCTGGCTAATATGTCTGATCAGTATAGTTTGCATATCCATGACTAACATGATCAGTATAGTTTACATATCCCTGACTAACATGTCTGATCAGTATATTTTTGCTGACCCTGACTAACATGTCTGATCAGTATAGTTTGCCTGATCAGAAGATAGTCTTCCTTCCCAAAAATGCTATAGGTGGCCATGCACACGAGATTTATTTTCAAAATATTGTAAGTAAATGAAATTACATGTTTTTTTGGGTGCAAAATCTGACAATAATTTAAAAAAACTGCACATCACATAAATTAATTAAACTTAAACATTGGAAGTGTCATTTATGTATAAAAGTATATATATAATTTATGTTTTAAACATAATGTTTAGGATATTCGAAACTGTCATGTGATGACGACTACTTCAGCGATATTTCTAACCCTGGATAGAAAACTGCAGCTCCCAACGTCGCCTGACGGCACTCATGGATAAGACAAGACAACATAATGTAGGGAATAACGATTTTACGTAACAATTGACTGATCAACATGTTGACCAGTGCATGATCTACAGCGGACATTGACCAAACGTGGTCCTCTATAGTCAGAGCCAGAGACCTAGAGCTGCCAAGACCCTTCTCTATGCTCCCCTGGTGATCCTAGATAACTGACTGCGACAGCGCAGACTGGCTAGGGAGAAGGGATCAAAGAGAGACGGCAAACCCTGTACCCAAAACTGCTATGCTGAGATCGGACGAGCTTATCATGTTTTGAAAGCGAGAGTTTGAGAACGAACGACAAAGCAGAGAAAGAAGTAAAATGAGTGTCAGCGTTCTTTATAATGTTTCTTCGGAGAGTCCCAAATATAATTGTCCATAAAATATTGGTTGTTTGAGGCAAAGACAAGTTGTATTAGATTGTTGTACTTGTGACTAATCGATGGTGATTATATATTAGATTGTTGTACTTGTCACTAATCAATGGTGATTATATATTAGATTGTTTTACTTGTGACTAATCGATGGTGATTATATATTAGATTGTTTTACTTGTGAACAATCGATGGTGATTATATATTAGATTGTTGTACTTGTGACTAATCGATGGTGATTATATATGTTGATCTGACTGAGACTCGTTTTCTTTGAGATGCAATATTTATGTTTGTATCTGAAGGGGTAGCCAGGTCTGGGCTGGACGTCCCGGTCGTTAAAGAAAAGTCAAGCGTCTGATATAGCCTCTGCTTTCCAGGTGTAGAGATCGTCGCTGGATTCACTGTTCGGCTTTCTGTTCAAGTGTTTCAATGCCAAGGGTCTCTCCTACATCACTGTGTCGCCAGTAGCATCGCCATGAGGGGTCCCCTGTTTCTTACAGAGCCTGCTGTGGGGCGCGACCGAATACCCGGCGGTATAACTGGGCGGGCAGATTGGGCTCATTAGCCTTGGCTAGAAACCAGTCTAAAAGAAGGTAAACTGATTCAAAACCCGGGTAGAGGAAGCTCGTTAGCCTGTTCAGGCAAAACGCCTAGGAGAGGAGGAACTCTGATTTTAAAACCACGTCCCAGAGAGTGCTGGCAAGTCTTGAGACGTTGAGAGTATCCTTCGATGTCTCGAGTAACTAGCTTTTGCGGGCAAAGACTCCACTGCCTTGTGGAAACATCGGAAAAGGGAAGGGCTATAGGAATAAACCCAGACAGAATATCCGGAGTGCTGGAAGCTAAGGCGGATGGTTTCAAAATTGCGAACTCATTCCGACAGCACCTGCAGCTGAGCTGGATGCAAATTGTCATGCTTAGCATTCCTTTGGATTACACCAGCGAGGCCGAGAGGGGGATCCTACAGTTTTGGGAGTCCAGGGCCCCCATATTCAGCGCCCAGGCTTACGATTGAGAGGCTACTCACAGGGTGCCATGCACATGGTCTGCAAACACTGAAACGCCTTTGTTTGTATCTAAAGGAATAAGGTGTTGTTAAGAATAAGAACACAGGGTGCCACGCGCATGGTCTGCAAACACTGAAACGCCTTTGTTTGTATCTGAAGGAATAAGGTGTATTTAAGAATAAGAACAACTTCAGACTTAATTTCACTGATAGTTTGCCTCATTTATATTATTTTTGGATCATGTAATTGTAAGTCGCGCTACGTTCAGTCCATTACAGCAGTGTATAAATTTCACACCCCAAAACTTACGTTTGCAGCTAAGGCGAAGGCGCCAATCTCGCTAGGTACAGTGCGTGAACTAGACCGTGAAATACGACACAGGCTTAAGCGTTGTGCTATTCAAATAGCCGATGTCCAGACCAGGATAATCGGATGGAAGAAATCACAAAACAGCAACGAATTAAACAGTCCAAAAGGAAAACAACACGTTTCTGCGAACACAAGTGTAAGTCGTCGACTAGTGTGAATTCCAAGTAAATCCGTACTCTGGGGGTATCCATAATGAACTAAAATAGAAGAGCAATGTAGACTCTCAGCCGGTTACTGCGCCATCTTTTGTCTCATCTATCTACTTGACATTAACACAGTCGACGACATACCGGAACTAACACGGGTGTCTGATCTCACTACTCAAAAATTAGTAACTTGATTTATTTAACGAATGGGGACGGCGTGGGCTAGTGGTTAAGTGACACGGCTCACAATCCGAAGGTGCTGGGTTCGATCTCCATCACAAAACGGGCTGTTATCCCCGGGAAGCAAACCCTTAGAAAAATCAGGAGGAAGCAGACTCTTACATATAAATGCATGCTGAAGTAGGATGCACTGGGCCGACAGACGCATAATAAAAATCACATTGCAACGCACACCGCCTTGGGGATTAGAAAAAAAGGCGAACGCGAAGAAACAAAATTAAAAAAACAAAAATTCAACAAACAAAAATTACTTGAACTCTGTAGATATTTAGGAATATTCGCTTCATTGTTCTTTTTGTAATGCGGAGCTTCTCTACGTCTGATTTGTATACCCAACCTCACAGCCATTCCTGGCATAACCATGCGTATTGAAGGTATGAGTCCTGGCGTTGATGTCCGTCATTTGCTGAAGTTTTGGTTTAATGCCCTCGAAACTGAGCCAACTCACTGCTCTCCTGTGCGAGATCTGCGTATCAATGGTGTGAGTTTTACCATTATATCTTCCAATAAGAACAATATCAAGTTTGTTTCCTGGTAAAAAAGGGTAGTGGTGCAGTGGGTTCCATCTCACTGCAACATCCAAGGCAACGAGGAGGCAGACAGGCTGGCAAAATAAGGTACAAAACTACCACAACCAGATACTAGTATGATATACCAAGAGTCAAAACGGCTTATTAGAGCTAGATACATGACCAAATGGGAAACCGAACATACTGGCTACACCAAAAACGACGCCTATTACCAGTTGAACAGAAGAGAGCAGGTCGTGGTCTTCAGACTTCGCACTAGCCACAACAGACTCAGGTACCACCTATTCAACAAAATGAAGATAGGTGGCACCGACGAATGCCCGTGTGGTACCGGGAAAATGACTGCTGAGCATTTGCTGCAAAACTGCTCGACATACGAGGATCAGAGAAAGCAGATGTGGCCATCACCAGTGGCAACACTAGACAAGCTCTATGGCAGTGTCGACAGCCTCAGGATGACCGCTGCTTTTTTCGAAAAAATAAAGGTTACTGTCTGACTGCGTACGAAAAAGAAGAAGAAGAAGAAGAAGAAGTGTCCTGGTAGAAACCACTAACCGTTCTGATTTCTGCATCTACTTTCAGTATCAAAACACAAAACAGGAACACTTGAAACAGAGGCACGGAAGGATTCAAAAATAGTAATAGCGATGAAGCTCCAATGACATAACGAATATTTCTTGAATGTGCACAAACTATTAAGAATTTCATGAGATGTACTAAACTGTTTGGATATAAGTTCATTTTGAGTAAATAATATTATTTTCCGAATCTTTCAACACAAGCTCATTAATTAATTCAAAACGTACTAACTTTGAAATAAAATAAAACATATATTAGACATGTGTTTCGTGTCCATTCAGTCTTTTAAACGTGACGGGAACTAGGTTACTTAAAAATAATACCTGAACGAAACGCAATAAAGGTATGGGAAAATTACGAAGTACAGAGAACATAATTAGAAATTCATCGACTTCATTCAGCTGTAAAACAAGTATGCACCGTATTCAAAGTCTACGGGCAAAGTGTATTTAATGTAATCAATGCATTGATAACGGTGTTCTCTTGATTAATATGCTCGCGATATTTTCAAAAGAAAACCGAATGATTATAGATGAAGGATTTTTTTGGAATGGTGAAAGAAAGACACGGAGAACTAACCAGTGTCTTGTCTTCTCTTATCGACGTATGTCTTGAAGCGCTGTGGGGAGCCGCAGTTTTCTGTCCAGGGTCAGACGCGACGTTGTAGAAGTCTTCAGCCCATGATGATTTTGAATATTCGCAACATCTCATATTCATCAAACTCTTGGTGTGCCACGGTTGCGAGAACCCGAGCGTTATAGGCGCACAAGGGTAGTTTGTCAGGTAGCATTTTCATTAAGTGACTGGACCATTTGATTCTCTAAACCCAGAGTGACGACATAAATTCCTTAAGTACATTTGAAATAAATATATATATATGTGGTAGGAAGACTAACGCCTGGTCAGACAAAATATACTGATCAGACATGTTAGTCAGGACCAGGCACAACATGCTGGCCAAGACCCTCACCTCGACTTCCTAGTAGCTCTCCCTGGAAACGGGCTGTTTTGATGGCAGTCTCGCAAACGAAGTGAGGAATCAACATGATGTCCGTAGTGATGAGTGACACGCAGATGACGCCAAGCAAAGCACAACCGCCCGAAGGATCCCCGTCCACCTACATCAGCACGCTCGGAATGTGAGGATAGCTACTGCAACTCGCCACTTAACATCCTTTTCACGGCGCACAAAAGAGTAACTTACTCATTATGGCCATTCGCAAACAACGCAAACAACAAGATATATATATATGATACACACACGTATACGTGTATATATATGTGTGTATATATATTTATATAAGATGGCGCCGTAACTGGCTGCGAGTCTACATTTCTCTACTGTTTTGGATCATTATGGATGCCGCCAGACCACGTGGTGTTGTTTTCCGTCTGGACTTGTTATTTCGTTCTTTTTTTGTGATTTCTTCCATCCGTTTATCCTGGTCTGGACGCCGGCTGAATGGCGCTACGCTTATACCTGTGTCGTATTTCACGGGTTAGTTCTGCCGGTTCACCTTCACGAATATGGCGTGTGGGAATTTTAGATGCTCCTATGATGAGCTGAATACAGCTGGGGAGAGATGACAGAGTCACTCACACGCTGAGTGTTGTCCATACGACCTCTTGTGGCTATCGAAAAGGCACGACAAACTGCGTTAGTTGCCTTCCCACCTTTCTACCCTGCGGGTTACATGTTTACGGAAAGGCTTCGGTGGTAACCCTGAGGCAAATTCTGCATCCTATGCTATCTCCAGTCGTCTCGATGAATGTCTTGCCTCTGGCAAAAGTTAGCTTAGGCTCTGTGAGTGAGATTGAATAAAGGTGCAGTTTCTTCCTCACTTTAATCCAAATCACCGCGCAAGTCACCCATTTCAGCGGACACAGCAAGTGATACGACTGTCCACACGGCTGAACAAAGAGAGTGGTCTTCATCACTTATGATGGACAACTATATTTATATATATATATATATATATATATATATATATATATATATATATATATATATATATATATTTAAAAGCAGAGTAGCCTTTGGGCGAAACTCGCTCGGGTTCTCCTCGTTCTGGAAATAAATGGCAATCTACCTTACTACACACCTGTCAAGGAACTTAGACTATTGCATAGGTTGGCAGATTGTAAGAGCGACGTTCTGCCAGAATAAACAATGAATGTGAAATCTGGTTTAAATAAATACTCTTACTGAATTAATTTCGAAGCGAAGAAAAACAACGGTTCCAGGTGGCGTAATCTGATGAAGACTTAATCTCACAAGCACGCAACACTTCTGGAAACAGGGTGTGTTACGGCGGTCTGGCCTTTGAGATGTGGTTCCACACTATAATCTCCATTGTAGTCAATTTAGTGAGGGACCTAGCATTGTAGGGAGTTCAGTGAGGGACCTAACCTTGTAGGGAGTTCAGTGAGGGAAGACCTAGCATTGTAGTGAGTTTAGTGTGGGACCTAGCATTGTATGGAGTTAAATGCGGGATCTAGCATTGTAGTGAGTTTAATGAGGGAAGACCTAGCATTGTAGTGAGCTTAGTGTGGAACCTAGTATTGTATGGAGTTAAATGCGGGATCTAGCATTGTAGTGAGTTTAGTGAGGGAAGACCTAGCATTGTAGTGAGCTTAGTGTGGGACCTAGCATTGTATGGAGTTAAATGCGGGATTTAGCATTGTAGTGAGTTTAGTGAGGGAAGACCTAGCATTGTAGTGAGTTTAGTGTGGGACCTAGTATTGTATGGAGTTAAATGCGGGATCTCATAAACGCACTAACAACACCAAAACCCATCACTACTGTACGAAAACCTACTTGGAGGCAGGATATATTTCCAGAGGTGGTAGAAAATATACCAGGTATTGCAAACAAAAACTGCCAGACTGAAAAAGAAAGGAGAGACACTACCCTAAGCTTCATAACGAAAAGCTACCCAAGCTTGGACTGGACCCATGCATACACCGACGGTTCTGTAACAAATACTACACAGAACGGAGGGGCAGGAGCATTCCTGAACCTACCAAATGGCAGAAAAATAACACTGTCGCTCGCTACTGGTAAGTACACAAGCAATTTCAGAGCGGAGGCAGAGGCACTGAGGGCGGCAGTGGAAGAAATGGTAACACACAGTGAAAATGAGAGCCATACAGTCCTGTTGACAGATGCTCTCGCCGTAGTCACAGCGCTAAAAAGCCAGAAAAACACTGAGCTTAATGACTTAAGAGCAGCACTCTGCAAACTGTGCCAGCAGTCCGCACCAAAAAGGGTAGTGGTACAGTGGGTTCCGTCACACTGCAACATCCAAGGCAACGAGGAGGCAGACAGACTGGCAAAAGAAGGTGCAAGGCTACCACAAACATATACCAGTATGACGTACGAAGAGTCAAAACGGCTTATCAAAGCCAGGTACATGACCAAATGGGAAACCGAACATACTGGTTACACCAAAAACGATGCCTATTACCAGTTGAACCGAAGAGAGCAGGTCGTTGTCTTCAGACTTCGCACTGGCCACAACAGACTGAGGTACCACCTATTCAACAAATTGAAGATAGGGTGTACCGACGAATGCCCGTGCGGTACTGGCAAAATGACCACTGAACATCTGCTGCAGAACTGCCCGACATACGAGGATCAGAGAGAGCAGATGTGGCCATTGCCAGTGGAACTGCAAGACAAGCTCTATGGTAGTGGCGAGAGTCTCAGGATGACCGCCGCTTTTTTCGAAAAAATAATGGTTACTGTCTGACTGTGTACGCAGAAGAAGAAGAAGAAATGCGGGATATAGCATTGTAGTGAGTTTAATGAGGGAAGACCTAGCATTGTAGTGAGTTTAGTGAGGGACCTAACATTGAAGTGAGTTTAATGAGGTAAGACCTAGCACTGTAATGAGTTTAGTGTGGGACCTAGCATGGTATGGAGTTAAATGCGGGATCTAGCATTGTAGTGAGTTTAGTGAGGGAAGACCTAGCATTGTAGTGAGTTTAGTGTGGGACCTAGCATTGTATGGAGTTAAATGCGGGATCTAGCATTGTAGTGAGTTTAGTGAGGAAAGACCTAGCATTGTAGTGAGTTTAGTGAGGGACCTAACATTGAAGTGAGTTTAATGAGGTAAGACCTAGCACTGTAATGAGTTTAGTGTGGGACCTAGCATTGTAGGGAGTTCAGTGAGGGACCTAACCTTGTAAGGAGTTTAGTGAGGGAAGACATAGCATTGTCGTGAGTTTAGTGTGGGACCTAGCATTGTATGGAGTTAAATGCGGGATCTAGCATTGTAGTGAGTTTAGTGAGGGACCTAGCATTGTATGTAGTTAAATGCGGGATCTAGCATTGTAGTGAGTTTAGTGTGGGACCTAGCATTGTATGGAGTTAAATGCGGGATCTAGCATTGTAGTGAGTTTAGTGAGGGACCTAGCATTGTATGGAGTTGAATGCGGGATCTAGCATTGTCGTGAGTTTAGTGAGTGATCTAGCATTGAAGGGAAGAATTTTTGGGACAAAAATAAAAATTAAGAGACGAACTAAGATAGAAGGTGTGAATGGAAACTACAAACAGTAAAGCATGCCAAGGTTTTTACTGTTGAATGTCCCCAATGGGTAAGTCTAATCTTTTTGTGTACACTGAAATTGGAGCATTAAGGAGTGGGTTACAGTAGCTTCCTTCACACTGCGATCGTGCTGATGAAGGTTAACTGGCGTTCTCCATGCAGTTGTGCTCTGCTAGGTGTTAAAACCCCATCCCGCTCCCTCTTTAGCCAGTCTGTCATGAAAACAGCCTGTTTCCAGGGAGAACTTCAAGGAAGTTGGAGTATTAGTATTGGCAAATATATTTTACCTGACCAACATTTCCGATAAGTATATTTTTCCTGACCATGATTAACATATCTGACCTGTATATTTTGTCTGACCAGACGCTAGTCTCTTCTAACTGCCAACGTTGCTAGAAAATTGTAACAGATAATTTGCAAGTGACTTCGGTGATTTCTATACTCACTTTAGAGCCAAGATGGAGACTTTCAGGCTACTTGGAAACTTTTCTTTTTCAGTGTTCGTCCTAAAAAAAGACTTTTGCGAAGTTGTGTCGTAGTTTACAGCAAAGCATGGATGTCTGCGCCTTTCGGTCTGTACCGAAAAACAATTTGAAAAAATAAAAAGCCACTACTGGCATCTCACCTCAAACGGAGATGCCAACCGAAAAGTTGAAATTCACTGCTTTCGACCGCATGTTATAGCTCCTTTATGCTCTGAAAGTGAACAAGAATCCCCACATACACATGCATGTAATTCCATTCATCATGTTCACAGATTGAGGTGAGTTCATCGATGCGTCGCGATGGCTAATGGACGTATTCGTTCGATTCACTGCCCGTGTTTGTCCTTCTTTCATGTTTATCGATAACTCCCAAATTGGTTGTCAGAACACATGTTCCAGCGCGCGGTTGCGTTATTAGTTGAGTGAGTAACAGAGTGTGTCATTTGTCTTGTAGGACGTGATCGTCGGGGTAGTTAGAGCGACTGCTTATCACATCAGTAGATATATGGTTCGATCTCCGGTGTAAAAGTGTTCCAGTCTACCCGGTGGAAAACGTGTACCAGATTTTCAGCTAGTTAGGAAGTCGAGATATCACAGATGGCTTCTAAGCTGAGCGATCGAGGTTTGGGTCCTAGTTTGTGTGATTTGTCCTGAACACAAAACGTCTTCCTGTCTTCTTCCAGCTCAATAAGTTGGGTTCTAGAATAATCTGGAAAAATAAAAGCGGTGTTGCCCACATCAAAACTAGTGGGTCGTTGGTCTAGAAAAATGGGGTTCTTACAACATATTGCCAATATCCCACACGTGAGTGTTAATGCCGTATTTCCTAATTTTACTTCCGCAGTTTCTTTTTTTTTTCTTCGTTTTCAATCCCCGGCTACCAAAGACTGAAAAAGGCTTTGCAAGTAGCAGGATGTTGTCCGAAGAACGGAATGCGTTGTGTTGCAGTTTACAACTTGACTGCGATATTTGCACATTAAGGTCCGTCATCGGAAAGCATTTTTCAGTACCGGGTACCGGGTTAGGCTTCCCTCTTTCTTAACTGAACGTGTTTATTATGGTTTAGATGACTCTACAGAGTATGTATACAACCCGTTTTCTTATAGGGTAGTTTAACCGTTGTGCGAGTCCATCTTAATATACTCAAACATTAGAGCTAAGTAGATCCGTGGCCAGTCAGGCGCCATCTATTGCTGCTCTAAACGAACTACCTGAGGATAGGCACAAATAACATGGTTAGATTTGTTACCTGAATTGTGTCTGGGCAGCGGCCATTAAGTCTACTCTTTTCGACTTCCAACAAGCCAAGGGATTTTTTACGCATACGACAATGAACACGGGAGTTCGATCTCACTAACTCAACTTAACTTTACGTCTTTATACTGGTTTAGAAGACCCTGCAGAGTCTGTATACAACCAGTTACTACCCATAGATAAGGGGAATTTTGCCAGAAGATCCACGTGATAAACATACTGGCACCTTTGGCGGACACTTCACCTCGAGGCAATTGTGTCCAGCTTTTCTGTGCCTTTTCCTTAGCCAGTCTGCCACGTTGATGCATGTCATCCAAGATCACCGCGTGAAGGTGTAGAGAAGTCTTGGTAGCTCATGTTCGCTGGCCCTAACGCTGGCAGTCAGTTCTGTGTCACTGACCACTACAACTCATGCACTGCTTAGTATCGTGATCCTTTTTTTGTTTACTTTAGCTAGGGAAGACAAGATGGCTATCATTGGAATTCCTCATTCCATTTTTTTAAGAAGCTGAGACACCTGTACAATGACGACACTAACACTTCATCCACAACACAGTTTCTGTGGTTGAACGACCTTTACCTTTTTCCTTAGTAGTAGGAGTAGTAGTAGTAGTAGTAGTAGTAGTAGTAGTAGTAGTAGTAGTAGTAGTAGTAGTAGTAGTTGTAATAGTAGTTACAATAAGAGAAGTTGCAGTAGTAGTAGCAGTAGCAGTCGTAGTAGTTATTATAGTAGTAGTAGTAGTAGTTGTAGTAGTAGTAGTTGTAGTAGTAGTAGTAGTAGTAGTAGTAATAGTAGCAGTAGTAAGGGTGGTAGTAGTAGTAGTAGTATTAGTAGTAGTAGTTGTAATAGTAGTAGTAGTAGTTGTAATCGTTGTAGTAGTAGCAGTAGTAGTAGTAGTAGCTGTAATAGTAGTTACAATAAGAGAAGTTGCAGTAGTCGTAGCAGTAGCAGTCGTAGTAGTTGTTGTAATAGTCGTAGTAGTAGTAGTAGTAGTAGTATACGCAGTAGCTATAGTAGTAGTAGTGGTATTAGTAGCAGTAGTAGTATCAGTAGTAATAGTTGTTGTGGTAGTCGTAGTAGTAGTAATTACAATAAGAGTGGTTGTAGAAGCAGTAGTTGCGAAGGTGATGATGATGATGATGCTGATAGTGATGATTATAGTAATATGGGTAATAATTGTAATAGTAATAGAGATATGAGTGTTACTTGTAATAGTATAGCAATTGCCGTAGCACTAGTATTACTCATCTTTTTATTCTTCCTTCTGTCCTGATAAGAACGTTTGGTTACGTTACATCACAGCTCACAGCAAGCCAACGATAGCTTGCCGTTCTTATCTAGCCTTTCCGTGGTTTTTGTATTTTCTCGGGTCAGACTGACCCCTCTGGCGATACGGAGAAGGGAGAGTACGTGAAACCTCCAGTGGCAGGGGCAGGAGTGGGAGAAGAACACGATTATCCTGCAAAACTGTTATATGCTTAGCCAGTTGCGTACTGAGCACTGGCCCTACAAAAACGAATATCCGCACAAAGTTGTTTGGAAGCCCCGAAAAACTCTCCACTACTGCAATCTGTATCCAAAGAATTGGTCTTCACGTGTAGACGACGTATCGAGAAAAATTATGCGAACGAGAAGAAGAAGTAGAAGAAGACGAACAAGATTAATAACAAAACTTGACGATGAAGATGCAGAACAAGAAGCAACCATTTCATGGATGTAAATAACAACATGACCACAACATATAGATCCACAAAATGCCTCTTCTCCCATTCTTTCCTTCCAGAAGTTTTGATGACTCTTTGTCAAACCGTCAGACTAAGTATCACAGCCACGTTGACGTATTAATTCCGGAAAGAGAAATCGAAGAACGTAGCAGAAAGTGGAAGGTTGGTTGTATACGCTCCTGAAGTGTATGGTTGTAGACATTTGCCAGTCTCCCATCGATCCACGGGTCCGACAGTTTGCCTAACTCACGTCGCGTCATTCCGTCTGGGCCCGGGGTCAATGCGCAATTCCGCTGTACTCATCCATGAACGGAAGCGTGCACACACCATGGCTGTGGAAAGTGCTATACATATCGTAGAATAGAGAAAGAGGCAACAACTGATAGAGGTTTGGAGAGAAAGAAGGAAAGTTACTCACACAGGATTACGCATCCTTTATTGGAGTCTTACTCAGGGACCACTCACCAATCCTGTCCTAAGTGCTCTTAACCCTGTCTGTCTGACACGGGATGTGGGGCTTGGATTCAGTTCTATTGTCTGTCCCTCTTTATACTTGCTGCCTGCGTCTTGTCTGTCTGTCATTGGAGGTGAGAGTTGGATTCAGTTTCATTATCTGTCCACATTATATTTGCGGTACAAGTCTGCTTGAATGTATTTATGTCTGCCTGCCTGTCTGCCTTTCTATATATATATATACATGTATGTTTTCTTGTATCAATCGAGAGATGTGACTTGTAAATCAGTTTCATTGTCTGTCTACTCCCTACTTTCCGGCTATCTATCTATCTATCTATCTATCTATCTATCTATCTATCTATCTATCTATCTATCTATCTATCTGTCTATCTGTCTCTCTGTCTGTCTGTCTGTCTGTCTGTCTGCCTGCCTGCCTGCCTGCCTGCCTGCCTGCCTGCCTGCCTGCCTGCCTGTCTGCCTGTCTGCCTGCCTGCCTGTCTGTCTGTCTGTCTGTCTGTCTGTCTGTCTGTCTGTCTGTCTGTCTGTCTGTCTTCACGCCTGTGTTTTTATCCCTATATCTGATTATGAATCCCACTATACATGTTTCTGGATAACAAACATACTATAAATAAACGAAGCTCTAAATGGGAGGATAACATTAAAAGATGGACAGAGAAAAAGGACACATGACTTTGGAGATCCATAGCCACTGACCTTTAAAATGCAGAGGGTACGTAAACTGAGCTGTCTATTTGTCTTATCAATCCGCAGTTAATTTGTAATGCCTGACTATATTTGTCAATTTGTATTTGTGTCTCTGTCTATCACCTGTGTCTCTGTCTACGATCTCTGTCTATGTATACTATCTGTTTTCTGTCTATCACCCGTGTCTATGTCTACTACGTGTGTCTCTGTCTATCACCTGTGTCTTTTTCTGCTACACGTGTCTCTGTCTGCCATCCGTGCCTCTGTTTACCGTTGTTTCCTCTGTTTACCATTCGTGTCTTTGTTTACCATCCATGTCTTTGTTTACCATCTGTGTCTCTGTCTATCCATGTTTACAACTGTCTCTTTGTCCACCATTTTATTAAGCTATGCTTACCTGTCCTTGGTCACAAATACTTTCATGTTTCTCCGTCCAGGAGATATCTGTCTTTCTGCCAGTGTTTTTGTCTAGCTTATGTCTGTCTAGCTTATGTCTGTCTAGCTTCTGTCTGTCTAGCGTCTGTCTGTCTAGCCTTTGTCTGTCTAGCTTGTCTGTCTAGCTTCTGTCTGTCTACCTTCTGTCTGTCTAGCCTTTGTCTGTCTAGCTTGTCTGTCTAGCTTCTGTTTGTCTAGCGTCTGTCTATCTAGCTTATGTCTGTCTAGTCTCTGTCTGTCTAGCTTCTGTCTGTCTAGCTTATGTCTGTCTAGCTTCTGTCTGTCTAGCGTCTGTATAATAACGGTGTCGGTATGTATACCTAGGTCTCCGTTTGTATATTATGTATGTATATATGTATGTCTGTCTGTCTGTCTGTCTGTCTATCTGTGTGCGTGTGTGCATGCGTGCGTGCCGGCGGGTGGACGGGCGGGACTGCGTGCGTGCGTGTATGCATGTGTGTATGCAAGTATGTATACAAGTATGTATGTATGTAAGTATGTAGGTATGTATGTATATATGTATGTACGTATGTGTATATGTACATGTGTGTGTGTGTATGTTGGTTTATATGCGTGTATGTATGTCTATATGCGAGTATTATGTATAAGTGTATATGTGTGCATGTCTTTATATTTGTATATGTATGTATGTGTGTATTTGTATATATGTGTGTATGTGTGTGTATGTATGTGTGTGTATATGTTTGCATATATGTATGTGTGTATATGTACGTGTATGTGTATGTGTGCCTCTCTCTAACTCATTCTCTCTCTCTCTGAATATATCTCTCTCACTCTCTCTCTCTCTCTCTCTCTCTATATATATATATATATATATATATATATATATATATATATATATATATATGTGTGTCCTCTACCTGTCTCCCCTTCCTCTGTGTCCGTTTGTCGCTCTGCCCTAGATTACACACGTATACAAACACACCTGCCCGCCTACATGTCTGCTGATCTATGGACCAGGCTGCCTGTCATCCCTAACTGCACAACACTTCAAGTGTGTAACCGCCATCCGCCATTGTTTTTGCGACAATAAATACACTCTGACAGGACATACCGCTACGGATGTCGGCGACATTTTTCAGCCTGGCGACCAGGATCGATCGCGTCCCTATAGTTTGTTACATAATAACAGCGTTCTCTTGAAGCTGTTCAAGTGACGTAAGGAGCGGAAGGCACGGTCTATTGAGAAGACAGCCTGCAGTGGTACTGGGTATACGTAGTGGGGGTGGAGGGGAATGTAGAAGTTATTGATTCGGGAAGGGGGGGGGGGGTGGGGGGTGGTGGTAAGTGTATCGTGCGTGACAAGATCTTTCTGACAGTGTATATGTATATCTCTCCTATCGCAGCTTCAAGCATTCTTAACTTCTAGTGCTCATACCTTTTATAGTTCTAACTACCTAGCTTACTTACCTTCGTGTTTTCTTACCTTCTTGTTTTCTCACACGCTAGAGTTCTTGCCTTCTAGCGTGCTTACCTTCTATAGCTCTAACTACCTATCTTCCTTACTTTCGAGTTATCTTACCTTCTTGATTTCTCACACGCTAGAGTTCTTGCCTTCTAGCGTGCTTACCTTCTAAAGCTCTAACTACCTATTTTCCTTACCTTCGAGTTCTCTTACCTTCTTGATTTCTCACACGCTAGAGTTCTTGCCTTCTATCGTGCTTACCTTCTATAGCTCTAACTAGCTATCTTCCTTACCTTTGAGTTCTCTTACCTTCTTTTCTTGATTTCTCACACGCTAGTTCTTGCCTTCTATCGGGCTTACCTTCTATAGTTCTAACTTCCTTACGTTCTAGCATTCTTACCTACCAGAGTTCTTACCGTCTAGTATTCTTACATTCCAGCTCTCTTACCTTTTCGGTTTTTTACCGTCTAGCGTTCTTGTCTTCTATCATTCTTACCTTCCAGCGTGCTTATCTTGTAGTATTCTTATTTTATATCATTCTCACTATCTATGGTGCTTATCTTCTAGCTGCCATATCTTCTAGCGTTCTTATCTTCTAGCATTCCTACCTTATAGCGTTCTTACCTTCTATAGTTCTTACCTTCTAAAATCCTTACCTTCTAGCGTTTTTACCTTCTGATGTTCTTTACCTTCTAACTTTCTTTCTTTCTAACTTCCTTACCTCTTGCGTGCTTATATATTAGCGTTCTTACCTTTTATTGTGCTTACCTATTAGCGCTCTTACCTTCTAACATTCTTACCTTCTAACGTTCTTACCTTCTAGCGTTCTTACCTTCTGGTGTTCTTACCTTCTAACATTCTTACCTTCTAACGTTCTTACCTTCTGATGGTCTTACCTTCTGATGTTCTTACCTTCTATCATTCTTACCTTCTAACGTTCTTATATTGTAATATTCTTACCTTCTTACATTCTTACCTTCTAACTTTCTTACCTTCTAGTGTGCTTACCTTTTGACTGTTTTACCTTCTACCATTCTCATAATCTAACTTTCCTACCTTCTAGCGTGCTTATCGTCGTCCTGTCTTACCTTTTAACATTCTTAACTTCTAACTTTCTTGCCTTTTAGGGTGCTTACTTATTAGCGTTCTTACCTTCTAGCGTGCTTACCTATTAGCGTTCTTATCTTCTAGCATGCTTACCTATTGGCGTTCTTACCTTCTAACATTCTTACCTCTTAAGATTCCTACCTTGTAGCGTTCTTACCTTGTAAAGTTCTTACATAATAGCGTTCTTACCTGTTTGTATCATATACACATGAGGAGGGAGGTGGATGAGACGTAGCTCAGCGGCGTATGACCCGACTCATAACCCAAATCTTTAAATACTAAAATTCATGAATCTGCAAGTTCGTACCTCCAAGGGGTGCGAAGAAGATGCAGCACAAGAGCTGAGCTAGCAGCAAACAGCGACTCATATTTAGCTGCTTGCATCAGGGTAAGCGAACCAGCCCTGACCAAGACCATACTTTCCCCCAATGAAACGGAGGCCCTGCAAACAGGCTGCACTCGTGTAGTATGTCTAAAAAGAATAGTGAATCACAGTAGGAAGGCAAACCCGATATTTTCTAACAGCCAGTTGAAACCGGACGTATTGGATGGAAAGGCACACAGTTATCGCATCCTCGCTGTAAACTACAGCACATCATTACTACATCTTTTTCAGGACGAACGCCAATGAGAAAGAAAGTACCGCTAAATACATTTGTTCATTAAAACAATTTGTTGAAGTCGGATGCGCTGTATGAACAAGGGTAAACTACAATACATAGGCCTCTATCTTCGGAAACATTGTTTGCTGATCAACAGTCGCAAATAGATAACATGTACATAAGTAAATAGTCGCAAATAGAAAACGTCTGCACAAGTAAATAGTCGCAAATAAATAACATATACATAAGTAAATAGTCGCAAATAGATAACCTGTACATAAGTAAATAGTCGCAAATAAATAACGTCCACATATGTCAATAGTCGCAAATAGATAACGTCCACAAATGTCAATACTCGAAAATGCACAAAAAGTCTGCACAAGTAAAACGTCGTAAATAAATAACATACTCAGAAGTAAATAGTCTTAAGCAGATAATGTCCACAAAGATCAATAGTGGCAAATAGATAACATGCACATGAGTAAATACTCGCAAATATATAACATACATTTAGGCCAATAGTCGCAAATAGATAACGTCCATAGAGATCAATAGTAGCAAATAGGTAACGTCCATAGAGCTCAATAGTCGCAAATAGATAGCGTCCACAGAGCTTAATAGTCGCAAATAGCTAAGGTGTACATAAGCCAATAGTCGCAAATAGATAACGCCCACGGTGACGGCGTGCGCTAGTGGTTAAGTGACACGACTCACAACCCGAAGGTGCTGGATTCGATCCCCATCACAACACCGGCGTTACCCCGGGAAAGCAAACCCTTAGAAAAGGCAGGAGGAACCAGACCCTTACATAAAATGCATGCCGAAGTCGGATAAACTGGGCCGTCAGACGCAAAATAAACACCTCAATACAACGCACACCGCCTTGGGGAAAAGAGAAATAAGGCGAAAGCAGAAAAAAAAAAAAAGGTAACGTCCACACTGCTTAATAGTCACAAATACATAACACCCACTTAGGTCAATAGTCGCAAATAGATAACACCAACTAGGGCAATAATCGCAAATACATAACACCCACTTAGGTCAATAGTCGCAAATACATAACACCCACTAGGGCAATAATCGCAAATACATAACACCCACTTAGGTCAATAGTCGCAAATACATAACACCCACTAGGTCAATAGTCGCAAATACATAACACCCACTAGGTCAATAGTCGCAAATACATAACACCCACTTAGGCCAATAGTCGCTAATTGACACCTTGACATCCACTATCTAATTAATTAAATCCTGGTATAAATTTAGGCAAATTGAGTAATTTCATTTCTTTCGTTTGTCTTAGTGGATCATATTGGACACAGGGCCTCCTTTATGCCATCTCTTAACTTCAGCCTCGGTGGCCCGCGAGTGCGCCTGAAGTTATAGAGCCAACATGACGTCCCTCTACGTGTTTAACTGTATCCGGCGTGCAGATCACAAGGTCGGCCCATATTTATTATCGGAACAGTTGGACATATATGGCATCAGAGAAGGAAGTTGGAAGTCTCATTTCTACGTAGCTGGATTTGGTCTCGAACATAGGATCCTCAATGGTCATCGCATACATCGCTCTTTGGGAAACGCGCAGTCTATCTGCATCAGCTTTCCGTAGGTTGCACGACCTCCCAGCAATATTCCATGGCTGGTGTAACCTCTAACATTCTCGTTTGGCATCTATTGCAGAATGGGGTTAATAGAGTTGAATATGAGCCAGCCCGCTGCAATCCTTGACAAGTTCTCCGGGTTTATTGAATGGCAGTTCATGATTTCTTGGCACAAGTAGAAATACGAATCTATGTTTTCGACGGGCGAATCTTCAAACCGCGTTTTCGCTTGTAAGTAGAAGGTGTTGGGAAGTAGGTGAATAATTACACATTATCGTCTCGACGTCTACATAGACAATAGTTATCAATATACACCTCGACATCCATATAGACTAATAGTCGCATATGGACATCTGAAAATCCATAAAAGCCTATATTCGCATAAGGACATATCGGCATACGTACCTAAGGCCAATAGTCGCATATATGGACACCTTAACAACCATATAGACCAATAGTTATAAAGACACTTCTTTATCCACATATGCCAATAGTCATAAGGCCATGAATATTTGCCAAAAGTCATAAATAAACACCTCCACATCCATTTTCTCATATTGTCTCATATTCACACCTCGGTATAAATATGTGCCAATAGTCGCAAATATAGACATCGTGACACCCATATATACTAATAGTCGCAAATAGACACCTCGACATTTAAATAGACCAATAGCAGAAATGGACATCTTGACATTCACATAGACCATTAGTCGCAAATGGACATCTTGACATTCACATAGACCATTAGTCGCAAATGGACATCTTGACATTCACATAGACCATTAATCGCAAATGGACATCTTGACATTCACTTAGACCATTAGTCGCAAATGGACATCTTGACATTCACATAGACCACTAGTCGCAAATGGACAAATGGACATCTTGACATTCACATAGACCAATAGTCGCAATTGGACAAATGGACATCTTGACATTCACATAGACCATTAGTCGCAAATTGACATCTTGACATTCACAAAGACCAATAGTCGCAAATAAACGTGTTGTCATTAACATAGACCGTTTATCGGAAATGGACATCTTGACATTCACATAGACCATTAGTCGCAAATGGACATCTTGACATTCACATAGACCAATAGTCGCAAATGGACATCTTGACATTCACATAGACCAATAGTCGCAAATGGGCAAATGTACTTCTTGACATTCATATGAGCCATTAGTCGCAAATGGACATTTTGACATTCACAAAGATCAATAGTCGCAAATAAACGTTTTGACATTCACATAGACCGTTTATCGTAAATGTACATATTGACATTCACATAGACCAATAGTCGCAAATGCACATCGTGAAATTCCCATAGACCAATAGTTCCAAATAAACTTCTTAACATTCACATAAACCAATAATCGCAGTTTAACTTCCCAATGTCCATATAGACCTATTGTCACAAATGAACACCATTGACTCTTGAGCACCCCGTACCCGGCTGCTTCCATTCTTACTCTGGGCCATCTCCATTGACCTGTCTGTCTTTTGTAGCCTTACCAGGAACGTACGTCCACGGCTGCATAGCTCACTGGAGCGCCCGAAGACATCCCCCTACCTCAACAAGTTGATCGCAGCTGGAGAGGAGAATTTGTTTTAGATACTAAGATTGCTAGCCTCATGCATACACAACCCGTTTTAGTCGACTTTACATTTGAGCTTAGAAGGTTACATGGGCTCTGCTGTTATCGACCCCGGTACATCTCAGATGTAAATCGTGTCTAACTATTATTGAAATGTGTCCTTGCCAGGGAGTCAGAGAATGTCGCTGAAAACACACAATGCAACTAGAGCGACTGAGCGATTGAGACCATGGCTCTGTATCCATGCGTGTATCCGTTGGGGATTCAACCAGTCACCTGGATTCCTTTACGTCTAACATCACCCCGTCCCAACTGTGACCCAGTATATGTGTTTGTGTGTGTGTGTGTGTGCTGTGCATGTACATGTGTGTGCGTGTGCGCGTCTGCGTGTGCCAGTTTGAAAGGAGCCATCTGTTCACGTTGGAATGTTTGGATCTTGCCATTGAGCTGTGATATGCAGGAATGTCTCTCCTTGAATGTCTGTCAATCGCTGTTTCACTGTCTCTCTTTTTTCTCATTGTGCGTATACGGCACTCTGTCTCTATCTGTCTCTCTCCTTCCCTCTCTCTCCACCTCTCTCGCCTTCCCTCTCTCCACCTCTCTCTCTCTCTCTCTCTCTCTCTATCTCTTATATACATATATACATATATATGGTTGGCCGTTGTAATAAGTGACGATTTGCAAAGGACATGCATCTTACGTACATACATACATACACACACACGCGCGCGCACGTACGCAGGCACGCACTCATTCGCACGCTCGTGCACATACACACACACACACATACATATACACATACATGTACACATACACATACTAGCAAGTTTGTCAGGAAATAGGTCACATACTATTTAGGATATCGTAAATAGCTTAAAATTGTAGTTGATAGTTTCTAAAGGTTTTCATTAAGTGGCAACACTATCCAGCAATGTGGTTACTTTAGATAGCAGACCCTTCGTGTAGCAGAAACGTGCGCAGATCAATTACAAACTGGCGTCCGAACACGAAAATGTAAAAGCAAACAACAACGAGTCATTGTCGGTTTGTTTTGTTTTTTTTGTTTTTTTTGTGTGGGGTGATAGGTGTGCGGAAAAGGGGGGGGGGGCATAAGGACTTTATGCAAATGATATACTTCCTGTCTACGTTAAGACTCATTTCTCTCATAAAGTGGGGCATAGTTGTGTCGATACATTTTCTCAAGGTTGTTCAGAGTAATCGAGAAAGTGGGCCAGGATCTTCTTGGCTCTAGTTCTTCTTCTTCGATTAACCGATGCTGTGCTGCTAGTTCAGTGAGGTTCACGATCAACTAATGCTGTGCTGCTAGTTCAGTGAGGTTCACGATCAACTGATGCTGTGCTTCTAGTTGGGTGAGGTTCACGATCAACTGATGCTGTGCTGCTAACTGGGTGAGGTTCACGATCAACTGATTCTGTGCTTCTAGTTCAGTGAGGTTCACGATCAACTGATGCTGTGCTTCTAGTTCAGTGAGGTTCACGATCAACTGATGCTGTGCTGCTAGTTCAGTGAGGTTCACGATCAACTGATTCTGTGCTTCTAGTTCAGTGAGGTTCACGATCAACCGATGCTGTGCTGCTAGTTCAGTGAGGTTCACGATCAACTGATGCTGTGCTTCTAGTTCAGTGAGGTTCACGATCAACCGATGCTGTGCTGCTAGTTCAGTGAGGTTCACGATCAACTGATGCTGTGCTTCTAGTCCCGTGAGGTTCACGATCAACTGATGCTGTGCTTCTAGTCCCGTGAGGTTCACGATCAACTGATGCTGTGCTTCTAGTCCGATGAGGTTCACGATCAACTGATACTGTGCTTCTAGTCGGGTGAGGTTCACGATTACCGGTGATGCTGTGCTTCTAGTTCAGTGAGGTTCACGATCAACTGATGCTGTGCTGCTAGTTCAGTGAGGTTCACGATCAACTGATGCTGTGCTGCTAGTTCAGTGAGGTTCACGATCAATTGATGCTGTGCTTCTAGTCCGGTGAGGTTCACGATCAATTGATGCTGTGCTTCTAGTCCGGTGAGGTTCACGATCAATTGATGCTCTGCTTCTAGTTCAGTGAGATTCACGAAGAAGACTGCGTTTCAGGTCTTAACGTGTCCCTGGCAGCTTTCAGAGCACTGTCGCTACCCCGGGCCAGACTGCATGTGAGGGGGCAGTTTAGCAGGATATCTTCTGGCGTTTGTTTGGGTGCTCGGAAGTCGCATGTGAGGGGCAGTTTAGCAGGATATCTTCTGGCGTTTGTGTGGGTGCTCGGAAGTCGCACGTGGCGGTGTC